>MU182611.1:159375-233703 GCA_016904865.1 Pissodes strobi | reverse complement strand
TAGGTATACAATAACGGGTGAGCCACAGTGTTGTCATTAGGAAATATGCGTTACAACTTTTCCTTTCTTTCATACAACAATTTAAGTATATGAAAATGTATTCAGAATTTATTTGAACTTTAGGTAGATGTCAAGGATATTTTCCTATTATCTTATTATAAAATAGAACTAGCACACTTGCGTCAAATAATAAATTAAAATTAGGCTTTCTGATGGATCCCAACTATACTAGATTCTTAACCCTTTGTTATGTTTTGAATTGTTTGCTGTTTCGGCAAATAATACTGTCAAAATGTCAAATTTTCACCATTGGATATTTAATGAAGAAAATGTAAACATCTGATAATTTGGAAAGAGTTCAAATTAGGTATGAAAGTCATGAGGTGATAAAATGTGATCTGCTCAAGGTCAGAAAGTGCCTTATCAATTTAAGTATATTATTTGTATGGAACTTAAGTAAAATACCAGATGTATAGGAGTCAGAAGCATACGGAGCTAAACAAAAAGGCATAATATGAGCGCAAAATTCAGTAGTGGAACCATAAAAATGTATACTTTGTCAAGCATTTTTTTGTGAGGTGTTATTAATTCATGGGGTTGGGATGAATATGATTTCGTCAACAGTGGCCCGTTTGTCACGCATCTCTTAATTCGGTTTGTTTTGGATCCATAGACACCTGTTAAAAGGATGTTTATTTAAGATGAACCACTAACATCTGGGATTGATTTACAAGATATTTTGCTAATTTCAGTTCAGTTTAGTGAGTCATTTAGGGCTTGGTTGAACCTGCACCTTATTAATATGGAATTGGAAATTTAGGTGAAAGGTTTTTATAAAAGATTTCGAAGATTGATGGTTAAGGAGAATTTCTGGGGTCTGGGGTCTTTGACCAAAGCATCACTACATTTGCAGGACAATAATCTTTTTTCCGGAAAACTGCATCAATTGATGATTGATATTTGCATTGCATAAACGAGAATGTAGATAGTGCATTAAAATGCAATGCGTCCAATAGGACCTGAGCTTTTAATAAGTATGTCCTACAGTATGGCCTAAGGAACGCAATGAATGTGCGGGCCAATGATTTATGGCGGACTACTCCAGGAATGAGGCAGGCTGGATTACTCTTGGGTGATTCCGCGCCTTGTAAGGCGTTTATAGCTTTGAAGAAGGCTTGTGACAGGGCATTGTCGCTTGAACAGACATTTGCGTCTGCTGCGGATCGTAGAAGATCCGGAACGCAGGTGCTTGGAGGACGAGGAATTGTCCAGTTACGTTTCTGCCGACTGTCCAACGTTGGCTAAGATAGCTGCGTTCTGAACCCGGAGGACAGATTAGATTAGTTTAGAGGCTATTAGCCTACACACTGCTGCGATCTTTTCAGATCCTATTGTGTTTGCCCTGAAAAAGCTAGCCCCATTTTCTCCATGAGGCCCCATAGGTTAGTTTTCAGATCCTCCATATATCTGAGAGCCCTTGGCTTTTCTTCTTGAGAGTAAGGAACTTTAGTCTTAACAAACCCTTGCAGTAGTTCTTCAGGCAGTCCAATCGTACTCATTGGTTATGCCCTGTTAGAAGTCCTACATTATTCTAGTTGTACTTCTTTCCTGAATGAATTTTGGTGATGGTTTTTTGATAAACTTTTTAGCCTGTCTCACTCCTATAGCAATCTGTTCCGTCATTCTTGAGATTTTCAAGTTAGCAAAGATTTCGAGAAAGATAACTATTAATTAGCTGTTTTTGATATACTTGAACTGAAGTAGAACATTTGCGGGAGAGACAAAAAAAGCGCTATAAATAAATATTGTGGTTTTGAGCTATGTTAAGATATCATGTATTCTATATTTTCTGTAACTTTTATTTGGTTTTTGTTCAGCTTTTCCTCTTGTTATTGCAGCCCATTTTGGTGTTTATTAGTGTATTTTTTTTAAATAACTGAATAACCAGTTCAGCCAAGGAAATGTCCACTAGCAGAAATGCTCTCTAATCTCGTTGGTCAGAATCGGTTCAGTCCCCCATATGCTCGATACAGTAACCTAACCCAAATTAACTATAACTATAACCAGATCTAATTCAATTGAAGTTAAATTAAGGTACCCTTAAAATCGGCTACCTTTGAGAGGTTGACTGGTGCGTTAAATGCCAGTTTTAATTTAATGACTGAATTAAATTTTAGTTGAAGCATTTTAAAGAAATATCGCCAGCATAATCATTACAAATTCTCAGGAAAGTCAATCCAGTAATCTGTGCCCCAAAATTTCGCGCCATATTTGTATTTAAAAAAATCAAATAACTGGCTGTGACTTCGCATTTGATTCCACCAAATGTTTTAAAACCAGTCGAACAGCAAATTTATTTTTAAACCGGAAAATGACAAAATTGTAGATACACGTAAGAATAGTCGTCACTAATACTTGTTTTAAATATGAGACGATCGTTCGATTCTGTCGCTCCCGTTCAAAGTTCCTTTCTACTTTTTACAACTCTACTTACTGAGGGTGGATTGGATGGTTAAGGTTTTTGCTTCAATAAATATAATCAACCTTAACCGGTCCATTTTTCTGTATATTTCTTAAATGAAACATCATCCTTGATTATAGACATTAAGTCACTAGTACTAGTACCAGTTTTTTTGTTTGCGGAGCGTTTCATCTTTATGTTCATAATCCTGGTCAAAACATATCACAGCATTCTGTGTAGCGCATTCGAATTATAGAGCAAGTCCCTGATTGTAGGCCAGTATTCTGGGTTAGCTTGGGTTAGTCCGTGTAGTAATCAACAGTTACCTACGTCGCGGAAATTTCCCCATCCCATATTTTTTGAAATGTATGGTAAAAAATGAGTATGAAACTAATTTTAATCCCATTTAGGTGTATAGTATGGTAAGCATGTTCCGTATCCGAAATTCGTTTTAGAACAACTTAACGCAATCTCACTGGTCATGCGGCTAGGTTGTTTGAAAGTCGAAAGTCGTTACATAATCATTTCTTGACCACGCAAGCTGTACATTTTCAAAATCTAAATAAGTATCGATGCGATAGTTAAATATTTTCGGATAATCTTAGTTTAGGATTTTGCTAGGGCGTCTCGTTCAATGTCAAATGGTTCATCGCAATGTTATATAAACAAGATGTTATTGTTAAGTTTCATTTATTTAACGATTCCTTATCTTAATTCTAGCCATTAAATTTCGGTACGCGAATGCCAGTTTCTTCAGGATTCTAATTATATAGAAAGCAAATGTGGGTTAAATATTTTATATTATCTTCTGAACATGGTCCTTTAGACTCTAGAAAATGAAAAATCCGCGTTTGTCCAGTGATGCTTTATCTTTTTGAATTCGTTTCTACATTATCATTAAGAAGAACTCTTCTCATTCCCACTTCAACTAATATTCCGTTAAAATGTAATCATCAATTTGAAAAAGTGAATACCTATAACCATATACGCAAAAACGATACAGCTCAAAATGTTTAAATTGCGTCTTTAGTATGACGTCATAACCCAACCGAATATCATGTGCCCTGTAATGTTGTTCATCTGTTGTCAATTTCATGTTCAGTATTTCCAAATTAAAGTGGCACTTGCAGGTGGCTAGGTGGTGATTTGTTGCTATGTTATAGCTTTGGATTAATTTCATGGCTACAGATAAACCCAAGGTTTATAGGTCAACGTTACCTTACGTTCTATCATCTGCGGTTTACTCTTTAACTGATGGTTATGATTCGGGTTAAACCAAACTGCAATCCACAGATTGAAATATGCAAATGTCACAAATCTGATTAATAACGATCGTATTGTTCTTTATATGGAAAGGACTGGAGTTTTAAAAATATAATTAGGGATTAAATACTTCGTATTTTCGAGGAATTGCTCACCGACAATGACGAGCCTAGAAGGCCTCGCATTTTTTTCCAAGGATTGATATCAGTGTTGCCACAAGCACTTTTTTTTCGACTTTCGAGATAGACTAACGTAAACGAGCGGGGTGGAATTGGGTCGGTGAGGGGTAGATTAAATAAAAGCTGATGTATTATTATTCACTATTTTTCATTTAGGAGTCGCAAATTTTGCGTAAGCATTAGCATAAATCTAAACATTCCCAAGGAACTCACTGGTCATTAAAGAGTTTGACGTTGGACTAAATAAATTCACAGTTTTAGCACAGTACAACAATTAACAAAAAAGCGGCAACTTTTTAGTTTATTGGCGGAAACCTAATAGTAATCAACTGTCTCGCAGTAACGTCTTCCCAGCGATCTGTTACCCGTGTCTTCGGTACGCTAGATTGCTTCCAACCGTCTGCGTCTGACAGGTCAGTGGTTAGATAGTGTGTTTGTGATGCGAGGGTTGCTCGTTCGATCCCCGTCAGTGCCATTCGCGTCTACCTACCGCAATTTTAAGCCTTCACGCATGCGTACGTGCTATTTTATATATTTTTCATAGTTCCTTTTTCTTGATTTTGGGCATTGCCTTGGGTTAGCTTTGTTTGGTGCTATGACACGCGTGAAGTGACATATTAGAACGATAACACCGGGCTGCTGTCAAATGCGCAGGTCCGAAGTTCGAAAATTTGCGGTAGGTAGACGCGAGTGTCAGTGCCAAGCTATGTTTTTAATTCTTTTTTAGGTTAAGTTTGTCAAAAGTTTTTTTTTCTTGAATTTGGATATGCCTTTGGGCTTGGGTTAGGTCCTGTTTCTTGAGCCCCCGTAGCGAGCGGAGGGCCATGCGAAATAACTTATTTATTTCCGACATTCAGTCAGTCGCCGAAGGTCACCAGAAAAGTTGAAAAACACCGCTGTCTGAAGGCGCTAGTCTGTCTCGCGGGACAGTGGAGCGGATAGGGATGCTGGGTGGGGTAAAAAAAGTATACAAATAGAAAATATTCGGTTTGCAAAAACAAATTTTGTTAAAAATATGTGTTATTTTTATAAATATTCCAGTGGCGTAACAAGAGTAGGCAAAAAGGGCTCCACTTTCCCGTTGTAGTTGATTATCTTTTTGATTCTGCTAATATATCACCACGCGCATTGCCATCCGCTCGCTCCGGGGGCGCAACTAACCCAAACTAACTCAGGGCATGCCCAAAATGAAAAAATAGAAGATTTTCGGGTGTGTATTGTCTATATTATGTCTAGTGTTTTTGTGAAGTGGTGCTGAGAATTTGTGTCAGAACTCGAACTTTGGGGCCTTTTCTGCGTAGTAGAATTTCTACCAAGTTGGCAACACTGGGCCGAGCAATGCTACCAAGTCAGTATTGATCAATAATATGGTTTAGTTAACCGAAGGCATATATTTTATTCTTAAGGATTCTAACGAGTCGTGGGCTGCGTGCGCATCACAATGTTTACATTTACATTTGTATTTTTTTTCAACTTAATGCAATGCCCTCCGCTCCCATCGCTCGCTCCAGGGGGACAACCAACCGAAACTAACCCAAGGCAAGCCCAAAGTCAAGAAACAGAAAGCTTTTACAAGCAACTTTAAAAAAAGCATGGCTTGCCCCTGGAATCGAACCTGCGCCGCCGTATCAGAAACGCAGCATCTAACCACGGAGCCACAAGGCCCACTGAAATCAATGAATGAATACTCTTCTTTATTCATTGACTGAAATCAATTCTCTGGATCACAAAGACATCTGTCAGAAATGTGAGTCGCTTTCCAGCTGAACAAATGTTTGTGCTTTAAGCGATGTGCTCGAAACACGAGCGCTTCTAGCACAACGGTGGAGCTGGAACTGGAACTACACGCGGCCTGCCGCCTTTACTCGAAGCGTTTTTGTTATTGTTTATGTGCTCTTTATATATGTCTCTATTTAATAATTTAATCTGTTTTGACTTTCTTTGGGATTTGTGGTTTTTTTTTGTGCGCATGGTTTCAATCGTTTCAATTAAATGAAATTGTTGAGAGCCTGTTAAAAACTCAAAAAGGAATCCAGCTATTCCAAATCAGAGGAGATGGATTAAGAAACAAGTTGGTAGGTAATTAGTAAGATAGAAGGGATCAATCGGCTTAAATATTAGTTAAATATATGTTATTCAATTGCAGCTTTGTTATCTATTTAATCTTTATAATAATAATAACAAAACTACCAAACCAAACAAAACTACATAACCTATAAAAAGTTTTTGTGCTTCAAGTAGGAAATATCCGGTAGGATCTTCAGAGGCAAGGGGAAAGTAACCTGTGTTTCAAACGCGGTAACAGCTGAAACACGTGCGTCGAACATTTGCGCGTGCCGGGGCTCGGTTGCGTGCTCAAAACCCTTAGCTGGAAAGCGACTATGTTTATGATGCTCACGTGAGCCCAGAACTCGTCAGGTGGTAGGACTCGTTAGGATCCTTAAGAATAAAATATATATTCTAACCGACGCGCGTTTTCTAACGACATCTATTAGTAGAATGCCTTATTAAGTTATGACAACCGCAAGAATGCCGAACACTAAAAAATTTTATATTATTTAAAGACAATAATGTCTATTGTCTAGACTTGTTTCAGTTTTGTAAAAGGATCGAATGGAATTTTTTTGTGTAATTAACAATTTTTATAACTGGGAGCGGGGTAGAAATGCTCGAGGGGAGCGACAGAGCGAAATTGTATGTAAAAAGGGGCAGATCTGCCCCCGAACGGGGTAGCAGGGGTGACAAGACTGATTGATATTAAATATTTTACAGATGAGGATTTTCCCCAATGATTTCGAATATCAAAGCAAACGGCAGAATTTATTTTAAGTTATATTGGCTTTGGAAAGGAATACACAATATCAGATCCGTGCTCAAAAAATTGTAAGGTAATTCATTTTGATGTTTAAAATCCTGTGGAGTTAATCCACTGGTTATAAAACGGCGCGTTTCGCTCCGAAGGGTAAACTACAGTTTGACCTGAAGTCAAAATTACTAGAAGAATAGTGGGCTTTACACATTTTATGACCTACGGTACGTTTTAGTCAAAATGCCTACTATTGCCATGAGGCATCAACTGCTCTGCTGTCGCTGACCAATCGGAACGTTTTCGCCGTATCGGGTTGCATATTTCGAAAGAATAATTTTGTGAATTGTGCTCCTATTCGGTAATCAATGAGTTATCCATTCATTCACTCTATACAATAATAGAGAAATTTAACTAACATAATGCCGCTTTAAACAAAAATTTAAATTAATCCACGAAAGCGCGCTACATTTCATGCATTGGCCTCCGCTCACTTCACTCGCTCCGGGAGCAAAACGAACTGAAACTAGCCCAAATTAATGTAAAAAAAGAATACCACACGACAGAAGTGAAAACTTCTATAAAGCGATATTAAAAATTACATAAAATTTAAAAAGAGTTCGGAGTTGGAGTCTTGGCATCGAACCTTTACCATTTGAGTTAAAGCCACTACTTAGAAATACTTTTGTCACATATGAATATAGGCCTACATAATTCCTAAATGAAAATAAACCTGACCGACCAATCGGAACCATTCGCCTCTTGCGCCTTTGTTTTTCGAAATATATTACCGCATTGCACTACAGATTTCTACAAGTGACTATCGTTGCATTTGGATCTATGACGTCATCAAAAAGGGCGTTATATGAAAGGTTATTGTTATGTATGTATGATTTGATAAATTTGTTTATGAGAACGTTACATCTTTAGGTCTTTTATATCCATGACATCATTAGTTGAGGGAGTCTTCAAATATTAAAACACCATGCACCAGCAAGTCGTGGCATATCCAAAATTTTAAAAAATACATCTGAATTCTCAAACTGCAGTCAAACATCAGCAGGTGAATCCCACACATATCATCTTACGACCATGCACGGAAAACGGAAACTAGTCGATAAACTTAGCATTTAAACGGAACTAGCTTTGGAAAACGGCGGTAAGATATAAAGTCAGCTGTCATTGCGTCATGGATCCAAATTCAGGTCGAACCCTAATAGAAGTTGGTGCTCTCTTCACTATTATTTATCAAACATTATAGAAAGGTATAGCAATCCAAGATCTAATGGTCTAGAATGCATTCAGTTTTGAGCGAAATTTTTTTTAATGATATAATAAAGCATCACGTTATCGTCACCATCGGAACATGTATAGTACGGACGGTTATCACCAATAATATGCATTGACTAGAGAGTACCATATGCGTACCGAACCAGTCGAGTGAAAGCAACTGTACTGAACGGATAGGCTGTGTCGTCTCGCACCGCGAGATCAGAATTATTTCCGATCAACATATTGAAGTATTAATTAAATTTTTGGTGGAATTTCCAAGACTGACCTTAGGCTGTAAGTGAAAGTGTTCCGTGCGAGTTTAGTGTGCTGTCAATACTAGTTTAGGATTTTAATTTATTTTTCTGTAAGTTTAATTAATGTAATAGGTATTATGTGCATTCTTTAATATTTTGTATTTACTTTTGGATTGTCCCACGTAAAATACGCTGACGTAAATATCTCGGGAAAATGGACTTTTGAAGGAAAGTGCAAAACATCGATTTCTAACTTAAAAACTGAAGGTTTTCATTTTTTTCTCGATAAATATTTTTTTATATAAATGAGCATCAAGGCTAAAAACTGTACAAGAAGGTATTTTAGAAATGATGATGCCTTTTATACAAGGTGACCTCGTTGAATTTGAACTTTGCTGTGGACACGATACATCACCACATGATATTTTATTACTGTAAAACCGAACGATCTGGACCAACTAAACTTTCTTACATAATTGAAGGGGGCTACGAGTACAATATACCAAAAATTGCACCGATCCGATTAAAAATGCAGAATTGGTGATTTTTGAAGTGAAAACCATGCCGGTCTATATACTTATATTCATTTTTGGCACTGGTATTTCCATGGGACCGTGACCGTGGCCGTGCGAAAGCTACTGGGTTCGATGCCCGGCGTCTCCAAGATTAAAAAATATATATATTTAATATCCCTGTGTAGAAGTACGCCAATGTGAAATCAAAATACAGTACAGGGAAAGTTCTGATTTGAGGCTAATATTATTTGTTATCATAATTATATTCATTCTCATATGAGTTTTAAAAAGGTTTTGAAATCAGTATTTGTTATTAATTTTGAAATTAATTAAGGCCTAATATACATATACTTTTGAAACATTTTCTTTTAAAGCCTTGTGACAACGCTCGCCGTCCCCTATATCATCCAAAATTAAAAGGTATCCGTTGCAAATGGCCCCATATGGTTCGGCCCAAAAAATCCCATATTTATTTGCTTTTGAAAAACAAAATTTGAGTGAAAGTGGAAGAGCAAACTAAGCAAATGGTTGTCGGATTGGCCGCGGAAGCCCTACCGAATGGCCTGGTGGATCACCCGATCTGACACTTCTGGAATTCTTTTGGGGCGTTCTAAAGTAGAGTGGTATTTATTTCCAAATTAGAGAAAAATTTAAATGTCGATAGTTAGTGGAGTCCTAACTGAGCATCGACTTCAATAACCACGCGGACACAAACAATTATTTTTAAACGAAATGTGTACGGGACCTAATTAATTATTAGAACCAGCTTAATCGATCAAGTATATTACGACTAATTGCAAGGTCAATGAAAAACAACCTTTCTATGACGTTCTTTACGCAATTCCAGTAACGTACCTTCTACTTTCTTATATATCGCTTATTTGTCGATATACATAAATATTGAAATTGTATACATTCTTAACATTCACATCATTATAAATCAACTTTGTGACGTGTAAAATTACTCGTTCGATTTTCTCGTCATATTAGCTGGGTTCTGTGATTTACCCAAGGCTTTCGATTGCGTAACAATGGAATAATAATAATGAAGCGTGATGTTTAGGGTTGTTTTAGGTTAGTTTAGATCCTAACAGCGAAAATCTAAGATTAGGGTTTACATTTTTGTTAAGATTCTTCATTCAACTGCTACCCTAGCGGTTACAAAGGCAGTGGCGCACCCAGACTGTATAAAAAAATGTGACATCAGGGCGTGGCACCCCAAATTTTTTTTAGCACAACCTATGTTGGCCTCCTCCCAAACATATTTTCTGGGTGTGCCTCTGTACAAAGGTACTATCTAGGAATATTATATAATTTTAAATTGAACCATTTTGGAAGTGTTCAAAATTCTTGTTTTGAGATTCTAAATTTGTTTTCGTTTTCCAGATTGACGTAAAGACACTTAAGGACCAGAATGTCGGCCAAGGCCATTCGCGAAGCTTCAGGCAAGAACCTGATCAATAAACATTTGGGTGGCAACACCGCAGCCGCCCTATGTCGATTCGCCAGCGTCGATCAGGATACCAAGTTTGCCGAACTAGTGGCGAACAATCCGTGGTTGAAAACGGAAAAGTTGGTCGTTAAGCCCGATCAACTGATCAAGAGAAGAGGAAAATTAGGTGAGTGTTTTATTGAGATATTGTTATTGGAATTTGACGTTTTATCTGTCACGGTCCTTCGTAGTCTAGTCCTAGCACAATCGGCAACGCTGTCGGGGGCTGGCTTTATTGGAAATCGATCTAAGACACTATCCTCCCAGTATTCTGAGAATTTACATGGTATCTTAAGCCTAAAGTTTAGACCATGCAACTACAAGTCCTAACCCAAACTAACTGGTAAATGGAACATTATACTAAAAAATTAATTCTGATCTAGTTCTGACGCAATTGACAACGCTGGCGGGGGCCTGATTCGCTATAACTATTTAAGTTGTATTTAACAAAACCTAGGCTATATAGATAACCCAAACTAACTTGCTATCTTGTGGATAGGAACATTGTTTTAAACGGTGTTTTAGATGAAAGTTTAATTATTGATTTCTTTGATATTTTATGGAATAATTTGAATGCGAAACAAGTTAAGAATGACATCTAAGAGTATAGTTAAAAGTACAATAAGGTACCATTCCGTTACCTGGTTTTTGTAACCTTTGTTTTATCAAAACCTGTTTGTAATTTTCTAAAAAATATTAGGGGCAGTCAATTAATAAATAAAACAATGGGTTGATGTTATAAATAATAAAATCAATGAATCTGTCATAAAAATATGAAAAAGATTAATTTAGATAAGTGGCATTCGAGTACCTATAGCAAGATTTTACACGATAGATTATTATCACGGATTAAAATACTTGAATTTGATTAAATTATTTTTGTTGATTATTTGATTCCGATTGCAAAGGATGTTTTACATCAGCGTTCTTCATGGCATGTTTTATCCTCGATTTTTTATTTATCTAGTATTTATCCATGAAAATTACACACAGAATTGTGGAATATCTATTAAAAGTAGATAGCAGATTGAAAGTTGCTTAGAAACAGTTCCATACTTCCAGTAATTGGATGTTTTATAATTTTTTTAAATCTCTATGCCTCAAAAGGTGTCGTCTTCGCTCAATCAACTCAAGGCATTAATTCAAACTCAAATATAGCTTTATTGTCCAAATAAATGTTACTTCTCATTGACAAAGCTGAAAACGTCCTAAAATACTTTATTCTATATAAACACAGAACTGGATATAAGTTGTTATAAAAAAAACTATATAAATACACTAATTTATTATCACTAGGTAGGTCACAAAGACATCTAGTAAAATGGATAGCAAAACTAATTATGCTTTAAACACTTAAACCTATGATGTAAATGTATTGAAAAATTCCAGTTAAAATAATTTACTTAACATGAAAACACAAATATTAGAACTAAAAGATTCATAAACAATAAACAAAGTCAATTTGCAAAATTTTAATTCAGTTAAAGTTGTGGACAAAGTGCTCGTCTAGTGTATAAAATGCTAAAGATAGAAAAATCTTCTTCACTCTTTGCCTGAACAACAGTTAGTTGCTTATCTTTCTAATTTCTAAAGGCAAGTGGTTAAACATCTTTTTTGTGTCATAAAAAATTGATTTTTTTGTTAAGGTTGATGAGGGGATAGGCAAATCTATTACATGAGACCTTCTTGTATTTGATTGCCGCCTAGATATCATGCTGCCATATTTCTTGAATGCCATGCACACTGATTCCAGGATAAATAGGCAAGCCAGCGTAAGGATTCCTTCTGAGACAAAGTAAGGCCTGCATGATTGCCTAGGACCAATTGCACATAAATACCTGACCGCCCTTTTTTGAATAATAAAAACTTGCTGAAAAAGATAAGCAGAACAGGACCCCCAGAAGCAAATACCATATCTTAAATGGCTATCTACTACAGCAAAGTATACACTTTTGGCAGTCTGCTTATTTAGGTGGGATTTAAGTGCCAAGACTGCATAGCATCCTGATGACAGCTTATTACAAAGTGCTGCTATATGGGCATCAAACTTAAGACGAGAGTCAAAGGATACACCCAAGAACTTAGAAGAGCAAGTAGTATTAATTGTTTCCTCCCCAACCAAGACATCACCCAAACCTCCCTTAAAATGTAACAGATTTGTCTTGGAGATATTAAATTTCAATCTGTTTGACTCACACCAATCCCTTATATGTTTTAGTTCAGTTTCCACAATGTTGCGTAGTGCTATGGGGCTTCTGTGATGCCAGAGAATCGTGGTGTCATCTGCAAATTATGTTAAATGGCCTTGAGAAATTGACAGTGAAAGGTCATTTAGATATAATAGGAAAAGTAGGGGTCCCAAAACTGATCCCTGAGGTACTCCTGCTTCCAAGAAACCTACAGCAGACTGCTCATTATTAAACTGAACAACCTGCTGATGCCCCGAAAGAAAAGACCTAAACCACTGATACATGTCAAGCTTCACAACAAAGTGTCATGATCAACACAATCGAAGGCTTTAGATAAATCGCAAAATACAGCTGAGGCTGCTTCACCTTCATTTAGGTTAAGGTATAACTTTTCCAAAAGGTTAAAAATGGCTTCATTGGTGTTTTTTGAATGCTGGGATCCAAATTGGGAAGATGAAAGCAGGTGGTGATGATCCAGGAAGTTCAATATTCTTGTCTTGAGGAGGGTCTCAATGATCTTACTGAGTGTAGGGAGCAGTGATATAGGCCTATAGTTGAAAGGTGTCTCTTTTTCTCCAGACTTATAAAGAAGCATGACAATAGCCCGTTTTAGAATAGGAGGAAAGTAGCCATCTTGAAAAGAGAGGTTGATTGCCTGGGACAGAGCAGTAATTGCTGACAGAGGTAAGGAAGAGAAAATTTTAATGGATATGCCATCATGTCCGCTAGCTTTCTTTTTCTTCATATGACGAAAGGTACTCAATAACTCTTCAGCAACCACAGGAGCAAAGAAAAAGGATGTTGGTACTCTTACCTCTTGAAGATATTTAGAGTGGTCATACTTGGGATTCACCTCCTTTGAAAGGCACTGCGCTATTGAGCAGTAATAAGTATTTATGTCAGAGGCACTCATTTTAGTTGCTTCCATTGTCCTGTTAGTAGTGCTACCTCGAAGATCATTTACAATCTGCCAAGTTTCTCTTTGTTTGTTAGGTGCTGTAGCTAATCGTTTTTCATCATAAAGATGCTTAGCAAGTTTAATTAGCTGTCTATAAAGATTTCTGTATTTATTGAAGTATGAAACGAAGAACTGGTTATCATAAAAGAATTTCTTTAAGGTATGAAGAGATCTTAAGTTTATAGATGACGCTTTCAAACCTGTGGCAAACCATTTTTTTTTGAGGTTTGTTTTATCCGGCAAAGTGGGAATGAGTTATCAAAGAATTTAGCCATATTTAAATAAAAAGTCTCTATATTTAAAAATTATCATTCCAGTCATGTTCACTGCAACGTTGATAAAAGGTCGCATAGTTACGTCCACCAACACAACCCATTTTTGGCTCAAATTGACTGGTTCAAATTTCAGGAAAATTGGATAAGACGTTCTCCTGTAATTGTGATAATTGAGCAATTGACTACATGCACTATACTGGACTCTTACATACCAGGACAAGGACTTATCAGCTTCTATATTTAGATTATGTGATTGAAGCAGTCGTGAATCATCTTTATCAATATTCCCTATCCTTGAGAATGAAGCAACACGGTTGCCACTATGTCAAAATGTTTGAATAAATATCGTTGGTTTTGAGACTACAGTTTCACCCTTAAATCGGTTCATTCCACATTCATGCGTATAAGAGAATAGTGTCTTTGGTACCAAGTGAAATCTGAATGACCTTATGGTGCAATTCAGGAGCAGTTTGCAGAAAAGCAAACACTAAACCAAACATAAATTTGTTTTCCTTCGTTCGGTAATAAAGCAAATGCAAAAATGCTCCAAATAAATAACTGTGACGTTTCAGTATTGTATTGTCATAGAACAATAAGACGTCATTCATAAAACAAGATGAATAATAAAACTTCTTACTGTTAAATTCAATTAGAGTCATCAATCACTCTCATACATATCAAAATTGCATGGGCACTTTCAGATAACATTTGTGATGTTTAGAGAGGTGTAAGTTGTACTTCTCACATTATTTCTTATCATTTCAAGGGGTTTAGAAGCTGGTAAACACTTTTGACTTGCTTATAAGCACCTCTTCAGCCACGTTGCCATACTGTTTATTATTTGCTCTTTTAGATGCTTGTTTATTCGACTTCACCGAGCGGTGAATCCCACAAACTTTTAAAGTAGCGTAGCGTGAATAACCGGGTGCCGAGAGTGCAGTGGCGTTAAGTGCGCATGTTCAGCTATATCTCAACTTGGTCTAGCATCTCGCTATGTTGCCTTTTTGTAATCTACGGCTTACCATTTTAGATGGTTATACATTGGGCCGCTCACTTACTTATCCTATAATTAGCATAAGGAGGAATAAGCTTCAAGTTATGACAATATTTCCAAACCGCCAAGTTTAATATCCGGTTTGTTAAAAATGTTGTATAGTATTAAATAAATTTAAAAATATGCGTCGGACGCTATTAAATCATATTATGATACTTCAGAATAATAAAATAACATAAACATAAAGGCTGGTTTGCCCTTTGATATTGTTCAAATTACGCGCGATGCTCTAGGATTGCGGTATTTAAATTCCAAACGTTCACCTAGATATTCTGTTCGACACGTGTTATAAATATAATTGTTTTAGCGGGGCTCATTAGCGATAATTTCCATTTTTCGATTGTCATTATTGCGCGGATAGTTTCACGGGTACACCAACTTTGTTGAGAGAAAATTTAAATACAACATGAGGGACCTACGGTTCAGTTTCCTTTCATTTAGTGGCAAATTTCTCTTCAGTGAGCCATTGATGTATCGTTTTTGATACGTATTTTCTATTAAAATGCAATAGAAATTGCAGGAAATGCGACAATTTATAAGTAAATTACGTCTATTAATAATTGCCCAAAAAAGTTCTTTCAGAGGCGCGCTGAATATTTTATTTCGTTCTGTTTATTTCATTCTTTGCATTAATAATAATTAACACGTTTATTTAACAGAATATTATTATATTCATCGATTAGTTTGACATTTTAAATAGCTGCCGTGCATAACCTTAACACGATATCCGCTGAATCAGGTTTATGATTTGGTTTATTTCGCCGTTATTGAACAGAATTTATAAATGTCAATGGTTTGTCCTGAATTTATACGCGCTCGCGGTGTAAATGACTTGAGATTATTATTTGGGCTAAGTTTAGGAGATTTTACTTTCCATTATCGCATCTTTTCAGTAGCGAACGTGCGGAGTTTATAGTCTGACGCTATACCGACGTACTTATCATGCACCGAGTGTTTTGAGACACAATTCTGTTTAATGAGTTATAGCTGACTATAAGCAGCCCTTACCTTTCAGTCATCTGATAAAAATTTGGCTCAACAACACGAAAGGCACTTTAACAAAAATAAGTCTCTCCCAAGGCAACAACAACACTTCAAAGTAATAACAAAAACAACACATCAGCTGTTCGTGCATAAGACACGGACAAAGCAACAAAATCAAAATTTACATTTTTTGGAAACGTTCCAAATGGCTCTCGTCACGGCATTGTGTGTCGTATATATGTGGTATTTTTTGGCGCCTTATTTCTTTTCTGGTATGCCAGTGACCGTCAAGGACTTTCAATTGCATTTTCGGAAATTTGACTATGAAAAAAATGTATTTGTTGTCTTGTTGTGTAATATTTTTAAGATACCGGTATTTTAAAGAAAAACCTCAACAAATGGGTGAACATATAGTCATGTTGTTATACTTCTTGCTTTGCTTTCTGTCATTATCGTCGATCGATGAGTGAGCTTTATGGATAAAAAGTGGTCCTGCCCTTATACACAATAGACGCCCTCACCCGCTCAGTTTTTGGGATGGGATGGGCAGTGCAAGTGTGAAGGAGTTTCGAAAATTGTAATACTGATGGAGGGTTAAGCTGATGCCCATATTTTTTATGGATAAGACAAGCTGTCTCCAGTATAAATATAGAAGGCAGTGCCAGCACAGAATTTTTCAAAAATAAGGCTCGACAGGGGGTTTGAAAAGGAACTCGACACATATAATGGATGGCTCTTTTCTGCCACATAAATAGTAAGTTAAACAATAATTGAGAGCACACCCTCCAAAACACTACGCCATACCTAAGATGGGACTCAATAAGGGTATAATAGCAAAACAGTTAGATGTTGTTTTAGTAAAGAAGAGACATGGGGTTCAAATTTTAGTTGCAATTGTCAAACCAAAAACTTGCTAGTGTCAGATGGACTGATTATTTTGTTTTACAGAGTAATAGCCTCCAGATTACATTTGAAAGTCAAAATATTGGTCTTTGAAACATTAAATGTCAACCTGTTAGACTCGCACCATGATTGCACCAGAATTAAGTCTGCATTAAGCCTTTAGCCAATTAGGATCTGTACCATGCCAAAGTATTGTCGTATCATCTGCAAAGAGAGTAAACTTGCCCTTAATTGGGATCTGCGGAAAAGCCATGGTTTTCCACTGCTCCGTCTTCAGAATTTTCCCAAACCATATTTTCATGAGGTAGTGTTTGAGAAACAATTTTTGATGCTGAATAAGTTGTGGATATATATAGTGACAACAGATCACATTCGGCTGAGAGTCAATACGATAACCCCTAGTAATAACCCTTACATATACATTTCTATTCCTATCAATAACTTCATTAAGTGTTCAAGAACATTATAATAGTGCACTAGAACTATACATCAGACATAGAATTAGGTCAATATTCTTGCCTACAAATACAAGATTTCTTATGCCAGACCATGGCATACGAGTAAAACTTAAATTTAAACATACAACTACATTATCACTACTACTGTAATCAATAACATCGCCATAACTGTCCTTACTGAACTTAATTATAGTTCAAGCTAAATTTATATTGTTACTCATTAATTCGCCATTTAAATTTTGAATTAACTCTTATTTGATTAGGTTTTTCCTTTGCCATCCTATCAATAATTGAGTGAGCCGAGATAATACCACCGATCTATTATCCACTGATCTGTATAGATCAGTTGATAATACGCACTCCTTCATTTTCTTCCTTCACCATCCTGTCAAGAATGTAACAGAACTGTCCAAGTGGGGGGTTCTTTAAATGGCCCAAATTTCAAAAGAAGGGCATTTGTAGAGATAATATCATAAAATACACAGAAAAAGCACAAGTGTAAAGACGCTGTTTTCATTAAAAACAATCCAAGCATGCAGATACTCACAATTTGGCAACTAATAAAGCGCACCAATGGACGGCCCCACGCTATATAAGCTCAGCTTAGGATTTAGATTAGTTTACACTTGCTAACGGGCAGAAATACGACTGTCAGAAACGTTACGTAATTAAGTTAAATAAAGACAGTGGAAGTTCGAAATTCTTCAGTAAATGAGTCTTTGTCTACCACATTCAGAGTATGGCTCATGCAATACTCAGAAACACAATGGTCATTCCCATGATTTCTGTCCTCACCTCACCTCATAATCAAAGAGATTGATTGTTATGTATTTAATTTTTTTATGGTTAGATATTAATTCAAAAATATATATGCTATAAATTTTCCATTGTAAAATTTGGAATTCCAATCTAACTATTTACAATAATTTTATCACGATACTTAAAAAAAACAATGAATTATTTTTTTATGAGAATTTTATGGTGTCAGTAGCAATTGTAAATTGTTTCTAAGAATTTCAATTTATTTAGCATTTTTATCTATAATATGATCAGCTTTTAGAATGTTCAGATTGTTCAATTATGGGCTTGCTAAAATTTCCAGCCTTTTAAGCAGAAACGAAATTAGACTTATTGGGCGGTATGATTTAGGAGTCTTGTCACCTATCCTTCTTCTTTTAAGGAGGTAAATGACTTTCACCATTGTATAAAACTATAAAATGCCTTCACCTTCTGCCATACTATGGGTATCTATAGTAGTACTTGCTATACATGTCTTGAATGGGAATTATTGCTTCCTGTCTCGTTTTGAGTAAGATGGATAGATATTCCATCTATTCCAGGGGATTTGTACGGTTCGAATTTACTGATAGCCCACCTAATTCTATTTGGCTTCGATATGCCCTTAGCTAGCCTCGATTTTAAAACAGTTGGCGTTTTTGGCTTGTTTTTTGTGCTCTCCTACTAACGGATCATTTAGAATTGAGAGGTCGGAAATTGACTCAGTAAGCACCATCAAATTTTCCTCGAATGTTGTTGTGTATGTGTTCTTTCAAGAAACCTACTTGGTCCACAGTACCTTCTCTGGCTAGCGCTTTGTGGATTCTGGAGCATGTATGAGTTTCAGTTACCCCCACAGAACTTCTTCCACGACTGCGTTTTCGAACTAAGTCTGAGTTTATACTTTTTGCGGATGATCTGAACATATATTTGGCTCAGTCTGATGACGACAGTATAGGCTTAGATAATTGCAGGAAGACCTTGATAGATTTCACGAGTGGTGCAATATCAATAAACTACACTTATTGGAATATTGGAAAGTGGAAATACATTCAGTTTAGCAGATCTTTGACGGTTGCGCCGAGTGGTTACTTTTTTTGACGGTGAACCTGTGGATAGAGTTGATGTTGTGAGGGACTTAGGAGTGTTGTTCGATGTTAGGCTCTCATTTGTTGAGCACATTTCAACTTGTTGTAAAAAGGCACTCAGAATGCTGGGTTTTATCAAGAGAAATACTAGAGATTTCAGGGATGTGAATTCTATGAAGCAATTGTACGTATCACTGGTTAGACCTCAGCTTGAATGTGCGACTACTGTTTGATCTCCATTCTTTCAAAAACACATAGATCAGATTGAATCTGTACAGAGGAGGTTTATTAAATACAATGCTTTTATGAAGGGTATACCATCTGAAAGTATCAATTTGATGGAACTTGAACAAGGGCTCGGTATGCAGAGTCTGTGTGTGAGAAGGAGGAATGCTGATGTGGTTATGGCATATAAAATTGTGCATGGTTCTGTTGATTGCCCAGGACTGCTCAGTGAACTAAACCTTTACGTTCCTCCTCGTCCCTTAAGGATAAAAAAAACTTTCGACCTTCAACACCATAGAACTTGCTATGGAGAACATACGGCAATTAATAGAATTATGAGAAGTGCAAATGAGGTCGAATTGGATCTCTTTTTCATTTCAGAATATACATTAAAATTATGTTTAAGGTATCTATAGTGCTGGAACAGTACAGTTTTATTGCTTACTTTTACTCTAATTAACTGACTAGTTGTATTTACATTTAAGTGTCTGCATTGTATTTTTTCTACTGACTGGGCCTTGCCCGTTGAATAAATAAATAATCGCCTATTGAACTGTTTTTAGGTTGGAGTGAAAACTGTTTTATTAGAATTTAGAATAAGCCCATTATTTTTTTGTTGATTTAGGCTATAATAATCTTAAGCTATTAATAGTTTGAGTATAGCATGATTTGTAATAATGTCTATGTCTTTCAGGTCTTATTGCCGTAAACAAAACCCTCGACGATGTCCAAAAGTGGATAGCCGAACGGATGAACAAGGACCAGAAAATCGGACAGGCCAGTGGCAAATTGCGCAGCTTTATCATCGAGCCCTTCGTGCCCCACAAAGAGGAAGAAGAGACTTACGTGTGCATATATTCCCACAGGCATGCTGATACCATTTTGTTTTATCATCAAGGTAAAATACGTCGCGTCGTCTCTGTTTTATACTTTTATGGTTCATGATTATCGATGGCGCAACGAGCTAAAAAACGTTTTTTTTATCTCGTTGCGAATGACATGTACTGTTTTTCTAATACGTATATTGTCTGAAGACTGCAAAAGCAACATTAATAGTACACACAGGTGAAACTATTTTTTAATTTGTGAACTAGATGAATATTCACCTGTAATCCGGTCCCCAAGTAAAATATCTCAATATGGGAAATGTACTATTTTAATGATTATAGATAATTATCATAAACTACTTGAAACAGTAACTTTATTTACTAATTAAATTTGAAAAGTATTGTTTTTGGCATCACTTTAACTATTTGTTAGGTAATTACGTGCTGTTTTAATGAGGACTAATAACTATTATAAACATTTCATGTCAAAAACTTATTGCTCATAGTTTAAGTAGTTTCAAGTAGTGAATCATAAATATAGACAGTCTCTGAGAATAAATATTATTACGGTCTCAAACAAAGGGCTGAAGCAGATTTATGCCCTAGCCTGTAATTTTATGAATTAATCGGAAAATCTGCCTTTAAAAGTACGAGTAAACACGTATTCTTATCGCAAATTTATAACATGCACGTTTCTTCAAAATCGTTTAAATCATTTCCTCGAATATTAATTTTCTTATGCAGTAAGGCTTTAGCCAAAATCGTTTTTCTCATTTTCACGACCGTTTTATATTATGTTCTCTATGCAGTGAGCACTTAGTCAAACTCGTTTTACTTACTGGTAACGTTAGAATCGTTCCCATTTATTTCTGATTGGCCAGTCATTAAACCGTGGAAGAGTAAATATCATCTTCCATTTTGGCAAATAACATTTAATAGTTCTTCCTTCATCAAGTTTCGATGTTGAAGATTTAAACTTGATTTTGGCAGGTGGTGTTGACATCGGTGACGTCGACAGCAAAGCGGTAAAACTCGACATTCCAGTAGGCGAGACTCTCAAAGAAGAAGACATAACGAAAGTTCTGTTGACTCAAGTAAAAGCAGCCAAAAAGAATGTCATCGCGAAATTCATCTACAACCTCTACCAACTGTACGTAGACTTGTACTTCACTTACCTGGAAATCAATCCGTTGGTGGTGACGGACAAGGAGATCTTCATTTTGGATTTGGCCGCGAAACTGGACGCCACTGCCGATTTTATGTGCAAGCCTAAATGGGGAGAAATTGATTATCCTCCGCCCTTCGGAAGAGATGCATACCCAGGTAATGAAAACGCACCCCTTTTGTGTCATTTTAATAGCTAATAATTATATCGAGCGTTATCGTCACCAAGTGGACTGTGGCGAAAATATATGTTAATTTTCTCTTATTAGGTGGCTTTTGAAATTTCCGATAAGATTGAAGTCAAATTGATTGCTGTTTTGTCCTTGGTGCATTTTAGGATTGGAAGGTTCAACCGAGTTGAGCTTAAATTAGCCTTATACAATCGCGCACTAGAGTACTGATGTCTTCACAATTAATGTTTTTCAAGTGTAAAAACAAACATTATCGGGTTTTCTATCTAATTTGTTCTTAATAAACACCAAATAGGCATCTGTCCTCATATTGTAGAATATAAACAAACGTTTTCTTATGCTGTAGAGGAAGCTTATATTGCTGACCTTGACTCTAAATCCGGAGCCTCTTTGAAACTGACCATTCTGAACAGGAAAGGGCGAATCTGGACTATGGTAGCTGGTGGTGGCGCGTCAGTGATCTACAGGTAAATTAATTCGCTGATATTAATTAACCCAAAATTAGGAATTCTTACCATTTTAATAGCAATAATAATAATTGTTTCGAACCAGTCGTTTAACACTTGTTCCATTCTAGCGATACCATCTGTGATCTTGGTGGCACATCAGAATTGGCCAATTACGGAGAATATTCAGGAGCTCCATCAGAACAACAGACTTACGAGTACGCCAAGACTATCTTGTCTCTGATGACCCACGAACCGCATCCCCAAGGCAAAGTACTGATTATTGGTGGTGGTATTGCTAATTTCACTAACGTCGCCGCTACTTTCAGGTAAATTTAATTATATTAGTGATATTTAGACCTGATATATCGTTCCATTGGTAACTTTGCCATAAAACAATCACATGAAAGTGTGCATTTTATAGGGCTTCCATGGTATAAGTCTAATTAATGAAAACTTTTCTTAATATACACAGAGGAAATAATTGTTTGATATTTAAATTGTTAGCACGGTCAAGTAACACCTCATTTGGCAGATGTACCTAACTGCTATTTTGACTAGATTGGTATACAAGCATAAACATAGTACATTTTACAATTCAAGAGGAATGTAATAAACTATTATAATTAAAATATCATCATTACCAACTCCTTTGCATTGAAAAATATAAAAAGCATCAATTCTCCATGTCCATGCCTAGCTGATCCAAGTTTTTATACGCCTAGATGCTGACAGAACATCTGTATGTGCTATATTCCATAATCTGCAATTATCTGCACTAGCTTTACACTAAGTTAATAAATAATGCACAAATAATAAGTTAAACTAATCTGGTTTAACCTAAACTAAAATAAAATAAAGTAAATTAATCCAACTATTCAACCATACCGAATTACTCCCCATTTAGATGAAAAGCCTTTCAAATTCTTCCAAATTTTTAAATACAAAGTCTTTGCATCTGTATTTTAATTGTTTTTTATTGATGTGGTTTCTTAGGCTAATAGGCAAGAGGTTGTATATCTTCGGTCCGTAGTAAGTTAAATATCTTAAGTTAAGGTTATTGAAACTAAGGGGTAATTTTATTTGCCTGTTCTGTCTGATGACTTTATAGTTCCAAAATTAAGAACATAACCTATATTCAACCATGCTCGAGTGCTGTAAATGCAGAGAAAATTGTGTATTTAAAGAAGAAAAAAACGAATTGTTCGGGTATCCGTGTGATGTATGTAAATAAATTTGGTGTAGAAATTGTGCAGGAATGTCGGCATCTGAAATAAGGTGCTTGCCAATGATGAAAAGAATGCTAATGTTTTTCTGCATCACTTGCCTTGATAACCTAAAAGAAGTAGGAGAATTGAAGAAGAAACTGAAGATAGTGGAGTAGAAGGTCGATATATAACATTCCCCAGATCTCCACAGAAATAAACTTTCTAAAAGATATCTTTCAAAAATGGGAAAAAGGATCACTATCATAGACAACGAATTAAAAAAGATAAACATATGTAATATAATAAATAAATAAATTATGTGAACCATTTCTCAATAATGTGACGTACAATTTGTGAAATTTAATTGTGACCACTATCGATTTGTGTTGTTTGTTTGCTTCCATGGATATGTCCTTTGTCCACTGACAAGTAACACTGATGATGGCTACGGCCGAAAGCGCTTTGTTACGCTCTTTGTAGAGGTCCCTTTTGGATTAAAATTTTTGCATGATATACAAAAATGATCATTTGTTTAAAGAAATTAAGGAGAAACGGTGCTTGTGGGACAAATATACTGCAAGTAAGAATGATGCTGACTACAGAAGTTACAGAACCCAAAATAACAGTCTGAAATCTTTAATGACTGAAGCTAGAAAAGCGCATGAGAATAGTTTACTTACGGCTGGTGATAAAATATTCTATGCGTATATCACATAATACTTCATTCAACCTAAAAGAAGTACCCTCTGAAAGGTTAATTACTGATCCCAAAGAGATAGCCGAGAGGATTTCTAACCAGTTCAAGAGTGTGTTCAGCCAAAATCCGGGCAATAACAATACAACCCTAACAATTCCTAGGGTGACTTCAGAGTTGCAAACAGTGTTTTTTTACACCTGAAAAAGTTAATGAGGCCACCTATTGCCTGAAGACTGATTCAAGTTCTGGAAGTGATGAAGTGCAATTTTCTTACAAAAATGCGTTGACTCATTGAAGGTACCTTTAGCCGATGTAATGAACCATTCAATGGACACTGGAGTTGTACCAAACACCTGGAAGCATGCAAACAGTGACACCACTGTTCAAAAAAGGAGCAAACATGATCCAGAAAATTACAGGCCAGTAAGTCTTACTAGTAATATCTGCAAAGTGATGGAGAAAATAATAACCAGAGAGATCACTGAGTTCTGTTTAAATAATAGATTATTTCCCTCATCACAACATGGTTTTTCACCAAAACGGAGTAGTGACGAACCTGCTCCCATCCCTAAATCAGTGGACAACTTGGCATGATAACGGTGAACCAACAGATGTTATATACTTGGACTATGCGAAAGCATTCGATAAAGTACCACATAAGAGCCTACTCCTAAAATTAGAACACCTGGGAGTTAGGGGGAATCTACTCAGTTGGATCAAGACTTTTCTAATGGATAGGCAGTTCTGCGTCAGAGTTAATGGTCAAATATCAAGAAATAATCCTGTTATCACTGTTATCAGTGGAGTGCCACAGGGTTCTATGCTGGGACCACTGTTATTCATCATATACACTAGTGACTTGGCCAGTGATATAATCTCACCTGTAGAATACTTTGCAGCTGATGCAAAATATTATTGCAATCCACTCGAGGGTCAAGAAGTCTTGCAGAGAGATATTGACACAATCAGCAACTGGTCGGATAATTGGTTGTTCCCCCGAAATCATAATAAATGTACAGTCACGGCACATATAACAACCAGCAATATTACATCTTCTTTTTTCGCATCTGCGCAAGTCCGCGCGCAAGATATACCTTGGTAGGAAATCCGTCAAACTGCCGGTCGTGTTTTTACGTCTGGTTTATTTTATTGCTATTGAAGTTAAATCGAAACCATAGGCGTGTATTTGTCAAATATTTGACATTGTGAGAGACGAACGTTGATTATGACATTGTGTAATGCAAAAAGCGATGGTGTTTAAGCAATAAGAACTTGTACAACCCAGAGATATCCTTCCAAGAAGAATTTCTTTACATTTCCTGCTCATACAACAAGGTATGCATATATTTCATAACCCATTGATATTTGAAATGTTATATTACGGCTCTGTTAAAGGAAAATCATACTTATATATTTCAAATCCAGCCCTGACTTTTCCTACCCAACTGACATTAGCAAGGTCAAATTTAATTTTTCGCCTGACAGGTCGAGTAATATTGCTGGTTGTTATATTTGCCGTGGTACAGTGCTACATAGGTCAAGGTAATCCAGAAAGTGTATATTACATCAAAGGAGAAAGTCTTCAGACGGTTGCAGTCCAAAAAGATCTTGGTGTTTTTATGACTTCAGATTTAAAATGGGAAACCCACATTTCTAATATCACAAAAAAGGCCAAAACTATGATTTATCTGTTCAGAATTGCATTCAAAGGAAATGCTCTCCAAACTATACAAAACTTATATAAGGCCTAAAATAGACTTTGCAATGCCAGTTTGGAACCCATACTTTCTCAAAGATATAGAAATGTTGGAAAAAGTACAAAGAAAGGTAACTAACATTCCTCCAGAATTGCAGGGCTGCAGTTATTTGGAGAGGCTTTCCATTCTGCAATTCCAGACACATAAAGATCGAAGACTTAGAGGTGACTTGATAGAGGCATACAAGTGGACTAGTGGGAATTACTCTTGTGAAAATATTTTCAATGTTCATCGGAACAGGACACACAGAGGACATACCAAGAAATTGGAAAAAGAGAAATGCAATAAGCTTCAAAGAATAAACTATATAAGCAACCGAGTGGTGTACACTTGGAACAACCTGCAAGAGGACACTATCTAAGTGAGATCAATTAACCATTTCAAGATTCCCCTAGGTGAAGAATTAAAAAATACTAATACTAAATACATTATCGTCCCATTATACTATCTAACTTTTGGTCTAGGTCAAAAACTGTGATATAGGTCAATGTGTGTTAATTGATTGTGATGGTTATTGTTCTTTGTGTTATTCTGCTGTTATTGTTTATCTATTAGTTAACGAATGTGGCTTTATTAATTTTAGATCAGTCACATCGGTTTAGCCGCTTCCTGATCTTTGTTAATGATAATAATAAAATGATTAGTCATGAACTAATCCCAGATGTAGTACCTCTGCCATACCGTGCTTAGGTTCGCTG
Organism: Pissodes strobi; assembly: GCA_016904865.1. Classification (NCBI taxonomy): domain Eukaryota; kingdom Metazoa; phylum Arthropoda; class Insecta; order Coleoptera; family Curculionidae; genus Pissodes; species Pissodes strobi. The sequence continues at coordinate 207,562 of MU182611.1, read as the reverse complement.
TTATAATAATATATAATATAATATATTGGGTCTATTTTGATTCCGGAATCAATCTCTTTTCACGACATTATAAATATTCATTACTCTGTTTGTATTTCAGGGGTATTATTTCAGCTCTAATCGAATTCAAAGACAGATTGATCCGGCACAATATTAGCATTTTCGTGAGGAGAGCGGGTCCTAACTATCAAGAGGGTTTGAGGAGGATGCGCGAAGTTGGACAGACTTTGGGTATGTTTAACATTTATTAACTTGAACCTTATGTATTATGTCAGTAAAAATGTCTATTACAGTATTTATTATGCGGTTCTGGTAGTGGCTGTAAGAGGGAGTTAAAGAATTAAATTTGCGTCTTGGACATTTCTATATGAATTGCTGTTTTTGATGAATAATTGATTTGCTCACGAGTTACTGGATTTTTCAAAAGCTATATTGAAATCTGCTTGGAAATTGTTCACCATTTCAAGGAAGCAAATGAACGAATATATATGTGATACTTTAGGACCTGGTTTCCATAGGGTTACAACCATTTTGCGAACATTGTAACGAATACATACTTAACAAATGATTATTATGTATATACTTCTTTCTAACTAAACTAAGCAGTAACTTGTTTGTTCACTAAGTCAATATCTTCTTCTTACAACACAATTTTTAAAGGTATTCCCTTGTACGTGTTCGGCCCCGAGACTCACATGACCGCCATCTGTGGCATGGCGTTGGGTACCAGGCCGATCCCCCAGGAAAACGACGTCGAATTCGCCACCGCCAACTTCTTGCTTCCGTCAGGTGACAAGCAGCCCATTAAGAAGAAGCCCGAGGAAGTCGCTGCCGCCGCAAGGGAAAGTGCCATCAAAGCTGCAGCGGTGCAAGCTGCTGCGAGGAAATCGGTGAGTGGATCTAGTCTGGTGGTGGGTGCTTAAGTGGGAAAATATTTGATAAGTGGGAAATGTTAAAGTTACAGACCTGGAATGTTGTGTTAATATTAATATATTTGTTTTTCAATCTAATATTAAGACATTCATTTTGTGTTTTTATGTCTTTTGAATTTGAATGCTAAATCCACATTTTACAAAGCCTGGCGTCTGTGAGAAGATCTGTATATGGATATCAGGTACAGTAAAAGCAATGAATGAATAGTTTTAAGATAATTCATATCCCACTTATCAAAAACTGTGCTGCTATCATTTTAGTTGTATGTTTGTTTACTTAGTGTTTCCTTTTTCATGTTGTGATTAATGTAATTTTCATTCTGCTTTCTCAGTATCTAATCTACTAACCCTAGCATAGAAGAATCCACACACATACACATGCTTATGACTTAGTTGCACATAATATTAATTTATTTTAATTGATACAATTGTCATTTTGTATATTCCCTGAAAAAAGTTTTGTATATTCAACGTGTTTCCACAGCCAGAAATTGGTTTCAACCGATGGGGTTCCTTTTTGCTTCAATACTATTGGCCCATATAACCAAGTTGATCGGCCCTCTTTAATGGCATCTACTGTTCTGAGTGTTACTATGCTTACTACTGAATTTGATATGACTAATGTGTCATCAGCAAGGACTATATTGAATAGGTATCATCTCAAAATACAGTGGAGGTAGAAATCCTCTGTTTCATGCCAGTGTAAATCGACTATTATGCAAGCATGTCATTGATTTAAGCTGTTTTTGGAATCTGAAAGTCTGTATTGTGACGTATTATCAAAGGCTTTTTTATATAGTCATATAACCGAAAGCAGTATCGTCAGTTAACTGCAGTATAAATAAAGTTTTGCGAGTATATCAACCTGAAATTACCAGATTACTTGCTTGGCATCCTACACTTAGGTATTTTGTTTTCTGGATGTTCATTGAGAGACCCCAATCTTCGTAGGTTTCTTTTAGTCATATATTCTTGATCTTCTTGCTATCACTGGTTGATCGTCTACAATCTGTAGTGTATATAACACAGTATTACTTAAAGATATTCCCATTCCGTGACATCTTTCTTTTCATTTTGACAGTGCTTTTTTAATGTAGATCTTAAATAATGTGGGTGAAATACAGCATTCCTGTCTTAAACCTTTTGTTACTTTGAATGCCTTCAATAAAGTGTTATCAATTTTAATTTTGGAAATAGAGTCTTCATACAGTTTTTGGAGAGCTGTAGTAAGTGTATGGTTTATATTCGTACTCGCAAGAGTTTCCCAGAGTTTAAATAGTGGAATTGTTGTCATATGCTTTGGTCAAGTCTATAAACAGAACATGCGTTTCCTGATTGGTAGCATCTCTTTTCCCGATAACTTGTTTCATGCAGAATATGTTATCATTTCATGATTCGAAATCTACCTTGCTCTTCTTCCTCAGTGAATTCAGCTTCAATTAGCTTTCGGAGTATTCTGCCATACAGACGACTAATTGTGCTGGTTATGGATATTCCCCGGTAGTTCTGACAGTCGTCCTTTTTTCCTTGTTTATGTATTGATATCATGTGTGCCTTCTTCCATTATTTGGGGACTTCTTGTCCGTGAAGGCGTTTATTGAATATGTGTTTAAGCAACTTAAAAAGTTTTGTTGTTGAACAATTCCGCATAGATGCCTTCGGGTCCACATGATTTTCCATTTTTTAGCTTTTTAACAGACTCGATGACGACGTTGACATCTATACCTACCTGTTTTCCTTGTATTGTTATTGGATTTGGTTCTTCCATATATTGGGGTCTTTTTCAGTAAGCAAGTTCTCATAGTGTTGAATCCATTGGTCGGTGCTAATTATCTGAATTGCTGCTCTGTCACATCCTGTGTTTTTTTATAGACTTTATGAACCTCCAAGCTTCGGAGTATTTTCTTCCTCCAATGTATGTATCGATTTCCTTTCATTTATTATTCCAAGTCTGGTTTTTCTGAAAGTTGATTGTTCTTCTAACTTCTCTTTCGATCTCCTCATGTTGCTCTTTATCTCCGTGGTCCTTTGTATTTATCCATTTCCTGTATTTTTGTTTTTTTAATTCGGCAAGCTCCTCTATTTCTCTTGTCCACCACAATTTGTTACTTTTCTCATTTATCTCTTATTCCTAGTGCTTCGTTCGCTGATTTGTGTTGAATTTCAATGATGTTATTATAGGTTTCAGTAAAGGAATCTTGAGGTTCCAGAAGGTATTGGTCCAGTATTCTGCGAAAGAGATACCGTGTACTTTCTTGAGACAGGCTGTCCAGATTATAAGACGGATAGTTGGCCTTTTCTTCCATGGAGTTGTGCATGGAATATGTATAGGTATATGATTTGACCAAATCCCTTTTTTTTTTGTTTCGGTGAAACCGCCTATGTTTATTTTTAACTGAGTCAGTTCATTCACTATTTCCTCCATTTTATTCTTACTGCCCCGCACGTTCCATGTTCTAAGCTCATAAACCTTTTCATTGCTTTCCGTTGTCTCTTTGATCCGTCCAAATGTCCGAGGCTAAGTACAGTTTTTTTAGCAATTGTCAGTTTTTCTAAGTGTTAGGTCGCTGGCCTAAGGCCTTAACCCCCAACCTGGAGGGTCAGGTAGTTTTTAATCAAGGTTTTCCTCCTTTAGCCTTTGATGAGCCAACATCCCTCTGCAAGGCAGCAGCTTTACAGGGTGCTATCATCCGGGCCAGATGAACCCTGGATTTTTTTTTACCGAGGTTGTTACTCCTCTCCCTCTTTTTTTAACCTGGCTTGAGACAGGCTTAGAATTACATTTGCTTTATATGGATATTAAGCTTACGCTTGAGCATGCATTTACACCTGCTGTGGATCGTAGACGATCTGGAATGCAGGACGATGCATCGTCCACTCATATTCTTGCCTTGGCTAGTGTGGGAGAGGTGCACTCCGAAGACATAAAAAAGATCCAACCGAGGAAGCTGTGTGCCAAGCTATCGGGCTGAATTGGAATTTAGTGGGCGCACAATGGGCCTAGACTGGTGGCCTACGTGCAAAGGATTTCCCGCCCGCTTTTTAAATTCATTAATGGATATTAGTTCAAACCGAAAGAAACAACAGAACGAGTAAATAACAGTATCATTCAGAGCCAATCCATAAAGAACGTCAAAGGAATTCAAGCTCAATAACAGCAGATGCAACATTTTATCGAGCCTTTTACTTATTTAAAATATATCTAGAACAAACATTAATATGTATCTCTCGACGCAGAATTCCACAGCGTCTATACTAAAGATTTCAACGAATGTTGAAATTACGTACTATAATAGAGGTGTTTCAAATATTTTATGGGTTTCACTGTCTATTACAGCTTTTTTTAGTTAAGTCGTCAGTCTAGAAATATTTTATATACTAAACTCTATTCCTACTTTGAAATTTATTAGTTCACATGCTTTTGCCGGCTGTAGAATTCAAACTGCTTAACTCAGAAGAAAATTGCTTAGTCGGTTGGGCCCTACAGCTGCAAAATGCTTTATAATATCAGTTTGAATTTAGGCATAGTGTATTATATATAAGATACATGGGGGTTTGTCTAAAAAAATCATATTTCGTTTGAGTTAAACGTATTTGGGACGCCTTTACATTCCTGGCCCTGTACATTCCGGTTTTTAAAACGTATTAAAATATTTAATGTTATAGAAGGTATGAAATCCTGATAATAGAAGTACTTTCGTTTATTCTTCTCTATGGTGGTTTGGTTATCTTTGCTTTTTCAGAAGAAAAACTTTCCCATATGCGGGATTGTCCACTCTCAAATCAGAATTCTATAGCATCTATCCTATTACAGTTTTTAATTTCTTCTCAAAAGCAGGTTGCATTGCACTTCAGATATTCGCACCTTGATATAATTTTAAAATGCTGTTTTTTGGAAGAAACTTAAAAGATTAGTTGCATTGTTGCTGCAGAATTCTGCGTTGAGAGTAGACCACCCTGTATATTGTACTATACTGTTTCCAACCAAATAATTGTAGAAAGTTTCAAACTAACCAAAATTTTATTGAAAGAACTGTTACATGAGACCTGTATATCTACAGTGAATCACGTAAGTTCAGTTGACATGAAAATATTAACCGTTTTGTTGAGTTATCAAATTAATTTTGAAATAATTGTTCAAGGAACCAAACCAAATGGAGGCGCATCCCTCATCTCAGGTCAGTCTTACCACCACATTTTATTACATTTTATGTTTATTTTTCTATTCAGTTTGCTTTTCATTATTTGTTTTATGTGATACATGGCGATTTTATTTGTGTTTATTAATGTTGTTTTTTCTATTGCAACTTCGGTTGATTCATCGATTAATTTACTTATTAAGCAACCTATTTTTCATAGAAGTGGTTATATTGTTTCGTTAATTTTTACGTTTAAATATTACTATCGAAAAAGAACGTCCATGTTGAAAGGTAAATAAAATGCATGTATAATGGAAAGTTGAATATTGAAGAATTAGATAGTAAGCCCGAAGGAGCCATAAAACATGGAGTTTTAGACAATCTTAGTCACGTATCTTCAGATATTGATTTTCTCGTTCCCGTTGGTATAGCACCAAATTTGTAGCTATCAAAATTCATGGCTGTTTACTGCGTTTTATAATAGCATCAGACATCAGACTGTTTTTATATTTAACCCTAAATATATAACGAAAGTCTAAATAAAATGTGAATTAAGATAGGTTAGACATAACAAGTTTCGTTCTCTTAATCAGGGTGACGCTCGAAGCACCCCCCTCTTCACTGCAACGACGAAGTCTATTGTCTGGGGTATGCAAAACAGGGCCGTCCAATCCATGTTGGACTTCGACTTTGTGTGCAGACGACCAGAACCCAGTGTTGTAGCAATTATCTATCCATTCACAGGCGATCATAAACAGGTACAAAAGAAATTGTATACACTCTGGTATTTGCATCACTTTATAACCGAAAGTTATAGTTTCATTATATGCAAATTAGGAATTTATAATATAAAAATATCGCTTCTTGTATTCTCTTTGCCGTTATTCGTACTCTTCCTTCTAGACTTACGGTATAAAAGGATCTGTTTGATTTATCTCTATTTTCAGAAAGATTGATGTTTAGTCACGTTTATATACCTATAAAGTAAAAGATCTATAGAGTGATTGGGGACTTATATGATTTTTTTTCTTAGAAATTTTATTGGGGCCACAAAGAAATCCTCATCCCCGTTTACAAGAAGATGAACGACGCAATGACGAAGCACCCCGATTCTGACGTGTTGATCACTTTCGCCTCCCTGCGCTCTGCATACCAAAGTACAGTGGAAACCATGGAGTATCCTCAGATCCGAACCATCGCTATTATCGCTGAGGGTATCCCCGAAAATATGACTAGAAAGTTGATCAAATTGGCGGACGAAAAAGGAGTGAGTATCATTTCTATCTGTTTTTAAAAAAGTATACTAACATGCCCCATAGAATTATCAGATTATAAGTTTATTTAGTAAGTATCTTAAGTACACACCGTATTTTTTACCTTTATCCATAAAGGAGTTTTTCATATGTCTAGAGCAATTTAAAAATTGTCTAAAATAACCTTCAGATTCGTCTAATCTTTAGACATGCATTCTGAATAATAAATTCGAAGTATTTTTGTAAGTTTTAAAAATATATTTTGTTTGGGGCCCAGTGTTAAGTCAATATGTAACTCTGTACCACAAATATCACTAATTTTTATCGGTAAAAGACTCAGGCATGGGTTGTTTCTCCAAATTATTGAGATTTGAACAAAATAATTATCAAATATTTGGCATTTAACGTCCTGTATATTCTAATTCTTCACATTTTGATAAAGTATATTTTTAAGTTTCCTATTTTCAAAATAATTCTGAATAATTTTCTAAAATCTTAGCCATGTAATCTTTATTGACATAAAGCATACAAATAATGCAATAAAAATATTCCATTTTTAATATTAGTCGTTTTAATTGACAGGTAGTGATAATTGGTCCAGCTACAGTAGGTGGACTGAAACCAGGTTGTTTTAAAATTGGCAACACCGGAGGTATGATGGACAACATTCTTCACTCCAAACTGTACAGACCTGGCAGCGTTGCCTACGTTTCCAAATCTGGTGGAATGTCCAACGAACTGAACAACATAGTTTCCCACACTACTGATGGAGTATATGAGGGTGTTGCCATTGGTGGAGACAGGTAAATTTTAATTTAAATGTGCTTGATAATCATGATAACTAATTGGATAAAAGACTTAATCAGCAGTATCTCGAAATTAAATTCCAGTTTCCTCCCTGTCCTTAAAAAAACCTTATTATTGAGAGAACTACCAACATTACTTTTGTTGCTTCAATTAAGAGAGGATTGAATTCAATATTCTTTGTTTTTATTAGGTATCCAGGAACTACATTTATGGATCACATTAAGAGATATGAGGTGAGTGATTTTGGAGTATTTCTGGAGTGCATAGTTCTTGTACGTAGTTGGCCAATGTCCTTTCTAGGACAACTAATGAACATATTGTCAAGTACCAATGCCAACTTATGTTAGGGAAGAGTTTGAAATAATTATTTGTATATATTTTTCAAGGCTGACGACAATGTAAAAATGATCATCCTTCTCGGAGAAGTAGGAGGCACTGAGGAATACAAAGTATGTGATGCCCTCAAGAGAGGGAAATTGTCTAAACCTTTAGTCGCCTGGTGCATAGGTCAGTTAGCAATTTTCACAAATATAAGTTTAATGCTCTTATCAATGCCTTTTTGTTTTATTCTGTCCAATTTTTTTTCTTTAGGTACTTGCGCCAGTATGTTCACGACAGAAGTACAATTCGGCCATGCCGGGTCCTCCGCTAATTCAGCACAAGAAACGGCAACAGCGAAAAATGCGGCGCTTAAAGAATCTGGAGCTCATGTACCTGATTCGTTTGATACTTTAGGTAATGTCTATATTTCCGGCGTAGAATAACAATAAAAATACAAGTAGCTAAATAAGCTTATTCAAAATGGGAAATTTGATTTGACTAAATTTTTCAATTTTAGGTGATATCATAAAATCCGTCTTTGACAACTTAGTGAAGCAAGGTGTTGTAGTACCGGCCCCAGAAGTACCACCACCCACGGTACCCATGGACTATAGCTGGGCCAGAGAACTGGGCCTTATCAGAAAACCAGCCAGTTTTATGACGTCTATTTGTGATGAGAGAGGACAGGAATTGATATATGCAGGTATGATTGATCCAACCTACACTTTCCGACTATTATAAAAGGAGTGTACCGTGTGTAGCACATTTGTTTGTGTTTACTCCCGATAGCTATTGGGTGCAATGAATCGGAGTATTTCAATTTTGCAGACAAACTTTAAAACAGAAATATGCGTTTGATGTACCATGTTTTGTTTTCATGGGAAAATTGAATGAATCCATCCTTGGATAAATAAGAGTGTCACTTTTAGCTCGATACCCAAACCACAATAAAATTAAAGAACTCTTGGTTATCCTGCCAAAAATTACAATAATGGAAATCATGCAAACTAAAGCCTAATATCAATGAATTTATTTTGTTTTATAGGTATGCCAATTTCTGAAGTTCTACAAAAAAATGTCGGCCTCGGTGGTGTCATATCTTTGCTTTGGTTCCAAAGATGTTTGCCACCTTACGTCTGCAAGTTCTTTGAAATGTGTCTTATGGTAAGTAGAATTACTCGATTTCTAATTTTGATTTCCTTTAGGTTAATATATTAATGATAATGACATATTTAAATAGTCTACATACTATAAAAAATCTCGATCAAAGGCAGGTGACAATATGACTTCTAGCTTCTAGACCTGATCGAGTCTCACAAAGGTCGAAATTAATCGAATGTGTTTCGGCACTGTAACTATTAGTATTGCTCAATTATCATAGCAGATTCTAGATATAATATTCATAGCCAATAAAAGCAAGAAACGAGCACAAATTACGAAAATAGAATTTTCGTTAAAAAGTACCCATTTTCCCTCAAAAGTTATTCGCATTTTGTAGGTAACCGCTGACCATGGACCAGCAGTGTCGGGTGCTCATAACACTATCGTCTGCGCGAGAGCAGGAAAAGATTTGGTTTCCAGTTTGGTCTCCGGATTATTGACAATCGGCGACAGATTCGGTGGTGCCTTGGACAGTGCTGCTAAACAGTTCAGCGAAGCTTATGACAAAGGTAAATGATTTTAATATTTTTAATTAGTCTTTATCGCATGTCTCGTTTCGTTTTACTTTGAATCGAAAACCTTTAAGTATGTTTCAGTTTACATTAATTTTGGACGTTTCTCTGTAAATATGATTATTAAATGAATATTACATCATAAAAAGCGAATTGGTAAAATTTGTAATTTCTTGTTTTCAGGTATGCACCCAACCGAATTTGTCAACCATATGAGGAATAAGGGAGAACTTATTATGGGTATAGGTCACAGGTAACTGCATTTTTTATAGAAACTAAGAACACAATATTGGTAACATAGACTTGATAAATAATCAATGTTTTACAATAAAACCAATGAAGAGAATTTAATCTTGATATTGCAGAAATTAATCGCATTTTTACTCATTGATACCGAGAAGTAGGATCTGAAAAGCGCAATACACTGTTTTTTCAAATCTTTTAACCTTATCATACATTTCAGGGTAAAATCCATTAACAATCCCGATCAGCGAGTGTCCATTCTCAAGGATTACGTCCTCGCAAACTTCCCAGCGACGCCATTGCTATTGTACGCCCTCGAAGTAGAAAAAATCACCACGAGCAAAAAGCCCAATCTCATTCTTAACGTGGACGGCTGCATAGCGACCTGCTTCGTGGACATGCTCAGGAATTGCGGCAGCTTCACTAGCGAAGAAGCGCAAGAATATATCAATATTGGTGCCATAAATTCATTGTTTGTGCTAGGTAAGTACTCCGAGTCTAATTATAGTAATAATAGTAGTAATTTTCATGGATTTAACGCCATTTTTACAGTATAATAACTTAAGAAAAGCGTTATTGCCGTAGCAAAAACTAATAATAACACAAAGACCTAACCTTTACGGCATATACGCTTAAACTCGGACAGAGATACCGAAAGATTTAGCCGAGTACAGTGTGTAATCTGGATTCTGCATAAGAGATTGTTCATGTCATGAAATGGATACTTAAAATTGCCAGCGTGCGTAGTATTTACAAATGCAGAGATTTCTTAAAACTTAATGAAAGTAAGGCAGGCGATTCATTATCTCCATTGGTAAGTGTATGTAAGAACAGCAGCTGCTGACTCCAATGATGCTTCTCCAAGTATTCGAAATTAAGTAGACGACAACGTTCAGCATTACTCAACCTAGACCACTCCTATATGCATACACATTCAAGAACTTCCTCTGAACTCGTTTCAAACTCTGGATATGAATAGCATAAAAAGTACAGTTTAGGCATTCCAAGAGTAAACTATAGCGAATCTGAAAGCCAAGTTGTCAAAGCATTTGAAACAATTTTATTGATGTGACAATAAAAACTAAGACCAGGGTGGCCTCAAGTACTTTAACAAGATCAAACCTGTGCAAAACCTCTACACCAATGGTGTACTCATTATGAATGGGATTCCTGGGCCTGGAAAAGTGACAAAGCATTTCGCCGAATTTAAGTAAAGTGCAGTTATTTCAAATCACTCCGACAAAAAGACCACAAATCCTCTTGCATCTAATCTATACATCTTTTAAGTCATCAGCAAACAGAAGATGCTCCGAGGTAAGGACATGTCGTTTATGAATAATTTAAACAATAGCGGTCCGCAGTAGAAGTCCTAGAACATCCGCTATGATACTTTTTGCCAAAAAAATACTTTTCATCCGACACAAACTTGTACAGCAATGTAGGTGCTGTAGACTGGATATTAACTGTTCTATATTTTCATATGTTTTCTCTATCACCCGACTTGTGGATGGGAACCACATAACTAACTATTCCTCCAAAATTCAAGAAATATACCTGATTGCAGAAACGAGATAAACGACCGGCACAGAGGAGTTGCAACAGAATAAACGCAGTTCTTCAATATGTATGGTGGTTTATTGCATGAAGTACAGATTCCATAAAGTTGAAAATTGCATCCGCCGTACTTTTGCCCCTTCGAAATCCAAACTGAGTTTTATTTATGATATTGTTTCTTTCAAGAAAGTCAACAACTTGGTCTCTTACAATAGGTTTTTATCAGTTTGGAAAAAGTAGAAAGTAAAGATATAGGACGAAAGTTTGCAGGACTACCCAGGCCAGTTACACCAGTTACAGTAGCAAGCTTTAAGGATGAAGGGAAAACCCCATTGAAAAAGGTGTCTTTTATCGCATATGTCAAGGCAAGAAAAGCTTCATCTGGGAGCTCAGCAAGAATTTTAAGTGACATGCCATCAGAGCCTGCGGCATTTTTATTGTTCAATCTCGTTTATGGTGCATTTTATGTTATTGTGACACCAGCGAAATATATCAGCACTGTGGATCTGTGACACGTAACTGATAGGTTCGATGTCACATGATATATTGCTAGTCACAGTTGAAGCCACGGAGCAGTAAAATTCATGAAATGCATTGGGATCAAGTGAGATACCCTTCTGATGTAATTTAGTTCTACCTGATTTGATGAACTTGTGAGTCTATGCAAGTAATACAATTCTTTAGCCTTGCGTATTAGCATCCTATAAGTTTTCCTGTAATTATAAAAGTAATTTTGTAAAAGTTTATTATTGGGATATAACCTCAAGGCACCTCAAATTTGCAGCTGATTCCTCATACCCCTGGTTAACCACGGCTTAGGTTGACCCTTCACTTTAACATTACGAACTGGAAAAGAAGAATTTATAATACCACACATGCCGTTTCACAAACTCGACTGTCAGACTCGTCTGATTTGAATCCCAATTAAAGAGATTACACTCCTGTCGAAAACGGTCATAATTTTTCCTATCAAATATTCACCCTACTGGACCTTTTGCACTTTGATAAATTTCCGATAGAAAACCATACACAGCATTATGATCAGACAGTGCTGCATCCAAAGATTCACAGTCCAGATCCTCACTCAAGTTTGAGCATATATAATCGATTGTAGTGGATGAGTGGTCAGTAACCCGGGTGAAACTGTGAACATGCATAGAAAGGTTAAAATATGTTAGCAAATTTGAGATCATGGCAGTAGTTTGCGATTCATTATCGCCATAATCAATATTTAGATCACCTGCCAAGATAATTTTATGACTCGCAGGAAGCTGAGACAGCAAAATCTCAAGTCTACTCAGGAACTCAAGAACATCTGAATCAGGGGACCTGTATATACAGATCACATACATATTGAACTCTACAGAAACCATTGCAGAGAACTTAAACTGCTTCTCCTCAATTAGGTAGTCAAACTTATCACACCCCACAAAGCATAACCTATCAGAAAACGAGTTATTAATTAAGGCTGCAGTGCCATCATTTCGGTAATTTAACCGGCAAACCCTGGAAATTACAGTATATCCAGGGATACACAATGGTTCATCTATATTCAACCAATGTTCAGTCAAAAGTAGTATAGTATGATAGTTCAAGCTGGCTATAATTCATTAATCTTACAAGGTACACGTGATAGAAATGTTGGAGTCAAATCTATATGGGGAGGATCATTCCCTAAACGTTTGGGAGCTGCTTCTTCGTTACTCAGAAGAAGGAAAATTTACTCTTAAATGTTTTAATAGGAACAAACTTATTGAGCGCATTGTACAAACGATCATAAAAACCTATTTTATGGCTAACAATGTATTTATGACACCAATTTTCCCGCTTTGCACTGAAAAACTTTGACTTCTAGAGTTCAATGTTTGGACCCATTATTTATATATTAATTGCAGGTAGGACCATCGGTTTCATTGGCCACTATATGGACCAGAAGAGGCTGAAACAGGGACTCTACAGGCATCCATGGGATGATATTTCTTACGTTTTGCCCGAACAGTACAACAATTAAATTTGGAGGCTTCTTCTGTAGGCATTAAGTTATGCCGTGAGATCTGAAAAATTGGAAGACATACTTTTTTTCTTAATTTTTAACGAGCCTGATAAGATGAGCTTAAATTTAAATTAATTTAGGTTTGAAATAATTGTAATTGATGGTCTAAAACTGTGAAGATGTATTTATTGTTAAAGTTTAGGAAGAAATTATGCACATACTCGTTAGACAGTTAAACCTGCGGTTTTAACTACATATTTAAACGAAAAATATGGCCTCAGAGCTAACTATTTTATAACGCTTACGTTGAGTTATGTTGAATTCTCAGCTTTAGGAGTATGTTTTAAAAGGTGTGCTCTAAATAATTGTTAGAAAAAAGGATGGACTATTTATATATTTTTGTATATGTTTTTATGCACTCTTAGTGTCTTTTCAAGGATTTTAAACATTAGACTATGTTAGGTATAAAAAAAACTGTTGACTTTTGTATATGGCACTTTTTGGTTATTTTACCTCAAAAAGATTAATTTTTGAAATAAAGTAATACATTAAGAATGTAGTATGTTTTAGTGCCTTTTTACATTGACCTGCAAGCATTACCCGTAAGCTACGTAAGGGATGTGCAACACGCGTCTCGAAATGCCATGGGAAAACTGAAAGGGATTCCAAAACATCTTTTGACGCCTACATAAAAATGATGAAAATATCAAATCTGGAGGATTTAAAATAACTATGCAGGGACAATAACTAATTACCATTTTATTACAATTACTTTAAAATTCAGAGTACAAAAATGCCATGAAATAAAATGTATTTAACAAAAATGAAGTGTTTGAGTAAATTGTGAACTGATTACAGAAACACAATCGCTAACTGAATATTGCTAAGAACTCAACCGTCCGCTCAGCTGCATTTTTACATATACAACTCTTTTTAATATAAATTCATTTAACACCTCACCATTCAAAAAAATTCGTTTTCCATTTAGTTTGTACTTCAGCAAAGTTTCCTCAGTCAACGACGCCTTGCAATGGCCTAGTTTACATCGCTTGGATCAATTTCATACACGTATCAAATTTAGTAGGAAAAATACATTCACGGCTAACTGTAGCCCAAATGTTAAAACTGCTTGTTCTTGGGCATGCCTTGGGTTAGTTTTATTTGGTTGCGTCTCCGAAGCGAGCGGAGAGCCATAATACCTACAACCATTTTTTACCATTGTGCAACCACCAACGCAAACAATTTAACATTTGCGCTACATTTAGCCACTCCTGGCCTAGCTTAGTTTGTTCAATGACAGGCAGAGGTTTCGCATGGCGTAAGTTTGATTTTCACTGAAAACTCTCCGGCCTAGGTTCTTTTTTTAAAGGAAGTTATTGCAAAATTACAGTCTGTTTTCGGTGATGATGATCCTGTTCTGAATTTTGAATCACTGGAATCGAGGTTGAATAGGATTAAAGATGCTTTGTCATTTATACAGAGGTACTAAATTCGAGGGGAAGAAGTCTCAAAATTATACAATGGAACATAAGCTCCTCCGGTTGTCCGGGAGCGAGAAGTGTGTTAACCTCTGTTTTGCTGTCTGTCTAACTAACTGTCCTGTTAGTCAAAACATGTATAAGTATAAAGTGAATTGAATAATAATATTGGGAATCGGGATTATTTTTGGGAAGTTTAAGAAAAGTTTGAAAAGTCAGCTGGAAAGAAATTGTTGCAGGAGGGGCGGTCACTGAACCTGTTTATCCCTCTTGCCTCCCACTCGATTTGGATAAATGCTAGATGCGAAGCCCACAGTGAAACGAACAACAACAATAACCAGATAAAAATGTTCTAAATTTAAGACTCGTAGTGGGTAAGCTTTTACTGGCAGTAATTTTTCATAGGTAAAGATAGTATCTGTAATTGGCTACTACTGCTGATACTATAGATAAATAAATAAATTGAGTTAACGTAAGTAGTAAAGAAGTGAACAATCCTCCAAAATCAAATAATTTCATGTTATTAAATTAAACAGATGATTATGTTTATTGTGAATATATCCTGTAAATTTACACCGCTGATTTATATTTGATGTGCGGATGAAATATGAAGTCCTTGCGATATAAACGTGACCATTAGCTTAAAATAAAATCTAGAGCGGAAAAGACTAGATTCTCAACCGTAAAATATCACATAGTATAAGTATCCTCCCATATACAAAATCACATTAAAAAAATTGAATTTATACAAGAGCAATTATTACAAAATATATGAAAACAACGTAACCTAAGATCGTTTTTAATTAAACTGATCCTGTCTTCTAAATTACGAATAAATTACTATTGAATATTTCTTCTACTACGAAGTTTAATACACTTTAAAGCTTCTACTGCACCGAACTAATACTAATATATATTTATTACCTAAACCTCTCGTTTGACCTTCGTTAGTTCAAAAAATGCGTTTCAATCAACATGTTTCCAAATAGCCACTTGGAAGGTAAGCAATTAAAATATGACATTGATTATTAGACCAGCTAGTTTTTTAAGATTATAGAGACTAGTTTAAATATTTCTCTCTTTGTAGTGAGAGATATTTAGTGCAAGGAATGCAGTACTATATGGATAAGAATGTACCTATGTCTCTATGACTTTTCTAGTTTCTTTCATTATTGATTGATAATTTTCGTTGGCTTAGTTACAACATATTGGCTGCTTGTCACCCATACGATTTATCACTCACTGTCACTGCATAATTCCCTTTAAAAGAAAATAGAATTATTTGAACGTCTTCATATTGTTACCGTATAATGAATCACTTCTTATTCTCTATGGATTTTCTTTCGTCCTTGTTCGTTTGATCTCCCTTGACTATTTGAATTACCCTAAGGGTGAATGCTGCCAGTATAGCATCTATGGGATCCATAAAACCACGTTGCAACCACTTCGGAATGGTGGTGCGAGCATGAGAGAACCCTAACTTTTGCAAGATGTAGTCGATACCTGAAAAATCTGCAATAAGTTCCATGTCAACAAAAAGAATGTTATAACGTGTTTGACCTAAGGTGCTGTCATGCATATGTGTGCAATCATCTATTCGCTATATGTCTGGTGGCAGTAATCGACAAACATGTGGTAGACTTTATGGCAGAGTTCGAGGTAAATTTCACTTTACCATATCGATGCATATAGGTTTTGTGGTAAGTAAGTAGGTTTATTTGCCCGAAATCCCATTTTAAAAGACTTGAAGATGGGAATATAGGCCACGATAGGAGAATTTTGACATTTTTCAAGCTATAGGCAGCGGTTTAAATATGGAAATTGTGGCAAGGAATTTTAGGATATGGAACACGAAAAAATACTTGGATTTCATAATATTACTCTTGCATTGTTAAAGTTTTCACTTCTGTCTTATGGTCTTAAGTACACACCATTTTTTGAAACTTACCATACGGTTCAATATATTTTCCAGCAACGCTTAGCAGCCGAACAGTCGGTTCTAAATGCCACGTTTTGCAGTTGTAGTCGCGCCAATCTTTGGCGAAAATATCTCCGTCTATAGAACCCTTCTTCGAAGGCGTTTCGCTTAGCCCCGGTTTCAGCCTATCGTGGTCAGACGCGGAGCGTTTATCAAAGCCGCCAAGCTGAAACGTAATTTAAATTTGAAATATCAAATCGCTAATCTATAATCATTATTGGTTTAGTCAAAGAGCTGGCAATTTTGCCCATTGGAATCTAAAAGCTACAGCCACAGTTTTATCCACAATACCACACAATTTCTTTGGTATTTGTGAATAAAACTAAACTAACCCAACTTAGTTAAAATCTAACCAATTTATATACTTACGACTCGTTCTTTTTCTTGAAGGTAGGATGTGATCAGGTCGTGCAAAAAGAAGAAAGACTCTGCGTCCACAGTGACGAAAATATGATCTTCGAATTCCGTTATAAAACTACACTCCACAACAGGCTTTTCATCTGAGAACAAAAACAAATATAAATATATTTAAATGGCTCATGCACATCTATGCCCCAAAAGAAAAGGTACTAAAAATTATGTAATGTAACTTTTTGAGTGCAAACATCAGATAACGGTGATGTATACACTAAATCTTTGTATAAATTATGTTACTGCTTTTCTTAGACTTAAAGCTCTTTTTCGGACTCGCAGCTTCCACCAATTGGAGAAAGTCCATTAAAGGTGCATCTGCATTTAAATTTATGGACTATAATTTCTAACTAACTAGTGGTCCTAAAGATATTATTTATCAAAATTCTTAAGCAATTAATATGTTGCCTCCAACATATAATTTTTTTCGGTAATATTTTATTACACTTATAGACAAACTATTAAATTCAAATTCCAATTCATTTATTGCCCCTTTGGGTCGTCAGTTATATCCCTATTCCTATTCTAAACAATAAACATCACATGCTACATATAGGACTATACTTTAAAGAAAGAGAAATATTATTATACTAGGATTTAAAAAAGAAAAATACAAACAAAGTCAAGATATAAAATTTACAATTTAAAATTCAAAGCACAAGTGTTCAAAAGAAAACACACACATATGAGTACATGAGATCAATATTATGACCCAAACGACTATTACCAAATGCTAGCAGTAAGCACAGTCCATCCCTTCTGCAATGTTCCAACGCTTCACAAGAAATTCATGAGTACTGTAAAATGGATGTCTAAAGAACTTTTTTAGGGTTTGCTTAAATTTTGCGTAGGGTTGGATTGTGTATGATGGATCAATTTCTACAAGCAGGTTTTTAATAGATTTCTTAAAAGCGCCAATATTATGTGCCTAATATTATCTGACAATGTGTTAAAACATTTCATACACGGGCAGGTAGGACCTTTCTCAGTAGCTGTAAGTCTATGTTGAGGAGGGCCAAACCCAGTGAACCTAGTTGGAATAATTCTTCGTGAATTAAACTTAACAAATAAATCTCTCCCCATTCTTAAACAGAAATAAAAGACACTCATATATTATAAAGCCCATAAGTTGTCAGAAGTCTCAAGTCTCTAAACTTTCGCCTGCATGAGTCTCTCCTCCTTAAGTTGAGCAAGATTCTAACTGGCTTTTTTGAGCTAAGAAATCTCTATTTGCATTCCTACTTCCTCCCCCAAAATATTATGTCATATTTAAGGATATATGTTTGCAAAACATACAGTTTTTAGATTGTTCAAGTTTAAATATTTGGAAAGAATTCTCAGTGAGTAACATGCAGAATTAATTCTGTTCCAGACAATTGAGAGATGTTGTACCCAATCAAGGTTCTGATCAATGTAGATACCCAGAAACTTTGTATGTTCGTACAGAGTTTGTGTTGAATCATTGAGAGAAACAACTCTTGGCATGTCCTTATTTTTTTCTTGGTTCAAAATCAGATTACCTATGTTTTTTGAGCATTCAGAACTAGTTTCTTCTTGGTAAACCAGTTCTGAGCTGCTATCAGTCGATCTGTGGAGATCTCAAGAAGCTCTGACAGTGCCGACCCAATCATCAGCAGGTTGGCATCATCAGCAAAATTTGTGAGGTGGGAGGTTTTATCCAGTATTTCACTGACTAAGTTGTTAATGTAAAAAATTAAGAGCAAAGGGCCCATGACACTGCCTTGGGGTACACCCATTAAGATTTATTCCTCATTGGAAAAGTACTTAATCACCTCAGTGTCAATAACCACTTTTTGCTTATCCACTGCAGGGCTGGTCCACGCACTCCATAGCGTTTCAATTTTTCGAGCAAAATCCTGAAGTCGATACTGTCGAATGCCTTTGACAAATCCAGGAATACACCCAGAGATATTCTCAAAGCCATTAAGAATCCTTTCAACAAAATCATAAGTTGCAGTCTCCACTGACCTTCCTTTAAGAAAACCATGCTGGGATGAGCTCATTAATTTTTCTGCGCAGAACAACTACAGAAGCCTTGAGCACACTGCAATTTCAAAGATCTTAGAAAATCTTGACAATAAGCTAATATTCCTGTAGTTTTCAAAATGAGTTTTGCCTCCCTTTTTGTATATTGGATTAACAATAGCTAATTTAAGCTGTTCTCGAAATAAACCATACTTAAATGAATTATTTATGATGTGACAAGGACACTACAACCTCCTCTGCACAGTGCTTCAATAGATTTGCTGAAAATACTGACCTTAGTGTCGACTGACATTAATTTAAAGTTTTTACCATGTAACAACATTGTGCCCTCGCCACGCATAGACTCCCTGCTGGAACTAGCACACTTATAAAATTTTCCAGCTCATAGACCTTCGTTTCATCAATTGTCAACCTGTGTTGACAGATTGATACTATATCATATTGATTTTGGTTGACAAGTTGCTCGAATTCTAGGTGCTTTGATCGAGCGCTCTGCATATTCAATTGTAGTAGGCTAATTGTACCTGTTGAGCTTATCTCCCATTGGCGGATATCTTTGATTCCAGGATTGATACTTGTTTTGGTACATCCTCCCCCTCCTCTTGTTGTTCGTGTACCTCGAAAAAGATAGTTTCTTACCTCGATACCTTTTGGCCAGACGGCTGGATTTAGAAGTTCCTGTTTTTGGTCGACGTCAATTCCAAGTTTAAATGAATTAAATAGGTTGTGCTTGTTTGGAATCAACTCACAAATAAATTCACGATATGGATACCTATTTGACAGGTATTCAGATAGATCTTTTGCCATATATGTTGTTCTATATTTGGAGACATTATTCTGGCCTGATTAGCGTCTTCAACGGCCTTAGAGACTTGTATGAGAGTAATTCCAGTTTCATGTATGGTGTTTTTTTTCTGGGAAACCTCATCACTCTGAGGCATGTGAAATGACTTCGAAGTCTGTTGAGAGCGAGAGGGGGAATGCTGCATCTCCCGTGCAGCAACGGGGGCCTCAGGACGAATCGTTCTAGTACCGTTGGTCTTACTTATTTGCTGCTTTAGACTATGGTGAGTGCCATCTGATTTGCTGGTTGCCGACACGACTGATACCATTGGAGCAGGAACCGACG
The DNA here is from genome assembly GCA_016904865.1 of Pissodes strobi. Classification (NCBI taxonomy): domain Eukaryota; kingdom Metazoa; phylum Arthropoda; class Insecta; order Coleoptera; family Curculionidae; genus Pissodes; species Pissodes strobi. The sequence goes on along the minus strand of MU182611.1, from coordinate 187,644 downwards.
GTGGCGGGGCAGGAGTTATGTTGCTCTCTGGGAGAACTCTATCTTTCCCCTTATTTCTCGAACCAGGCTTGCCGGAATTTGAGCTCTGCAAAGTTGTCGAGTGATTATCACGTAAGCTCTCCCCCTGACCAGAGACATTAAGTATACTTTCTTGGTTACATTTTATTGGGGCCAGATGAAATTATAGTTTCATGTAGGATTTTTTCCATTGTTTTTGATATTAGTATTTCTGGAAATTGGGATACACTTTTATTAGCTTGCTGCGATTCCTTCAAAATGCAATTTTCTTCAAGCGCTGTTTTTAATTTGTCAATTTCTAAGTTAAGCTTTTTAATATCGCATACAGACTTCTCGTTTTCTTTCTCTAGCGCTTCAATTGAGACTATCATGCCTTTATTTAGGGATGTTAGGTCGACAATTTCCCTGGATAATTTGTCATTAATTTTTTGCTGCTGTTAAATTTTCATTCAAAAGCTTTCCATTGCATATCTCCATTTCCTTTTTTTCATCCTGACGTTCTTTGATCCAGTTATTTAGTTTGTTAAGCTGTGATGTACATTTGTGCTCGGCCTCTGTAACGTCCTCTTCAAATATTTGGCTATTGCGTTTTATTCTTGTTATATAATTATCTCTTTCGTTAACAGCTTCATGTAGTTTCTCAATTTCAACTTTAAATTGTTGGTCCGTTTCTTCATCTTCAGCTGCCCTTCTTTTGCATGTGTCTGAGCAGTAGATTTTGTACCCCCCGATCTTCCGCGCTTCATGGACACGTTCCATTCCGGAAAATTCCGTGGCAGACGACACAACAAAAGTTTACGAATTCTTTATTTTTGCAGCATTTAAAACTTTTAATCATTTTGATCAAAAGCCGTGCCGTATACAAAGCGCCGAAGATCCCGGCTGAGATTGCCCAAACTTTTGGGAAAGAAGAAGACTACAGGAGTACACTATAACCTCCATTATGACTGTCAAATTCTCCCGCTTAATTTTTGGTGAAGACTTTCTGCGATTTTCCGGGCATTTAGGGAACCCAGGACAACACCCCCAATTCCACCCGGAGCATACACCACTAGAAGACGACACGAGCAAAAAACAGTTATTTATATCACATATCACCACTTTACTGTCTTATCCAACATATGAACCACAACACAACACATCAACGTCAATATCCAAGATCAAAAGAATGCTATATATTGAAAGAGGAACTTACCATTTAGGTCTGGCACAGTCGAACTCTGCAAATGTTCAGTCTTCAAATGAATTTGTAATCCCGGTAACGCGAAAATAACTTCTCTAGTGTGATTGGGATCCGCTAATTTTGTGACGCTCCGATTAGCTCGCTCTATGGAATTGGAACCTTCAACCCTCTCGCGTTCCAGAGATGGAAATTTGTCCACTTCTATAAATAGGAAATATATTAGCACTGTTGCTTAGCTTTAATCCGTTAATTGAAATTAAAACAAATTAATATTGACACAATAACTTTATATATCTGTATAAATGTTTTAAGGAAAAATGTTGCTAAATTGAAATATTTATTCCATCATTAGTAAAGATACCTACCATCAATTTGACTATTTGAAAAGGCATAATGGAACCATTCTTGTAGAGTCTTAAATTGTGGGGGGAAAATGACTGTTCGTGTCACCTTGCAAACCGTAGCCATTGACAAATGTCTCAACGAGTGTAATCCCAGACTACATATTAGAGTTTGAACTACATGCACATCCTGAGCTGGAATCGGAACTAAAACAAAATAACGTAAAGGTATAAATTAAGAGACTTTTGATATATCAAGCTTATGATATACATCAAACCTACAACTTGTGTTTTGTCTGAATAACATATAGCACATACATCCCCCAAACCAGCGAGCACAAGTTGGTGCTCACAAACCCACTTACCAGAAGTAGATGGTATTTCTTGACTCTCGGTATTGAAGTTTATACATGGTTCCCTTAAACTGAACAGCGCCCATGACTTGCTCTTGAAATTAATCCCATGGAAACAGGCTAAGGAAACGTTGTTCCCGTGAAGTTCCATTGTACCACCTAAAATATATTTGATTGAACGATAATATACATATGTAAGAAAGCACTAGTAAAAATATCCCTATTGGAAGTGATTAGAGTATATAACATAGAGAAAACTGACGCAAAAATTATATTGGAAATGAAGCATAAATTCACCTAATACAGTGCCGGAATTTGGCAACGGAACGTGCATGGTACTCAGTTGCAGCCCCGCTATTTGATTCAACACTTTTTGCCAATGCCGGTGATGCCTTGCATCTGATGGTGGCGCCATAGGAGGCTGATGGGCAGGTGGCAATATTACATCTCTACCTAAAATAGAAGCAAAAAACAAATTAATTAATTAATACAAAGTTTATACTGGACAATGTAACTAACTTTTCTGCGGTGGTACCCTAGATCTGCTAGAAGAGAAGCCACTAAAAGCTCTCTTGCTGCTATTGAACTGCTGCGAGAAGAATTCCTCCAGCTTATTAAACATCTTCAGTAGATCTGCTGTTGTCGATTTAGATATCATTAGCTGGAGTTGGTCCCAATTGAGAACACCGTGAACGAATATACTAGCAGGCCTAAAATATTAATGACACTATAGATTTGATCATATCTAATTTTCACATAAGTTGTATGACACACAAAGGTATAATTCTCAACAACCCATTAAAGAGAAGATATTAAAGTGAACATTCACTTCAGGGATTCAATAACACTGTTCGTTTCTTTACCTTCCAGGTTTATGTGTATAATTCCCTGCCTCATATTTCCAAGTAGCTGTATTTACTGTTTTTAAAGGTTTAGTTTATACGTCATTAATAACATTGAGTCATAAGATACTGGTGTTCAATCGTACACAAAGTGCTCTTTCTTTCTTCAAGCATGTGGTGCTGAGGAAATTTGCTTCTTAATACAGACTGTGATAGCGTTGGGTTCTTGTCCTAATTTCAACCGATTGAGATATCTGTCACCTTGATATAAAACTACAAGTATCTAACCTTACCTTCTAGTTGGCATAAAAGACTCTCTGACACTAGGCCTATTAAGCTTCCACTCGTCCCTCAAATTCACATTCAAATCGCTAACCCGGCACATTAGCACTGATGTAGCCATGTAATCTAGTCGCAATTCTAAGGCTCTTAGTTTCAAGCCGATAGTATGATCAGGCTCCACGTCGGGTTCTTCTCGAATATGAACTGAAAGTAAATAAAAAATACATCTAAACATCATCATAAGGTGCGGTAACAGGAAGTGGAAACACCTAAGCTACATAAAACAACCAAGGAAAATATGTAATTTTATTAAATAATAACAAAACAGAAATTCTGACTTCTTACCGTAAGTATCTATATTGGCAATTTCAATATTTCCACCGACTATACCTCCTTTAGCATCTAAGCTTGAACCGCCTAGTCCAAAGGCAATATACAAATTTTTGTGTCCTGTAGAACCAATGCTAAGTCGACCATCGCTTCTAAAATCTTTAGTCATCCAACTAAAATATGTGGTAAAATAGCGCATAAGAATCAACTTTCAATTTAGTCATGCATGAACTTACGCCACATTTCCCATAACATTTCCCATATTCATATGAACGTTTAATTTTTTGAAGTTGACAGCAAATAGTACTAGAGTCTCCCAAGCGGTAATATTTTTGTGTTCTGACGGGCTGGGGGTCTCATCTTGAGTGTTGGAGTCGGCACTAAAAGCTTTGCCTAGAAAAGAAAAATAAGCTTTCCTTTGAAAGATCCATATAAGATATTGTTTTTGTCACACCACCATGGCAATTATTGTGAATTTATAGCAAAAATGCCCAAAACAAAATATATCTGACATTTTTCCTAAGAACTATTCAGCACTCCCTTCATATCGGAGGTTTTTAAATTTTCAAATATATTTTAGAAGGCTGAATGACTAAGAGGAGTAGCTAAATACTTACCAATTTCCCGCATTTTACTCTGCTTCTGAGAAATATGATCATCATGACGACTTTTCGAATTTCCTAGTAATGGAGTTGTAGAAGATCTAAAAAGACAAAATGACTGCTCATTGTCTAATTTACAACAGACTGCCAAATTTACAAATATAGCCTAATATCGCAGAATTGCTTGACCTAAATACATCACTTACTTGTCATACTTATTTGATGTTCCAGGCGATGTTTTATGACTGATGATTTCGTCTTCTTCGCTATAAGTTGCAGACATACTCAAGTCTCCCAAAAACATTCTTCGAACAATTGACCTACGGTACCAGGCTTTAGGGAATGCTAATATTTCTGTTAAACGCCTCATATCGTATTTGAAAGACGCAGAACCAATATCGATAATAGCTAGAAAAAAATAATTGCCCCCTATATATTGGAAACTACAGAAGTACGTTTTGAGTAAAATTGAATACAATATTTATCACAAAAATCTTTTTGCGCATCCAAGATTGTAAAATAGACTTACTTGAAAAACGAATGACAGCCCTACTTTTATCAGAACCTTTCACACCTTTGGTGGATTCTTGCTTGAAGTTCAACATTCTCGATCGAGACAGATGAAATTTGACGAACTCGACATTAATCGACAGAGAATCCTTCCGCTCACTAAAAGAAATACTTCATTACAACAGAATTCTTCCAACACTTATTTGTCCCATTAATAAATAATTTGTTTTTCTTATAAAATGTATCGCTCACCTATCGGAGAGAGGTGACCATTGAGCTTCTTTCAAAGCTGACTTCTTGCCGCCATAAGGATGGAAAATATAGACTGAAAAATCAGACAAGCATCCAGTTACGCTGAGCCCACCTACGGCAGTAGCGGCGGTATTAGGTGCACCATCACCAAATTCACTAAAAAAGAAGAAAATATATATGACAGAGAAAAAAATTAAAATATATTCCTTATTTGATAGTGTCTTAAAATCGATATTATCACCATTTTGAAACAATTGGGGCTTGATTAACGAAATAGAAACTCTAACTATCAAACAAATAGCTAGAGTTTTTTATTCTTGTTAATACCTCGAAAACAATTCATCTTCGGCCCTTTTAGAACTGAATACAATGTCCAGAGAGGGCAACTGCAACAAACATTCAACTCTAGAAACGGGCAGACAGCTAAACCTAAACGTGCTTGGCTGCATATGGAAATAAACTATCACGTCCACAGGGAAACTAGCATACACATAGTTTCCATAGTTTATATCTTGGTCCGACGAAAGCAAAGATGTATCTGAAAGCAAAATAAATTTTACTGTAAATATACAGCATAACACCTTGCACGCAAGGTTTAAGTACCTGAATAATCAAAAATAAAAGCATACAGTTTTTATTGGCATGTCACAACATTAAATAAAATACTAAAATCAAAACAAGATATCTTCTTGTATACCTGCTGCGTTCATTGTTTTGGCCGGAATAGGCTCCAGCGTTTGCTCCAAAAACTCTAAAATATGAGGGCTAATGATAGTTTCTTCGGGTACGCTCTGCAGCGTCATCCATGCAAATAGTGAAGCTTTCTTGATTCCCTGCTTTTTGGAGGGCGTGTTCATGTAGGCATTGCCTACGTACGCTCTGAAAGTATCGCTGCTAGATGGAGTGTAGCTACTGAATTGCAAGTTCTCCAAGCTGGAACAATAATATAATTTACAAATGCTTATGAAAGTCTAGTTTTAGGTTACGAACTTACCTTGTTGTAGGCGAATGCCCGTAATTAGGATTAGTGATGCCATGCATGGAGGAAGAACTCTTCAGCTCCGAGTTTAAGCTATGCGATTTAAAATCTGACTGACTTTCTTGCCGTTTAAATGCCAAGTCTATTCTTGATTGTTCGGAATCGCTGTACGGCATTCTGGTCGAGCCAGCTGACGAAAATACTTTGTCGAAGTCAAACTGTGAATCTGACGGTGCCTCTTCCATGATAACCTAATGAAATTGGAAAATATTGACGTCGGTAACAAACCAAAGTGTATGAAATATCATATTGTCGCTTTACACACCTTAGATTGATACTGCAACTTTACATCCATTCCAGGAATATGAAAAATAGTCAAATCTACGAGAGTATTGTGGGGAGTACTCCTCAATTTGGAAGAGCTACTTTGAGAGGTTAGCTTATCTTTATTTTTTCTTACGGCATCTGGGCTAGAGGAACTGGAATATTCGAGCAATCCTGCAGCAGAACAAGATCTATCCTTTCTCATACGATTCCTGAAAAAATCCATATTGAGCTAAGCAACAACACAAATTTTCAGCTAAAGCATCTTTAGGACAGATTTCATATTCACAATTTTAAAATATATTTCCCAACAAGAACATAAAATGAAACTGTTAAACTGTCCCATGTCAATCTCCGTACCTGATAATTGGAACACCAGGGAATATGCTAAAGGAAGTTTACACACGCAGCTTTACTTACAATTTAATTTCTTCCTCTCTCACATGGTCCTTTGTATGTAAAACACATTTCCCACTATTTATGAACACTTTGACATCTAATTCGAGATCCACATTTGGTTCCTGACACTTCTGCAGACCAGTGCTCTGAGATAAGTTGGTGTTTGTGGACTGAACCAAACTAGAAGTCAACGCTTGGTCGATGTCAAAATTGTCCATCAGCAACGACCTACCAAAAAATTATAATGAATTTCTTTATGTAACATACATCAGCGCCTTTTTATTTGCCTATTAAAGCAAATACAACATGCATGCAAATTCAAGTATTGATCTTGTGCGGGACTTACAGAGCATAACGGTTTTAAAATGGCTTTAAAATTTGTTTGTTCCCTTGACTTTAAATGATATGCAAAAATGAAAATCTCATAATTCTTGTAAATAAATACTTAGTGTAGGCAATACTTACCCTTCGACAGATTCATAAGAAGCGGGTAATTTTTTCCTAAGAGTGACTTTTTCTCCATCGATGTCAAGGTGATCTACCCAATCCAGATGAGTTTCTGGTAAACTGATTTCGGAACTGGCGCTGGGCAAAGATTTCTGTCTGAAAAAAGGCAAAGCGATATCAATGGCACTAACTAGAAATGTATTGTGATCTCTGCTATTTGGCAAACTACATTTCGATTATTGATAAAATTGAAATGTGGTACATATTGCATACGATAATTTTTTTCCAAGGTCCATGATAAGTTCCAGATTATTATCAAATCCGGCAGAAAACTGTAAAGGAACTTACGCAACTCTAGAGAAAAGCAACTTGGGTCCCTAGAAAATACTGAATAATTGAAGAAAACCAGTAAACCATTTTTATAACGTTTTGACTGCTTCTTTGATCACCTGTAGCTCTTAAATTGGAGCACATAGGGTTCTCGATGCCGAATTTAAATAGGGAAGAAAACATTGTGTCAACTGCTAAAGATATATGGAACAAGGCATTATTCTAAAAATAGAGCATTACCTGTTCATTGTTTGGGTATCGCTGAATGTCACCCTAGGGCCGTGATCGGTAGTTTTTACTCGTAAAGATGCTGATCGAGAGGGTCCTGATCGTGGCGAGCTGTCAAAACTACCAGCGTTGGTGTCAAGCTTGGCACTTCCGGGGCTAAAATATTAACGATTATTTGCTTATAGTGCGTTGTTTTCTGAAGAAAATTAGAGAGAAAAAATGATACAAGCGAATATATTGAGATTTATACTGCAAATATACATAGTATTCTTTCCTACCAATTTTAAAAGTTTTATATTTATACTTTAAACATCTCGAAGGAAAAATTGTATTTTACCTGCCGTTATCTTCAGGCATGGGACTTGGTGCTACAAAGGATTTTGATCTAAAAGTACTGCTTTTCGATCCCAATCCAAACTTTCCTTTTATTGAAGAAGCTCTCATACTTTGTCTCCGTAGTTTTTGTATCATGTCTCTAAAAATCCAAACGCATTTTTAAAAAGTTAATATTTAAAAAGACAAGTCAATAAAGAAATATAATATTCAATACAAACCTCCTAAAATCTTTGTAAACCATGGTTTCCAATTCCTGAAATCTCTTCATTTCCAACTCTATTGTCCCATGGGACGCTCCCAGTGATCTAAAAAAATTAATAGGAAATATGAGTGTAATTAGAGCAAAATTCTTGGTTCAAATTGTTCACAACAAAAATGCCAATAAGAATAAGTGTTGCCAATAAGAAGTTAAATCAAAAACTTTGAATATTTTTGCAGACTGTCCAATATTCTAATCAAACAGAATGGTACGTGGTATTACTTGTGCCTGTTTTTTTAACTCTTAGTCTTAGTCTGTCTGATAACGAAAGGTTACAAAGTCGATATACCTTAAATCAGTAATGATTTTTGCTTGCTCATTCATCTCTTTCTCAATCAGTTTCGACCTGATCTTGTTGTCCAATGAAGGATCGAACATAAACGCTGGTAAAATACTCTCTTGAGACGTTCGTGTACCGTCGGTAGGATCATTTTCGTCAGAGTCGTAATCGAATGGAATAGCTGTATCTTCGGATCCTAAAAAACGAATTATTCGTCAGAAAAACATCAAGCATTCACAGTGAAAATACTTTGGTGGAGGGCTTTTAAAATTGATGAGCAACCTCATAATTATGTTGCGTCAGTCAATTAAAAGTTCAAAATTTAATCCAAAATCTGATATGTTCTAAATCAAACGGATTTAACTGAATTTTAGAATTTGATTAAATTTAATCAGGCGTCTTCGGCTAGACAAAATTGGCCCAATATTAAAAGTTCATTTAAAAGAAAATAAGAATAAAATAAATGTTGCCTTAGTTAAGGAGAACAAGTTAAAAAAAAGTTAATCTTTATTCGAAAGCAAAGCCAAAAAAAAATAATTAGAGTTTGTAAGTTAATTACGCAATTGTCACAATATATATTGTTAGAAATTAATCGGTGGCTGATTATTATAATGTTTGTGTTTACCTATTTTTCGGAACTTGTTACGTAAGCCGCTGCCTGTCAGGGAGAGTGTTATGTGACGACGTAGGGATAGAAAAACGCTCGAGTCATGCCTCGGGGTCGGATGAATCAGGCAGAATGATTATGAAGCAGAAAAATATACGTCGTCACATTGATATTCAACCTGCTCGTGTAAAAAGCCGCTTTTATTTTGATTTGTTCGAATATATGCAGTTATTAGTATGGAACTAAGTGTTTAATTTACAAGATTTCTAACTATAGAAAAAAATATAGAAATTGCTCACTTGGCCAATGAGTAGCTCCTCAGGCAGCTTCCAGAAAAGAACTGACCATGGTAGAAAGAAGACTTCCTTGACAGGCGAAGGACTGCACGACTTTAAATCTCACAAAGGGCAGTTTCAGACACAAACACTTAAGAAAAGATAAGGCACAAATATAGACTGAAACTGTAAAAAATGGCCCGGTTGGAAAATCCCATCAAAGGTAAAATCAAACATTGATTCCAACCAGTGTCCAAAATAACTACTTGACTCACAAAAGTCGACGTAGAAAGTGACGTCAGGAGATCGGAAACTCGAAAAGCAGAGAATTCCCTCCTCGAAAATCTGGCTCCACCAATAAATGCATGGCACGACAAGTCACATGTTCCTCTTAATAATTCATCCAAGACGATGGAAACCTGGGATTTCGATGTATAGGCATCTACCAAAAAAAAACTGACGTAGCCAAAAAGGGCATTGTCATTAAGCCACTTCAACTAATAGAATTTCTTAATTATTCCGAGGCAATTAAGTAACTGTGCACCATGCCTAACTCGATAACCAATCCAAAAACAGTATGTACTAAGAAAGCCGGAAACACTAAAAGGCCACCGACTTTACTTTCGGGGTTCTCACGGCCAAATTCAATTTATTCGAAATCGAACTTTGCTTAGCAACGCAAATTTTATTTTAATTGTCCCGATCAAGATATCGTCGAAGCGAAGCGGGCCAGAATCTACGAGGGTTTTTCGCTAGTAAATAGAAATGCCCTCGAAGCCATATGAATGGTGACCAATTTTAAGATTATTTACGCTTCGATATACCATGGCCGAAACGGCCCGTGACACTAGTTAGTGCCTTTTAGACTGGAACTCCGAATTTAGCGTAAACGGGGACAATGATTTCTAGGATGGATTTCTTATTATAACTGCCACCATTGTTTTTTCCTTGATGTGCCAAACACTGAAGGAAACAGTTAGTAGTTTATAAATTTAAATGATATACTTCCATTGGTTCCACTTTTTCAATTTTACCAGACCTAATCAAACAAGAACCTCCTTCTGGAAAAACTTTCATCTGAGAGGAAACAGGAATCGTATATATCAAAACCATACTTACACCATGAATAGACTTATAAGTAAAATATAACACAGATATTTGCATACTTATTTAATTTCTCACCTGTAAGCATGGTCAAAGTATGTCCTAAAGCGGATAGTTGCTTTCCAACATTGGTGTCTAAATGAATATCAACACCTTCCATTTGCCACTGAACATTTAAGAGCCATTTTGCGTTTTCTAAAAATGTATCACTTGTAATTATTAAACCGGTATACATTTTTAAATTACAAAAACGTACCGTTGGGACCTTTAGCCGTTAATGTTCTACTGCACACCTCATAAGTACCATCGCTAACGACACACAGATTCATGATTGATGAATCCGTCATATCCGGTTTCCAGTCGTCTAAGGAGGTTTCGAATTCTTCTGCAAATCTCAGGCACAAGTTCGAAAATTTGCCTTTACTAACCAACGAACCAGAGCTGCAAGCTAAAAAATATATAAACAGAATGCTAATTTTCGATCGATATTGAACTTCACCACTTACCCGATATACTCGTATTTTCTAACGTGACAACCACGGCACCTCTGCTGTCCTCGTAACCCGATCTTACATTCCACGTGATTGGTAGATGATTTAAAGGCAGACAAATACCCATATCTTCCACAGTAAGCTGCAAAAACAAAGTGCCCAAATGCGGCGTACCAAGTTGACTCGTCAACTGTCCAAATTGAAACTTTTCTTCCTTTACTTCTTTGCTTAAGTTCGCCCGTTTTTCGTTCCAATAATCGTAGGCATTTTTGTAGTTCAACCACACCAGAATTGCCTTATCTACGGCGACCGGCTGTACGTAGATCAGAGGTCTTTTAAGGGTTATCAGAACTACTTCTTTGTCTTCGCCCTCGACAATTTCATCCTGAAAAATACACATAATTAATACGAGTTTATTTAAATAAATCATGGAACATTCTATAGTTAATATGTACCTGAAATGCGTTTCGAAGCACGATTTGCGTATTGAAAAACGCAACGTGCTGATACTCAATGTCTGCTTCTTCAAACACGGCGTTTCTTATTATCTGACCAAGAGAAAGATTTAAATCAACTTGTGCCTTTCCAAATAGCCGGGCTGTTGTCCCACTTGGCTTAGATCCTGACACATTTTGTACTCTGTTAGAAAGCTCAAGAACTACGGCACCTAAAACGTTCAAAAATATTAGCGCCATCAATAATACGAAGCAAACTTTCTATAATGCTTAGTAAGGTGTTGTTACTGTTATATTGCAGTTGTATATTGTGAGCCAACCTGTTTCCAACCTCACTGCAGAGCTGCCTGCTGTGGTAGCTGTCAGCTGTATTCTCTGTATCTTTATTATTAATGAAAAGAGAAGTCTGTTCAAAGTGGAATGCTCTTCCGTATCTTCTAACCAAAGAGGCACCGGCCTTTCTCCTCCATACACTTTCTGTACTACTTCATTAACTTCCTAAAAACGCAATAACATAACTCGCTCCCTTCAAATTCTTCGCACTAAATACAACGGCTGCTTATGCAAACGGTTCTTACCTTCATAAATACTTTCTGGACAAACACTAAGTGGTTAAGCAAATCGGTGGTCAAACTATGCTCAAACACTCCAATTTCAGCATTTGCATTCAAATATCCTCCCTGTCTAAAAACAACTCCTTCTGGATTTCTCAGACCACTGGCGGCAGTTTCCGGAATGTACTCAGCGACCACATGTACTGCAGGAAGAGCTATACTTGCCTCGGATGGCAAATTAGCCTCGGTCTTGTCAATTTGAGTGTAGCCCTGCAAAACCAAGAATCATTAATGGCAGTTATATTTCTAAGTCAAAGATTGCAAATAAAAATAAATCGTAAATATAGATACACTTACTTGTGGCAGTTTACTTGTAAAACTTAAACTATGATAGGGCAAGTCGATTGTAAACTTTGCTTTATTGCCCGTAAAACCTGTGCTATTCACTTGATCCATTTTATACTGGGCTTGAAGGGATGGTAGTAATGCGGCCGTTATGCTCAAACTCTATAAAAAAGTAGGGAGAAATAAATTAACACTCAAACCAGTAGCAAGATATACTTTAGAAATAATGTATTTACCTGTAAGATAACCGAAAATTGCATAACCAAAGGCTGCAAAAGACTCTTTTCGCCAATAGCCCCCTTACTTAAATGGGGGCCAGTTAAAGGGGTATCTTTCACAGGGTGGTTAGGAGAGTTTTGCTGATCCTCCTCGTTCTGCACACCCCTTGAAATTCTGCTGGAAGTTCTTTGCACACGAAGCTCCTGTAGGGTGGAACTTAACTGTTTGCTACCTATAGAACGAAATATTCGTGAAACATATCTCATAAAATATTGTGATGTGTATTGGGGCTAATGGGGACAACAGTGTACAAATGTTAGGCTAAGCCTTAATGTATAAACAATATTATTAATAGACTTTTCCAATGTACCTCGAGTTACCATTCCATGCAAGGCCACAGGATGTTGAGGTATATCAATGTTAACAGCTCCTATCGTCAGCAGTCCAGAGTTCTTGTCTTTTTGGCGTTTTGTGACAGAGGAGTACAGAGCCTGAGACTTCCCTATCGTTACCTAAAATATATATTTTTTTCTCATCGACTCACATTGCAAGTTTCAAGACACTTACTTTGACTACAGTTTGTAAGTTTGGAGCAACACCTTCCAACAAAACAATCATGGTCCTTCCCACTTGACCAGTCAGAGAGCATTCTAACATCTGAGGAATAGATTTCTTTCGTACCTATGAACATAATATAATCTAAGTAATAAAAGTTGCCTTTAAAAGAAATTCGAGGATGAATGATAGATAACAGAGATTTAAGGCATCGGAACGATTGTTGATAAAAAGAACGATGCTCTTGTATGTAGCTTAAATGCTATTCTGAAGAGTTGAAAGGTTTGATCGAGCCACACACTAGCTAAATATTATGAACGGTCAGAACTTCTACAAGGCACCTATCATGGTAAGCCCAAAGCACTAAAAAAGTGGATACTGAATGCTTACGGCCTTTAAAAACGCAAAAACACGCATGATAGGCGAGCTCCGTGTTTTCTTACATTTTGTTGAATAATTGTTGAGTAGTTATATGGTGTTTGACATGGATCTGTTCACAAAACTGTGCGCTATCTATTGACGTGAAAATCTGTTGTGAAGTCGCCCTAATAATCCCTGAAATCGAATAAACAATAGCGTGGGTCTGATATTGAATGAATGTTACATTCATAAAAAACTTTAAATGGAATATAAATACAGGACCGTACTCAAATTGTTTACAAGGTGTATTATTGATTATTTTACTATTTTGTGCATGGATTTCAAACATAAATTTAAAATTTAAATGCTGTGCAAATAAAACGTTTAACAGCTTTCATTGTATTGCATGTTTAAATGTGTGCCCACACTGCTGTGCTTAAGTAGCGGGCCGGTATAATGTCCACTCTAAATTGCTCTAAGTGTAAGATCCAGTGCATTTTTAGGGCCATACCAAAAGATGATGAATTATTTGGCGCTCCATGTGACTCTTGCGAGGAAGTATTTTGCAAGAGTTGTTCCCAGACTAGTACAACGGAAGCCCATGCAATAGCTCTTGGTCAGCGAATTTTATTGTTTACTGCACAGTTTTTGGTCAGCTATGAAAAGATAATCAGTGAGTCTGCTAAGAAGGACATGACAATTGAATCACTGGAGATTAAATTGGAACAGCAAAATAAAGAAATGCAAGAAGAAACTGAGCAGTTAGTAAGGCAAACAGAGATAAGGACAATTATATAACTCGACTAAAGAGACATACACAAGACTTTGAAGACTCTGTATTTGCATCAGAAAAGGGTTTCATGGACGGGGTTAGTGACCTGGAGGAGGAAAATAAAAAGTTGAATTCGGAAATTCTGCAATTGATGAATCAAAACAAGATTCTCTATGTAGAAGTGCAAGAGCTGCAGAACAGAACGGAGGCATTAAGCAAGGAACTTGGAGATCTAAATGTTTTGAAGAATGATATGGTCAGTAGTATTGAAACTCTATCAGCCTTGGAGATCTAAATGTTGTGAAGAATGATATGGTCACTAGTATTGAAACTCTATCAGCCTTGGAGATCTAAATGTTTTGAAGAATGATATGGTCACTAGTATTGAAACTCTATCAGTGGAAAGCGAAGCTTATGTAAGAGACCCCAAGAAAGCTAATTATGAAATTTTTAACCTTAGGAATAACCTACAAAATATTAATGATGCTGCGAGACAAGGAGCATGTGGTGTGGCTGATAATCCTAATGGAACCTTTACTACTCAATCCATCAACATGTAGGAACTGTTGCAAATTCTACTATTTGGTCTATTCCAAAAAATCGGAATAGAGTTGTTTTACCTGACGATTCGGGTAAGAACTTATACAATTATTTGGCAAGAGTATGACAGATTATAGTGCTCAAATTGTAACTAAGGCCTTTGCTAGATTTAAGGATCTGGTATATACTGCAGTTTGTTATCTACATGATTTATCAGTTCAGGATTATGTAATAGTTTAAGCAGGTTTAAATGACAGAAGTATTCGTATAAGTGATATTACATTGTTAGCATTAAGTGTTTTAGTACAAATTTGTTGTTTTGCAGTTTATCTTACAGTTATGAATCAACTGGCAGGCTTTTTGACTGTATATTTAGTGTTAATAGCCAATTGTCATCCACTGTTGAAAAACTGAAAAGAAAACTGACTGTCATCCACTGTTGACAAAACTGAAATGAGTAAAAGTCTCAGCGTTCCAGTCGAAAATGTTCATCATTTTTTGAAGTGAAAACCTCTTTAGGCGCGCTCAGCACTTTTTTGTGGGGGTTGCATGAGACTGAGCCGTCACGTAACGCTCCTTCTACTGGACAAAATGGTGAATGCGCTTGTTATAATTATTACTGCCTTACCCCGCTTGTTACTGCCTGGCATGTTCCAGTATAAGTAGAGGGCTGAAATTTTCAGGGGATGTAGCCGGGGTAAAAAGAAGATTCTGGACGAAAACGATACCCCGTACCACCCCGTTTGGTCAGGGGAGGGGGGAGAAGGAAAAGCTTAAATAATTAATTTCGGGAGAACGGGAAGAGGTACGGGGTCGAAATTTTTATGGTAGGTGCGCCCCATAGGGGGCCACCTTAGACCATACAAGGGGGGACCGGGGCTCTAATTTAAGAGGGGATTTTGAAAAAAAAAAAAACGTTTTTCGCCCGTATCTCTGCAGCGAAGGCTCGGATCGAAATTCTGACAAACGATGGCCCCGCTTGTTGAAGTTTTCACTTCTATCGTGTGGTCTTGAGCACACACATTTTTTTTTATAGATGTTGTAACTCCAGGGAGAGGGTTGTGTTTCTCTTCTCTCTTGCACTTCTAAAGCTAAATCTAAAGCTAAAGCCAACAATAAGCGCTTTCTATCTCATGAACATAACCAATTTTCCTTACTTTTAATTAACATTCAGTCCTTACGAAATAAGAAAAGTGAATTGTCACTTTTTTGATTGATCAAGACTACCCAAACACAGTCCTCATTACAGAACATTGGTTAAAGGAAACTTGTGCACATTCCAGAATACATGGTTTTGTCACCTTTTTGTAGAACAAGATCGGCGCATGAAGGTTGCATGATCCTTGGTTGTAGGAGCTTCTTGGAAAGCAACTCTTTCCAGCAGGGGATAGGTATAATTTCCTTCTTGATAAGTGTGTCTTTGAGTTTGCCATTGTCTTTTCTTCACATCTAGATTTGTATGTAATTTGTATTTATAGATCGCCTTTGTCAGATGTTAACGAATTTTTAAATAGGTTGGATACTCTCTTGTCCCTGATTCCTAACTCATGTTTGGTTTTATTGTGTGCTGATTTTAACACCAACTTTGAGGAGGGGAATGCTATGACCACCTTACCCTTGGGCAGTTTGCTTGAGTCAAATGATTTACAGATGCATGTGAAATCTCCTACGCGTTTCTCTCAGTTCTCACCCCACTATAATTGATTATGTTTGTTCCAACACTGATGGTTATTATGATGTGGACTGTTCAGTTGTTGGTGCCGCTCTATCAGATCATGAGGCAGTTGTTTTTAAAGCTTTAATTTCCAATGTTAATGTAACACCTAAGCATAAATACGTTAGAGTTTTTAGTAGAGATAGGTATGGAATGTTTTGGCGGTTGTGTACTTCAGTTCATTGGGATAATGTGCTTGAGTCATCGGACACTCTTGACGCATTCCATAAAAAAGTTGTTGATCTCTTTAATCAGGCCTTTCCAATTAGAAAACTAAAAAATAAAAATAAAAAGTCGTGGTTTACCAGAAGACTTAAAGCGTCTTCAAGGAACCTCCGGTGTCTCCATTCCATGAGAAAATGTACCAATTGCTCAGCTTTCCATCTCTATTTCAATTTTGTCGACTCTGTCGAAGATAATTGAGAGGCTGGTAAAGACACGCATGGTATCTGACAACAACAAAATCTAAAGCAATCATCAATTTGGATTCAGAAAGAATAACAGCGTAAATGATGCCATGTTTAAGTTGTTGCAGGATGTGTACAGTGGTCTGAATGAGGGTGAGCTGCAGCGGTCTTCTGTGTTTTGCCCAAAGCATTTGATTGCGTCAATCACGGAATTTTGCTGCAGAAACTTCACCACTATGGTTTCAGGGGGGTGGTTGGGGTCGTATTTGAAAGGGATGGAAGCAGCGGGTTTTTATGGGTTCAGGCTTTTCTGCTCAGCATGTCATTTCTTGGGAAATGCCACAGGGCTCTGTATTGGGCCCACTTCTCTTCCTCATATATATAAAGGATCTAACAGGCCTGGATATTGAAGGCAAATTTACAGTTTTTGCTGATGACACAACAATTTTATGGCGCTCTAGTGATATCAACACTTTGATTGCCGCTCTGTCATCTGATTTAGATGTGATGAAGGTTTGGTGTGACTCCAATCTTTTGTCTTTGAATGTGGATGAAACCAGTTTGGTCTGCTTTAAGTGTAATGTTGAGGGCTTGACTGTTGGTAGTGTCCCTCTTATGAAGCAGCATCACTCAAAGTTTCTTGGTTTGGTAATTGATGACGAACTTAGATTTGAAAACCACATCATGGTCCTTAGTAAAAAGCTATCTTCAGGTTACTTCGCAGTAAATGTGGCTGTTCAGGAGCTGGGTACAGACATTGGAAAATCTGTCTATTATGCTCTTGTGGAATCCCATCTCCGTTACGGTATCGCTTTTTGGGGAACAGCTAGTCATTATTTAGTAAATATATTCTTCGTTATTCAAAAGCGGGCCGTCAGATATGTTTGCAAAGCGCGACCCCGTGATTTTTGTATACCACTTTTCGTGTCTAATAAAATTTTACATGTTTGTTCGTTTTGGAAACTGTCTTGTATTTTTAAATCGTAACAAGTTTTTAAATCTTAGGCCTAGGTATGCCACATGCCAACACCTTAATTTGCAACTACCTATTCCAGCATCTAGTCTAGCAAAATGAGGGTGTTAAGATGTATAACCAGCTTCCTCATATAATTAGGGACCAGCCTACCCTAAAAGCATTTAAAAAGCACCTTCGAGGAGTGCTGGTTGCCAAAGCATATTATGGCTTGCATGAGTTTTATGAAGACATCTTGTAAAATGCTCATGAAAAATAATGTTATTGATTTATTTTATAGTTTCAGTGTGCCTACTACTTGTATTATGACTGTGTTATATTAACTTATGCTGACTTTCACTCTTGGTTGTTTGTTCTTTTTAAAATTATGTATTTGTACGTGTTGTTGTTGGTTTATGTGTTAATATTAATCATTTAGGTACTATTTCTCGCTTTGTCAACAAAACTTTCAGTTTTCTGATAATAAAGCATATCTTGACTTTGACTTTAACATATCGAATATATTTGAAATTAAATAATTAAGAGGACCGGCGCTACAGCTCGAAAGCTTTTTAAACCATAAACAAGGAAAATTTGTCCATAATACAAGGGGAACACTGTTGTAGCTGTCAACAAGCTATATGAAGATATGGATATGAGGTTAAAGGTGCACCAAAACAGTAAAACAACGAAATTTATATATGATATGTTATACAAACTTACCGTCAAACTGCTATGTAAACTCGTAATCTCGGCTTCAAGCTTCAAACCAGACAATGTTGCCAAAAGACGAGTCCTATGAATTCTAGCTACACCAAAAACGACTAGCTTTGTATGGCCGTTTGGATTCGAGTGGTTGCTTTCCCTATGCAGGTCTGTGTGTAATGGCAATGGAGGAGTGTTGTCTGCTTTTTCAATGTCATCCGTGGATTTCATTTCAGTCAGGATATCGTATTTGCGGTTGCCTTTATAGTGTTCCGATATGTCGTTGGTACCAACGGAAAATCTACAATATTATAAAATGGGTACATTTCGCTCTTAATAGGTTATGAAAATATTAGCAATTAGAAACATTTGAGAAATAACCTAAAATCAGCAAGATACTACTAGAAGCCATTTTGTTACAGAAATTACAATTGAAATAAATTGAATTCTACTACGCACCTATGTTTGATGGTCTTAGTGTCTGGCATATTAGCGTACAGCTCCAATAAATAATAAATCGTTTTCCAACATTTTCCAGTACTTTTATCCGAAGAAACTGTTATTCTCTCCAAAGCAGATCCACTGGGGGTACTAACGCTCATTGGAGTTCCAACGCCTTCACTAAGGTTTATGTAACCCTTAACATTTTTACCTAAAAATAACAAAACCTTTAGATGAAATTATGCAAAAAAAAAACGAGAGGTGACTGAAGCACACTAGGTTTTTCTCCTCTGAACTGAACTGACATAAATGAAAACATAAAAAATAATGATCAGAAGTTAAGGAGCGTAGATCAAACAACTGACACTTTTACAGTTGCCTTCAGAGACTATTAACAAAATAAACAAGTAAATAGATAGATAAATAAATACCTGTTGATCTTAATTTCTGAGCGAAACTTTGGGGTCTTGACCTCAAACTTGGGCTTGGTGAAATTACAGGCTTGTTTTGAGACGTGTATGAATCTGGGTCTGAGATTTTTAAAGTAAGTTGTTTGGACAGGTTTGATGGGATATCCTAGGGGAAAATAAAGATATTCAATTATTAATTACTATATTTATAATTAAAATAAGTGTTGGAGCTTAAAGCTGTACTTATATCATTTTAACTTGTTTGTCTTACTGTTAACACCATTCAGATTTACTCATCGACTATCATCATCTTATTTAAAAAGAATGCAAGCAGCTAATCAATTATTTGGATTAGTTATTCAAATAAATTTTGAGAGAATCCATACCATACTCTCTTGCACTGCTTAATTTAACATTTTATATCCAGAAATGGATCGAAATATCATTTACCTGTAGAATATCTGATGCCGAACTGTGGTGCTTTTGTTCATTGTGGTCGCTTGCACTAGTCTTGGGTCTTCTTAGTTCTGCAGGCGGCTGTTGTTCCCTTAGTTCATTTTGGGTATCTTTAACGTTTTGATACATGTTGCTAATTTGATGTAATAATCTAAGGAAATGCAAATTTTTAAGATATTTCAAACAATAAACATTACGTGAAGCAATTAATACCTAAAATATAATTGTATATTTTATCCCTACCTTAACAATGGCATGTTCACTCTCTGATGGATATATCTAACTCCAATTGTAAAATTGATCACTGTAGACGTGTGATTCTTCAATTGCCCTCTGGATATGTACAGGACGTTCTTCGTTTTCATTAAATCATTTACCGCCATGTCAGTCATTCGGTCTACTTCCAACTCAACAGAAACTTTCTCACAAACGAAGGACGGCGATTCATCGCTGGTATTGATTTCTAAAAAACCAAGACAATGCAGGTAGAGTTTTGTTGAATGCAATTCGAATATCCTTCTACATACCGATCAATAGTCCGCGCTTCCCTTTATTTTTGCCTTTCTTTTTCTCGATTTTTCCATGTTCTGATACTACAATGTCTATCCTGAGAGTCTCCAGATTGCCAACCAAACAAAGATTAGAACCAAGAGCGTCCAGCGTTGTTACGTCATTTCCTGCACCTAAAATTATAATAACTTTTTTCACAATTGAGAATAAATGTACAATATTTTACT
Organism: Pissodes strobi; assembly: GCA_016904865.1. Lineage (NCBI taxonomy): Eukaryota > Metazoa > Arthropoda > Insecta > Coleoptera > Curculionidae > Pissodes > Pissodes strobi. The sequence goes on along the minus strand of MU182611.1, from coordinate 167,250 downwards.
ATTTCAAAGTCGTGTTTTTAAACATAATATACTGAATTATCTAATTAGAAGAAGCTCTTAGATAAAAGAAAATCTTGTAGATCGATAACCTCCAAACTTGTTTGGGAATTAACAAATAAGTAACCCACACGGAAGTGTTATAATAGTACAATAAAAATCTACAAATATTTAGTATTAATTATAATTGGGTCACCTGAAGCTTTGACCAGCTTCCGTGCCGGTGTAACGGTATAAGTATATACCCTGTATATCGACAGGATATGCAGATATGCTAAATCTATTGTCGCATCAGAGTACACAATTTCGTTAATATATTCAATCAATATTTTAAGATTCAGTAATAGTTCTTACCAGAGTCAGACATGGTAGTGAATCTCAACTGCTGGGACATCACTCCTAAACCTGTTAAAAGTGGCTGGAAGATTTGATTGGCGTCCAACAGCCTCACTGATTCTTGGATTGGCTGCAAAGGAACTTCTGGCTGTACTAAGATTTCTCGAGGCAGTGTTCCAGGCTCTCCCGAGGATTCAGTGTGTAATGTGTTTACCTTACTTTGATCGCCACCTGAAAAGTGTTATGTGTAGGACAAGTGCATTACAACAATATTCTCAAACGCATTTTGACTTAACTCTCTTTTTAATCCACATAATACTGGTTTTCGTATGCTGAGAGAGTCATTTTCTAGCACTGCATATAGTGTGATGTATAGCGAAGGCTAGGAAAGAGTTTGGCAGACAGCTTTTTGAAATCCGGAAGCGTAAAGTATAGAAAAAGCTATTCTTTGGCCAATTTTTATTTGTACTTTATTTTCAAATATTGGATATTATTTGAATGATTTAATGTTGGTATGACTAGGACTAAGATAAAATGGCTACGCCGTTTTGTAATATTCAGCACTGATTTTCTAGACATGCTCCCTGTCTTGTACTAAGAAAAGCATATAAAATATAAACTATATTATATCAGGCCAAATATAACTGAAATATCACCTTCTTGTTGCTTCTCTTCATTTTCTGCGTCTTGCTTTGCCATCCAGCTATACAAATCTTCGCTGGAATGAGCATGTCCGATTGCTCTATGGGTGGGACTAGAGGGTAGCTCAGGGCTGGATTGGCTATACGCGTCACTTGGGTCGGAACCCACATTGATAACTGTGCGATCTTCACGTAAAGTACCATAACCTAAACCAGTAAAATATAAATAATATTTTGCGAAATTGGAAATTTAACACGCCCAGTTTGCCCTGTTTCTTCGATGATAACATGTAATAAAAACGTGGATGTGGATAGGAATGTGAAAGCCCTACTATAGCCTTTAGGCACTTTGGCCTTTAACCACTGCTTTTTAATGCTTTATAATATGAAAGTTCTTTGCTGGCACCTTCAGTTTCCAACAGAGGTTGGCATCGAACTGATTGTCATAACCTACTTGTTGCTCTTAAGACATTTGGCCCATGGCATAAACCATTAATTCAAAACTACTAATCGGACATTTCAAAGTCTTGCTGTCAATATCACCCTCGACAAATAGTTGATTAATTTTAGCAAAATCACTCATGGTTTTTTTACTATTTGAAATACATTTTCAAGCAAAGGACAATATCAAAACTGGCCAGACTAGCCCAAGGTATGCAGAGATCTATCAGAAAATTTAAAAAAAATCACCAGTACATTTAATAATGCATTATTATCATAATAATCATAATATCATAGCAGCTTCATTGAAATTTGATTTTTGAGGATTTTAACTTTGAAAGGTATAAAAATAGAAACTTTAGACCGTCTTAGAATAAGAAATATAATTTAACCAAATATCGCTTTTTCCACCTGTGAAGAGAAACCAATTCTAGATATATAAAAAGGGGACCACAGATAACTCGATACACATTACACAACAATAATGTCACACACATTTAGCAGGAAAACACAAAGTTACTTACAAATGCTATCCTCATTCATACGCTTAGCCGTGAACGGATTTGCGTTGATAAGAAGCGGCAACACCACGCTTGCCCTAGTACTATTGGGCGGTTGGACGGGCACTATGCTCTTTTTGCGCTTTCTGATAGGAACTAAAATTAACGGGGGTTAACACAAAAAGCATGACAAAACGGAAAATTAGTTACTAAACGCTAAGTAAATTCAAACACTATTGCTGCAAGCGGTTATGGTTAAGCAATGTCCTTTTGTATTCTCGTTCATCTCAGTTTTCAGTTAGAATATGTTAATGCTTTGGTCTCTACAGGAGTAATGGTGACGTTTTTAGGAAATTTGTCTCCATAGATCAGTATTTTAGTATATAAAGAATATCTCACTAAACGTGACACGTCGACCTCGTAATTATTTACATACAACACTATGTATTTTAGGCTAATTTTCAACTATGAATTAATCAATCAATCAAATATGCTTTATTGTTTAAACATTACATTTATGTCATTAACAATAAGTCTAATACGTAACATAGTTAGAGAAAAAAAACTCTTAATGTAAATATAAAACTTACACGTAATATAGGACATAAATAAACACAAAATCGAATTTACACATATTATATAAAGGAAGAAAAAAGAATAAAATAGATGTGAGTCAAAGTAGTAAGTTAAAATTGATAAATATACAAAAAATAGAAGACAAAAAATATTTACAGCACAAAATGATCCCACTATGTTTCCATATGCCACCCAGAAAGAGTCTGCAAAGTACTCATTTAGGGAGTAGCAAGCCTTTTCAATGAGAACCTTCTTTACCCTTCTTTCAAATTCAGAAAGACATGTAGACCCCCTTGCGCTTTGAGGAAGGTGATTAAATATATGAATACCCTCGTAAAATATAGACTTCCTTGTCAAGCTGGAAGATGGTTGGGGAAGTCTAAGTATATTTTGATTCCTGATTGGGTACCTAGGATTATTCACCAAAACACTATTTCGATTTTTAAAGATAAGGCAAGGAGTCTCATGAATATATAGACAAGGAAGAGTCATTATTTTCTCACGAAGAAATATACCGGATAGCTCCTTTTTGATTAATTAGCAGCATTTGTATTAGGTAACTGCTTGCATTTCTTCAGAAAGGTATTCCATAACGAAGATACGATTCAAAGAAGAGAGCAAAATACACCATCCTGCCAACATCTGATCCAAGCTCCTGAACAGCCACCCTGATTGCAAAGTAGGCAGTTTATTGGCTAGGGTATCGAACCTGAGATTATTATCTATGATAATGCCAAGGAATTTGCTTTCAGATGCACATACAATTGGAGACTTACCCACTGATACATTCATTAAATTGACCTTGAGGGATATAAGTTTTGAATTTGTAGGATTTAAAGTCAACTGATTGAAATCGCACCATAATTTCACTCTCTCAAGATCCTGAATTATGGTTCTATGAAGTAATATAGGATCCCCACCATGCCACAAAATGGAAGTATCATCCGCAAAGATGGTGAATTGACCACTAATCCGAAACCCTGCAAGATCATTGATGTAAAGCAGAAAAAAAAAGGACCCAAATCTGAGCCCTGAGGAACACCCCACAATAAATTGATAATCAGAGATATGCAGGCCCTATGATGACACGCTGGCGACGACCCGTAAGGAAAGAGGAAAGCCAGGACAAAGTATGACATCTAAAGCCATAACATTCGAGCTTCTGAAGTAGGATATCAGGGCTGACGCAGTCAAAAGCCTTCGACAGGTCACAAAAGGCAACAGCAGAAGCTCCACCCTCATTCATTTGAGTGTATAATTGCTGCAGTAGATGATACACAGCACCATTGGTACTGACTTTGTCCCGGAAACCAAACTGATGTTTGCTTAGAATCTGGTTTGAATAAATAAAGGAAAGCATACGTGTCTTTACCAGCTTTTCAATAACTTTCGATAGAATGGATAGGAGAGAGATTGGCCTGAAGTTGGATGGATCATCTAAACTTCCCTCCTTCTAAATGGGAATGACTTTGACTGTAGTTAAGCAACGTGAAAAAACACCTGATTCCCACTATCGGTTAACTGCCTGGGCAAGGACCAAGAGCACATCATCAGGCATATTGAGAAAAATTTTGCAGAAAGTTCATCTTCACCAGCCCATGTTTTTTTTTAATTGATAGCAGTGATTGCTTAACTTCGGTGACTTCGATTGATAAGAAGAAAAAGGAATTCGGATAAGAAAACCATTGGATCTTGAGACTGCTGAAGGCTCTGCTGCAGATTGTCAGCAATGCTGCAGTAGAAATTATTCAAATTATTGGGGGTGATCTCAGGAAGTGGTGGTAAGCCGCGGTTGTTCCTCCGCCGGATGACATTGATGATGTGACAGCACTCCTTCTGGGTGTTCGAGGAGGTAATTAGACGATTTCAGTAGAATTTTTCTTTGGCTATTCTAATTAGACAACGATATAAAGAGCGGTAAACTGCAAACTTTCTGATTAGATGTAGTGATCGCAGATTTTTTTGAGAAAGTTCTAAGCCCCTTTGTAAACCAGGATTTTTTAGATTTAATTTTGGAATTTATTTTCGATAGAGGAAAAGCATTATTGAAGAGATCCATCACTTTACCATGAAAAGTCGAGATTGGATCATGCGAATCCGCTACAGTGGTCCAACATGAAGAGGCGCACAACATATGAAACTGATTGTAATTGGTTTCGCTAAATATTCGACCAAATCTTTGAGTGTTGCTTCCTGCACGACACTCAAAAACCTACAAAAAAGTGCCTCATGGTCAGATAAAGCAGCGTTTTCGATCGAACATTCAACAGCCTCCTCGCAATAATTAGAACAGATATAATCAATAGTGCTGGAGGGAGACTATGTAATGCGTGTTGGAGCGCTTACATGCATGCATAAATCATATGACCGAAGTAAGTGGCATAAGAGCATAGTAAAGGTGGAACTCCTATCACAAAAGTTTATATTAAAATCTCCTGTAAGAATAACGTGAACGGTAGATACAAAAGACATAGGTATTTACGGACTTGGAGAAAATCGTAACAAATTCAAATGCACTCTTTTAAAAGGTAATTGAACTTAGTACCTAATTCGAAGGAGTTTTGTCCCAAGAAAGTTTCATTTAAGAGTATCATGCAACCACCATGTATTGACTGTGATCTACAAAACACTGTGTAATCCTTAGCTTCGATCAACTCATCCTCTCCCAGCCAATGTTCTGTTAGTGCTATTATATTTGGAGAATTAAGATCATACAAGAATTGGTGATTGATTGGATATTCAAGAGAATGATGGAGATTGAATATCCAACATTTTTATCTGTTAGCGAGCTATTACTACTTTTCTTTTGGTGTGATCTAAAACATTTCCTGGACCAGATGATTCAGTCTGGGAATCCATTTCAGTCATTGGTGGTTGGGAGTTTGCAGGAAAAATGCATTCCTCATAGTTTGCTGTCTCTTGTGGATAGGCAGAAGTAACGTCGTTCAATTTATAAGCATTCACCAAGTAATCAGCTGTATGGAATTTTGAAATAGGCAAAGCAGAAATCAATGGCACAAAAGGACAAGTGGGACTATTCTTAAACAGCTTTCAATCATCGAATTCTGGGCAGCAATGATCTTATTAACGACGGGGTGATTCACCGTGGAGAACGGACCAATTAGGACTAGATTTGTGTGTCGAAAGTCAGTAAGTTTCCTCCTAATACTTGAAGCACAAAGTCCATTTCTATCGATTGAGCTTTGCGATTCAGCAAACAGAAACACAAAGTCCTCTTTAGTAAAGTTTTGACAGTATGTTGCAACCAAGTTTAGCAATTCCATGATTGCAATCTTGCCAATCCTTTGACTATTAATGTCATATTTTTTTAGCTGTAAGCTTCGTTAATAAGGGAAGAAAGCCCTGAATATCAGCACCCTCCACCAGTATGCGTCGATTTTGTTGACTTATACCATTGTTAGTGTTCCCTCTGCCTGACCTAACTCTTGGCTCTCTTGACGGATTTTCTTGACATCTTGATCCGCTGTCCATCATCTGAATACGTAACTCCTTTAGCTGACTTGAATACCTGACGTTCTCCTTTTCCAGAACGTCAATACTAACAATTACATGTTTATTCATAGCCGATAGTTCCTTGATTTGCCTATTGAGATTCTCCTCCAGTTCCTTGCAGGCTGTAAAGTTTATTTTCAGCTCACTCACTTTTTATCTCTAAGTTCCTTTATATCATCCTGCAGGGTCTCCAACTCTTTTTTCTGTTGATCGATCTGAGATATAAAGTTTTTCTCTGCCTCGTAAACTATGTGGTCAAATGCCATACTATTTCTCTTAAGGCGGTCAATGTGCCTATTCTTTGCATCCAACTCATCTCTTAGCTGTTGCAAGTCTTTGTCCATATCAGCCAATCGTTCTTCATTATTCTTGAGTTGACATTTCGTTGAACAAAATACCTTATATCCGCCTAGCTTAATAATTTCATTTGAGCTCTCCATGCAGCTAGGGGGAAATATACTTGAACAGATAATACAACAGAAATTTGTGAAGTCTTTATTTTCACAACATTTAAATGATTTCTGCATGGTTTCTGGTAAGCAAAAAAAACCAATTTAAACTTATCGAGACGCTAATTTAACGTAATACGTTGCAAAACTCAACAATTAAAATATACATAAACATAAACAATAAAAACAGAATATTTGTATGAAATAGTCCACAGGAAAAAACAAAGGAATAGTTGATAAGACTTGGTATTTCAGAGGGACTCCCAAATACAATGGGAATTCCTTAGAGATTATTGCGGTGAGAAGTTCTGATTGATGACTTACGATTTTTTATTGGCATCTTCTCCTTTTTAAGGTTTATTAGAGGGAAATTTTCTCCACACAATGATACAAATCACTCAACAATTGGACCACTTTAGCCTAAAACGGAGTAATAGCGGAGCTGTCGTTTATACGTGCTATCCGGTGAAACAGCTGAATAATTAAATATAAATATCCATCCAGTCTTTAGAAAAGCCCGTATAATTTCATATCAAAAGATAGTACATTCAATTATTTCCCACATTTAATATCTATACATTTTAGAATTCGAAAGTCTGTACTACGAAATCGAAGATTGTGTCGTTTGACCGTGGATGTAAAATATGGAAAAGCAGGATGTTAACTATTGGCAACGGTGTTTTATATTGCATTAAGATGCTTGGCGATATTTAAAGCAAAAATGAACTTAGAGAGAAGGTCTTCATAGTCGTGGTCAGTTAAAAAATTATGCAATGTAAAGCAATTTGCAAACAAGCTTTGAGGATTGCACGCATCATTTTTATTAAAGCAATCACTTATGTATAAGTCAACTTAACTTAAATATGAAGCAGAAGTTGTCACATACACGAATCCAACACACCCACGCATTGACCGAATTTAAAGCATCACCAAATTTCTTCAATGTTAACTTTATACCTACCAGTAGGACTGGGAGATGCTAAAACACTCTCCACTCCTCCAGATACAACCGCTACTTGTGACGTGTGAACGCCGTTTTCCGAATATCCACCGGCTCCAGGTGAGGGCTGCGTGGAGGTAAACTCTTTGCAAGTCATACAAGGCACTAAAATGTATTAATCACTTTAGAACCATGCGTTATTTTTTAATAGGTTTTAAAAAGGCAAATTTTCGTTATATTACAAGGGATATTTGCCTCTTTAAAACGGTTGAAAGTGCATAGTCAAAGTGAACACACACTTGAACACATTAAATACAACGTGAACTAAAAGCAACTAGAAGCATGGCACAATCGTGTTAAAGGCAATAAGCAAACTTGATACAGAATGAGTTCGTCAATGATGACGTGTTTCTTACAATACTTCCTGTAAAGCATGGTGTAATTGTGTTAAAAGCGATAGGCAAACTACATACCGAGGAGTT
>MU182611.1:135369-158975 GCA_016904865.1 Pissodes strobi | reverse complement strand
AAAAAAAATCATAAAAGGACATGATTTTGGTGAACTCCTCGGTTGGCTTGAATACCCTTCCAAATACTTGCAGACTGGAATGTTTAGATGGTAAGTCTACGTCCAAATATATGACTGAAAAATATATAAGCTCTCCTAAAGTTTTATTTTAAGAGGCACACTTAATAATCCAGCACCTGGCTGCAGTCCTGTAGGAAAGTTTGCGTAGGGATAATTTTTTTTTTTCGGGAATGTTTAGTAGGTGTGCTAGTAAGTATTTTGAGCTTGAGTGGACATCCACCACTTGGTACATTTTCCAATTTTGTTAATTTTAAATTGTTATTGAATTCCAATAATGAGTGCATTAAAAACGTATATTTAGATTATCTAAAAAGGAATGTTACAGGTTGAACCTAACTCCTTACTACCACACTTGCAGAAGGAGCAACAGGTCACTTAATTTTTTCTACAGATACAGGAGGATTTCGCACATTTTAAACAATTACATGTCCCAACAAAATCAGTCGGGTATTTCTGTAAGTCCTTTTCTGGCACCAATTCGTTATCTATTAAGGCAAAACCAAATTGACATGAGTCTAAGGCAACAAACACATCATCAATAGCGTTGCTGAATATATGTGTAGAAAAAGGATCTTAGCAAATGGCCCTTGGCACTTCTGCTGGTAGGCGGCAAATCTTCAATGTCTATATTCTTTGCATGATGATACATCCACAATCTAAGTTCATCTAAAGATTTACAAGTTGGCCCTTTTCGTAATAACTGCACCCACCAAGTATGTTTCTATGTCGGCCCAATCAGATGATACGCCAAAGTGTTCCAGATAAGCCATGGATGCACTACGAAGAGCTGCTTTTTTGGTGCCAAACTTACTCGTGTAATCTGACCCAGATAGTGCGTGGATGGCTGGAAGCAAAGAGCATAAGTTTTGGCCCATTTTTTGGCGAATATCATGAACAGATAAAAGTCGCGTGGAATCACTAACTCCAGTGCGCACCCAAAGTTCCTGAACACCAAGTTAATGAAGAGTAACTCAGTGAAACAAAGCTAACACCATTATGTCAGTGTCAGCACTAACGAGAACGATTTTAGAAAATCCACACAAGGATGCATGTTTTGAATGAATCAGCATTCTATTGGCATGCAATTTAATTGTGGGTGGTTTACTTGCATTCCACTTTGCACAGATGTATAGTTGAATGATACCTCATTTTCTTCATCGCCATAAAAGGCACTAAACGTGTGGTTGGTACTACATGGTGTTTCTGTCAAAGAAGCTAACAAGGTATTAGCAATAAACACCTGCAAGTTCAGGTTGTTTTTTGATGATCCCCAAAAACTGATGAGTTGAACAGGAGAACATTTTCAGATATGTGGGCAATATCTATAACAATGCCGCTACCTTGTCTCTGCACTCTCTCAGGTTTTTTCGGTGATAGTGTGTGATAACTGTCAAAAACATAATCGACTCTTCCACAATTCTTTGTGATGCTTCTTATGTATGACGAAACAGCAGATACCGCTCTGCCAAAAGTTTTCTTTTCATTTGTCATAACTTTTCGTAAGGAATTCATTATATCCACTATATAACACGTCGTGTCATCAGATTTGAACAAGTTGTCGCCGCTGATGCTCACATAAGCTGTTTCTAACACTTTTAGCAATGCACTTTTTTATGGTTTTGTCATTAACCCCTGTTCATTAAACAATGAGCAGTTATCAGATAGATCATACCGAAGGAGCTCTTGCATATCATATCCACGAGCTTGAGCTATTTGTATCATGCGATGAGATGAACTAGACGTCTTTTTAATAGCTTTTCCGAAAGCCTTTGGACTTGGTGTTTAAGTGCTCATGACGTGTTATCTCCGACTCTGCTACAAATCATTTTTGTTTAGTACGCCCTACAATGCCAGATGAGCTCCTTTGGGATCTATTAATGTTTGTTCTAACGCCATATCCGCAGCAACAGCTGAAAATTTATGGCCATACCGTTTAACAACATGCTTTCCCATCATATACATTGTATGCACCTCCGGAGCTGTCCTGTCTATTCTTCTTATGTCTTCTAGATATAAAGAAGACCATCGCTGATCGTTGATACAGTCAAAGACGGCAAATACTGGTTGAAGTTTTTGTACTATATCTAGATGCAGTTTCCAGAGACCTTGTCTATCGGAACGAATCAAGTTTCTAAGAAGTTGAAGTAGTTTCAGAAAATTGTCCCAGTGTAAAAATTGTTTTGATATTTGCCTTCCACATTCAATAAATTTCTCAAAGTCTGTGAGGAGATTTTTCCGCATTGGCATCTACATCTGTATGATTTGCTTTTTTCTCCCATGCTAGAGAAATACTCTGCTGCATGTGAAGTAACTTTTCAAAGTCAGTTGCGCAAGACTCAATGGAATGCTCTTTAAAAAATTACTTTACTTGCAACCTAAACATGGTTTCCCCCAACATAAGTATTCCTTTTACTCCCCTCACATAATTCTTCTCATGTAAAACCGACTCTACCACATTTACTCCGAACACTGAGCATTCAATGAAGACATTGGATATTCCACTTCCACGATGATATTTATCTAAACAACCTGGTACAATTTTAGCTATATGGAATGCTCCCAACACCAGTACAATATTTGAAAACTTAACTGGATTGTTTAGCTGAACTTCGCGTGTAATAGCGTACACACCATCGTCATAGGCTACTGGTAGGTAGTTTTGGTTCAGTTGATTGAGGATATTATTAAAATTCAATAAAGCTGTGTAGACCGTCGCATGTGGAGTAACTGGGTTTGAAATGACTGGCAAAAAGCCAACTTGTTTCTGCTGTAGATCTTCTTGTGAACAAAGCTGTTCCAGGTCTTCTTCTGGAAGGCGAAGGTCGTAATCTGTAGCAACATTAGAACTGTGTAACAGAGTTCGAGCAATTCTTGAAAAGTGCTATAACATGTCTAATTTTCGTATTTCTTCTTTTCATCATCGTTTATTTTAAATAAATCTGAGTCAACTACGTAAGAGCTTGGAAGATCAGGACGTTTTGCTGGTTTGAAATAGGATTGTACCTTTTGGCACGAAAGAAGCTCTTGAACTGCCTTCAAACTTCGTGTGATACCAATCTCCGATAAGCATGGTTTAACTGGTATATCCAGTGGTTTGTCTTGAAAGAATACACATACGGTGTCATGAGAGCCTCCCATTCCAGATAAGGTAGCTTCTTTATGGTCAAAGTTATCAAAGGCACCAATCGTTTATGAATCAGTCTTGAAATGACTGGGAATTGGCACTACATGAGGTGGCTGTTTAAGAGCATATTGTGCAAGGTTATGATTTTGACGAATCACTTCGTTGTAGCTGACACTTCCACCTACATGATTCCAGCTTGTTATCAATGTTTTGCTTTTACATTTTTCATGTACTGCTTCTCCTATCATCATATGCAACGGTGTTTTTTTAGTTCCTCGATACATATTGTAGTACATTATTTGTAATAACGAATAATGAATGCTTCGTATTGTTCAAATTTCCATCCTCTCCTATTTCATTGATATCTCCTTCCTCCATGAAGTTTGGATCTATATCAAATAATGTACTGAAAAATTGTATTAAAATATGAGGTATTTTACTTTTACTCCAAGAGTTAAGAAGATCCTGAGCATCACCAATCGGTGGGCCCAAAATCTAGCTTCTGTAGGAAAAGGGATTAATTATCCCCCCCCCCCTGTAATAATAAAAACTGAAAATTTCATAGAAATCGATCATGTATTAACATAAATATGAGCAGATTTATGATCGCACTGCAGCCATATCTAATGACGCCATATTCGGAAAATGGACCAGGTGGTGCGGATGTTCACCCATACTCAAAATACTTACTAGGACTACACATTCCCGAAAAAAAAATTCCCTAAGCAAACTTTCCTACAGGACTGCAGTCAGGCCCAGGACTACAAAGTATAAATACAATAAGTGTCTTCGCCCGTCATTAGACAATAAATTGTTCTACTAAAACCACCCTTTTTCTGATTGGAACTGGCCGACATAGTTTATAGATAGAACAACATCTAAAATTGGACGTTTTGACTTAATACCGGTAGTCTTTGACAAATATTTATAGAGTTGTAGACACAACCTCAGTTTCAGGTATTCAAACTAATCCACTGAAAGCGGCACCCCGTGACCTACCCAAGTTTCTATGCGGTGCGTTGGGCCTCAAAATGACACCTGCGTGGAGCAGCCTCGCGTGCTCGTCGGTTATGTCTGGCTCCTCGTTGCCGGACGCCTCCCCGTCCGTAAAACAGGACTCCTATTGGCCGAAAATGATCAGGTGATTGCGTGAAAGAGTGGGAAGAAGTGAGAGAGGCAAAAGTACATTGGTGGTTGAAATTAGCTTGTATTGGTATTATTTGAGTTTCATTTTTATAAGAGTCTGACAAAAGGTTATAAGGATACTGAGTGCAAATCGTCCTATATATTTCTAAGGAACTAATGGAACAAAAACCAAACAGCGTTTGAATGTTATTTATATGACCAATATAAAGAGGAAGGTAGTATGTTACAGATGGGACAAGAAATCGCTTCAATTTGTGAAACACCCTTCTTAATCTGTAATCCACTGAGAAAGCGGCTATTTAAGAGGGTACCCGATAGTCCATTCTTCCACTATAATAATTACAGATGCGTTCGCAAGTCTAATTTCAATCTCCAACATACTTTTCGGAAAAACTGTACAAAGTAAATCTAAAAATGAAACAATTTTGTTAGTGCACAAGTGATTTATGCCAGTTGGCATACCAACCAGAAACATTAGGCACAATTATACATATTTTGACTTAATATTTTGGGATAGCTTACTGTCAGTATTATTCTCAAGTTTTGTGCCTGAATTGGATCTAGATTTTACCTAAATAGAAACATATGATGAAATGGATGTTCACAGTACATTATCTCGATGGCAAAATTAAAAAATAAGATCCTAAATACTTATAGAAATAATTAAAATTTTGTTTAAATTTTCATGGTTCTAATGAACATACATAGATGGTTTCGTGTCCGTAAAATCTAGTATTTCACATCCTAAGGATATTTATTATGTACTGAGAAATCAAACTTTTATACATAATTATACTTTAATACCCCTTGTGAAGGTGGCGTCAGCCAAATAAAATTTAATGTCCATATATAATGACCAATGTTATCCCGTACTCTGTATTAAGAAGGCTACGAGTATGCTTACTGGGGGTTACCGCTAACTTTAGTGAAGAACGTGGAATGTAGATAGAAGCGAAATATGTATAGATTGGGGGTGTTACAACATAAATTTAAAAAAAAGTGGCTTGAAGTTCTGGCATGGACTTGTGGAATTAAGCAGATGAAACAATACAGGATTCTCAGAATATCACTGCATCTCTCAGTGCGCTTTCCGAGTAACAAAATCTTTTTATGTGATTTTTCATTGCACTTAGAACTTTCGTAATAAACTGTTGTGCTTGCAATAGTAGACTGATCAGAGTTTGGGGAATGGTTACGAATTCTATTAAATAAAGCTTGTTGGGCTGCATGGCCTTTAATGAGCTTAAAGTAATATAGATACTACTAACATTTTTCAATAATTCACCTACCTCTTGAATATCCGGAACTGCTATAGTAACGTTCATTGGCTTAAACCTGGTTTTTACTGGATTTTGGCTCATCAAAGGTGTATACAGAGTATTTTTCCATTGGCGACTTAAGACTATAACACCCTAAAAAGTAAAACATTTAAGATATCAACCATAGCATACATCATACTTCAGTATCTTAGGTCAAATTTTCCAAAGTTCCACTACCAAGTAAAAGTTAAATAAGGAAGCTTTTATCTAACCTATTGATATTTGCATGCACTTTCGATCTATTTTGTTTGGAAAACATTTTCCACATAAAACATTCTGATTTGTATATCTAAATTCATCAAAATGCTAGGCTCAAATAACAACTTTAACTATCAAGATGGCTATTGGACGGTAAAAAAAAACCATAGTCAGTTTTTGCCACTATACTACATGTATGTTCCCACTGTTTCATTTTCCGCGCATCCTTTTATAATTTCAAGACAAAAAAATGCAAAATGTGTCTACTTAACGACATTCCGATTAACTAATGAGTGTTTGTCGTATTATAAGTTATTTATAAATAAATGCATTTCTATTGTTATGTTGTTCCGTGGGTTCTGATGTTCTGTACGAAATCACAACTTTTTATTATTTTACAATAATACTCTCTTTATTCTTAATCACGGTATAGCTCTTTACAATTCAACACTCAGGCTTAACTAACTCAACACGCTTTAGGTCTGCTACTTATATACAATCTCAAATTTATCACGAATACTCGGGGAGAAGCGAGGCCATATAATATGATTCTCGACCAGGCCATCGAGATAATTCCAGCGTTCCTGAATCTGACTCATACATAGACGAGGTAAGGCCAGTTCTATAGGGTAACACAAAAACATTCGGATGGTTACTAGCCGTGACACTATATTAAATAAGAAATATGTTTTAAATTGGCTCACCTGTCTAAGAGTAAACAGAGGAGGTAGTTCAGATTCCCTCAAATTGGATTCGATGTATGCAGGGTCACATTCTAAGTAAAATTTTCTCAAAATTCGGCAGAGTTGCAGGCTTGGATCGTCATGCAGGGTTTGAGCGAGTGGTGTGAGTTTGCCATAGCGACTCTGAAAAAAAATCCAAATAATGAAGTTAATCTTGAAATGAATTTGGTGAAAATATGACAATATCTGAAACTAGATCATTTAAGAATTGAAGACTTGACATCATTTCTTGAATCTTTATTCTTTTCTGGATTCAAAATGTTACCTTTTATTAGGCTGTGGCCTCAACGTTTAGATAAATGCATATAAATTACAAACCAAGTGATCATAACTTAAAAAAAGCAAGTAACCTTCGGCAAAGTATGTATTTGTTGTCCTTCCATAGCTTCGGCCATAAGACAGGCCACCGTGGCAGTGGATCTTCTATTCATCGTTCTAACCATATGAACTACTCGGATAGCCAATCGATTGCTGGGATTCATCCATGCGTTGATCGCTGGAGAGGCCGTGCTTAGCAAATTCCAGTCGAGCCTACAAAAAAACTGGAGGTATACCAACTGACTACAATTTTCATAAGATTTAGGCTCTGTCCCTACCGTGTATAATCGATTTTTCTCGTTATGGGAGCCCTAGGGGGAGCAGCAAAATTGAACCAAACAATCTTTAGCTCGATGACGCACGAAGAGACATTGCCGCTGTCTTTACTATCGTCTTTCTCCAGCTCGTTGTGATGATTGTCCTCTTCGATGTTCTTTTTCTCTGGTTTCGGTGTGTTCGAGTCTTTGTTAGTCGATGCACGGTTGGGGTCATGGGTTGTTGTTCTAGGAGTATTGGCGACAGATTCTAAAAAGACAAAAGAGTGTAACGGTATAACTTTATACTGTGTATATCGACAGGATATTGTAACTATTAAATATTAATATAACACCGTTTATAAACTGCATACTATTGCACACCATAGCAATACACGCTGACCTGTTAGAGTTCATATATGGTAATGTAATGTAACTGCGTATCATCATCAATCATTAATATCATAGATATCAATATTGTAACACTGTTCCTGATATAATCAATATATAGGGTTAAGTAACTCCTGTCTATTATTGAGGTCTCGGATAACGAGCCACTCTCAAGGGGACATAAAATAGCACACTCGACTAACCAATATTCAAACATAGACAGTATACAAGCAGCCTAGCGACTGCGAAATAATGCATGGGATTATAACATACTATTCTAGAATCCGGCAATATAAAAAACTCCTTACCTAAGTTTTCGTTGGATTTAATAGAATCAACGCTGGGCCCATCTACAGATCCACTTACAGTAGTTTCAGACTGTTCGAATCTAGATTTCTTTACAATTTTCAGGGAAATACCCTCTAAACCACATTCAAACATGATAAAACCTAGTTTATCTTCTGTGCTCAACTCGTCTATTTGCGATATCTAAAAAAATATATTAAGAATATTTAAATACGAGCTTACATATGTTTTTTATGTATATTTGTACAGAAACATTTAAAACGTTAATAAACCACTTGTCAATTGAAATGTGCATCTCGAAAGGGGTTCTAGTTGACTTCGAAAAGTTACAACGTGATAAACAAAGTGTTGATGTCCGGAGGATTCATATCAATCAATTGCAAGCAGTATATTCGAAATTTAGGACTGAAAAAGGGCTGAAAAGCTAAAATGCACACTTACATTACTATCCTTTGCAGCTGGCTGCAAATAATACTCTAACCCTCTATACATCGCTTTCACTTTCGTGGGAATGAATAACACTTTAGACTTGTAAGTAGGTATAGCGGTAATGATAGCATCGTCTAGTATAGATGATTCGTTGCGTAAGCGTCGTAACTGGGCATGTGCCTTACCTATATTTAGACAAATAACCTAAAAAATATATACAATTAACTAACTTGTTTAACATTACATAATGTATTACAGGTGAATAAGGACTTGCAGTACCTACATAAAAACTTGATAAATACCATTTTTATTATCTACACTTACTAGTTGGGATTGTTGGTTCTCGCAGCTCTCAATGAAAACTGGTTCACCTTGTATTACATCGGAATTAGTGTTAGTTTGTAGTCCTAAAAACTTAGCGATATTTGCACCCTTGTTCTTGGTTCTCACCACCGAAGGTCTTAGGAATTTTTCTAAAATTTCTTTTGTCTAAAAGTCGTAATTCAGAATTAGGCAATTTTCCAAAATGCATCACGGTAAATCAAGACTCACCTGATGGTCCGAGTGAAACTTAGCTGTAATATTATCGAAGCAGACAGAAAAAAGTGAGACACATGTCAGATCCTTAATATTATCAAGGGCCGAGAAAGATATTATTTCTTCTACTATGGATACTTGCAGGAGGGTAATGTTTACCTGCAAATCACAAAGTGTCATTACCACAGAAATCACACAACACAATGGATATTCAAGAGTCTTACTTTAGGCAAAAATATTGCGGCTTGCAGTTGCTTCTTTATAGTTTCCTCGTAAACGGTAGTCGTGTCGCCACTTGCTAATGCTGGTTGACATAGTTTGGCAACGTTTTCGGTTGTTTTTAGGATATTTGCCAATTGTACCTAACAACGAAGATCAATTAACACTAGTTTCAATCCGTCATTAAAAATTTCTTTTTTGAATGAATCATCAGGCCAGATTCTTAAGACATCCTTTACCATAGGCCATTTAATATTTAATTTTAGTTAATTACCATACTGGTATTATCAATCATCATATACGCCTTTCTTTACTGAGAGACGGTTTTAAACATAAGACTCATGGCGGATTGACATTGCTTTCTATGGGGTGTAGACATAAATAAAGGCTTGATGTCGCATAGTATATAGTACGATCGCTACTAATTGATACTGAATCAAAAACAAGGTTATTCATACCTGTCCAACACACGACGCATGCAAGTGATTCACCACAGTTAATGGGTGCAAATTGGCAACTGTTGGGGTAAGTGAGTCCACGAAACGCTGCAAGCTCTCCAACAGTAGCGGACTAATCATGACGTCAAGATCACCTTTCAATTTGACGATGACGATCGTTCTAGAACCGGCGTCGTTTTGGCCGCTGAGGAGTTCTTCTTCTTGGAAGGAACCTGGTAATAAAATAGAAACTTGATTATCGATAACTTCACTCAGTAGTTCAATTAAAATATGTAAGTATATTTCAAACTCTATCATACATTGAGGTAATTAACGCATAGCAACTTTATTCTATTTTACCCGAATCGTTTTCGATGTCTTCATTGTCCCATACATAAACATAGGGCGACGTCGGGGTCTTATTTTGGTTGCCAATTCCCGAATCGGAACGAGACACCATTTTTAAAGAAGTTATTCCATCGCTAAGGGGTTCCATTACTGGAACAAATCTTCCACCTGGAATAAGTTCAACAGTAAATGACTATTATCAATGGAATGCAATAATACACATTTTCAAATAAAACGTACCAGCATATACAAGCTTTCCTTCTGAATTTTTTTGAAACAAAGGCGCTGAAAATTGATCTTCCTTTCCTTTGTTTTGCCAGTTTTGACATCTGAGCTGGCTCAAATGAGTTACATAACTGGACATTAACATTGGAGAATCCACAATCAACCTGTTAACCTAAAATTACATATCATAATATAAAAACTTAATATTCTATATAGGTTTTTAAACTCGATAACGAAGCTAAAAAATCTTGGAGAAAATTTCTCCATATTTTTTGGCAACTAATGCCAGAGGAAAAATATGTTAAATATCCATAAAGTAAGATGGTTAGCATAACTTTCCATTACCTGCATATGAAGATCAACCAACGTAAAGTCCTCCTGACTTCCAACTGCCGAAACATAGCTAGTATTGCTTACACTCTCGGAACTGTCATTTAAAACATCATTTGTGGCACTTTCTTGGGTATCAAATGAAGGATGACTGTTATTTGATAAAATCCTTGGGCTAACTGATCGATAATTGGGATACCTATAAGGCGTTACTAGGCCTTGAACAGTCCTAAAACACAGTTTTATACCATAAAAACCTACCTATATAAGAACCAAGTCTAGTAATTTTTTAACCTTGATAGAGTAGCTTAGCTAACTAAAATTTAACAAATTTAGAATTACAAACCTGTGTTCCGGAGTATGAATCTCGTGGTCGCTTCTATGAGTGGAAAGCCGCATTTTTCCAGTTTCAGGAGCAGATCCAGGCCCTTGAACGGGCCTATAAGAATTTTGGAGACCATTTCGATCCGTTACAATGCTCAATTCGCTTGAAAACTTTTTCCTGTGAAATAAGAGAGATTCTAGGTAAGTTATATTTCAATTGAATATATTTTTGTCTTCATGTGAACGTGAACAAATTCCTAGATTTTCATATTAAGCTATCAAATATAACTTGAAGTGTTAAGTTAACTTTACCTCTGCGGAGGTACGCTACTACTTTCTTGTTTCGGAAAAGTATCTCCGGAACTTAGAATAGAGTTGCGGAGGCTGGAACTTCGGGATGCTAAGTTCACATCCTCGTCTGCTGAGAAGAATGCCTCTGAATGGTTTTCACTTGACATCGATGTTGTTCTTTGAACCTAAAGAAGACAAAATATACTAAGCACATTTTAATATAACTTCTTCAAAATTTTGAGAGATATGTAACATGGCACACCTCAATATACAAATTATGTCTTCGGCCATAATGCAGAAAAAGTTGAAGATAAACGGAGTATGGCCTATATTCTTACATTTACTGAAATGAGAGCTAAATTAGCAGTGTTCAGTTTAGCTCATACCCGGCTTAACTAGAACATTTTTTTTTTAATTTATTTTTATTCCCTATATCTTGAGATTTTTAAATATTACGAGCGAAAATAGGAGATTCCATACACTGACTGCCTATAAAAGCCAAACGGATTGCTTTAAACGAAAAGGCGCCGGCGTGCACGTTCTTTCGATTTAATTTTTAAGGTAATTTGGCTTAAGCCTCCTTTAAAAAGTGGATAACTATTTCATTATTGCAACACCAAAACTGTGATTGCTCAAGTTTGTATTCAATGCTTGAATATTCTTCATAAAAGCTGTGCCTCAAGGACAAATAGGATAACATCTATGGTTAGAGACAATTTGATCTGGTGCTCAAATGAATGTTTTGTGCTGTCCTCGGACTCTAACCCTGATGTCTTACAGCAAATAATAATGGAACTAAAAATTGAATTGGATAGCAGCACAAAGCATTTAGAAAAAAAAAGAAAAAGAGATATGCAGGCTTTTATCGAAGGAGCAGAGTGTAATGAAGCACATCTTGTGAATGAAAATTATAGATTGAAGATCAAAGTACGTGAACTTGAAAGAGTTATTGACAGTATGAAGCAGGATACTAGATCCTTGATAACCACTGCTACTCAGCCGCTCACCTGTCATTTAGCCATAACGCAGGACAGTTCTTGCCAATGTACCTTGGACGCAGAAGATTCCCACAGATGACCTTAAAATTCAAGCACTGGAGAGAGAGCTTGTCGATGCTCGGGCGACTCTCTCTGACCTTGAGGACCTGAGACGGCGCGTTTACCATAATTGGCGCATGTTTACCATAATTGAAACTCTAACTGAGGACAACAATATTGTTGCCAAGGAACTAGAAGACTTTAAACTACAATTGTGCTACTCTCTTGATGTCATTTCTGCCTCTTCAACCCACACCAACGAGGAATATACAGATGTTTCCCTACTCCAGGAAATGTCCAGGGCAGATGAGGATGCTCCTGACGAAGCACTGTTCATGAGGCCTTCTAATGCACCTAATGGATCATCACAGACAGCCCCAGTCAGCTCATATGGTCGAGCAGCCTCCAATGGACCTATTAGGGACAGAGTCGTTGTTGTTGGTGATGTGAGTGCTCGCGGCTTGTCCTCTGGGATTCGTCAGTATGTTGATGAATGATTCAAAATCTGGTGTATTTGGTATCACAATGCCAGGTTATAGTGCTGATATGATAGCAGGTGAAATCTTCAACTACACCAGCTCGCTGAGCCCTGATGACACGGTTATTGTCTGTTTGAGTATTGATGTGGTGGGGGTGTCGGGTCGTGCGATTCTCAGGCTGTGTTCTGTTGGCAAGTTTTGTAATCTAATTTTTAGTTTAAGCTACACAACACACGGGTCTTCCAATAGAATGAATACATTTTTCTATAACCAAGTTTCTCTTTTTATGAAGAGGCATAGCGCATCAGTTAGAATTTTTAGCAATAATATTGTGGGGAGTAGATTTATAGTATGTAAAAGAGTGCTATATCGCCATTTGGCTAGATACATTTCCCTTAAGTCCGTAGTTAAATGTAAGATTTCTATTGCTTCTGTAAGGCAGGTTCCCCTTGTTGAGGGATCATTAATATCGTTTGAACCCCAAGGTGTGTCTGAAAGCTTAGGTGGCGACACGCATTTTTTAGTGTAAATTCTGATGACTCAAACATTTCTATCATGTTGCTTAACATACAGTCTGTACGTTGTAAGATTAATGAATTGTACATTTTTATAGACAGCTTGAACTATCCTACTATACTACTTTTGACTGAACAATGGTTGAATATAGATGAACCATTGTGTATCCATGGATATACTGTAATTTTCAGGTTTTGCCGGTTAAATTACCGAAATTGTGGCACTGCAGCTTTAATCAATGACTCGTTTTCTGATAGGTTATGTTTTGTGGGGTGTGGTATGTTTGACTATCTAATTGAGAAGAAGCAATTTGAGTTATCTGCAATGGTTTCTGTAAAGTTCGATATGTATGTGATCTGCATATACAGGTTGCCTGATTCGGATGTCCTTGAGTTCCTGAGTAGACTTGAGATTTTGCTGTCTCAGCTTCCTGAGAGTCATAAAATTATCTTGGCAGGTGATCTAAATATTGATTATGGTGATAATGAATCGCAAACTACTGCCATGGTCTCAAATTTGCTAACATCTTTTAACCTTTTCATGCATGTTCACAGTTTCACCTGGGTCACTGACCACTTATACACTACAATCGATTATATATGCTCAAACTTGACTGTGAATCTTTGGATGCAGCACTGTCTGATCATAATGATGTGTAAGCCAGGTTTTATATCGGAAATTTGTCAAAGTATAAAAGGTCCAGTAGGGTGAGAAGGCGAATACTTGGTAGGAAAAATTATGACAGTTTTCGACAGGAGTGTAATCTCTTTAATTGGGATTCAATTCAAACTGAGTCTGACAGTCTTACTGCGTTTCACACTGCATTGTGTGCTATGATAAATTCTTCTTTTCCAGTTCGTAATGTTAAAGTGAAGGGTCAACCTAAGCCGTGGTTTACCAGGGGTATGAGGATCTCAGCTGCAAATTTGAGGTGCCTTAATACATTAAGGAAGTTCTATCCCAATAATATCCTATTACAAAATTACTTTTCTAATTACAGGAAAACTTATAGGATGCTAATACGCAAGGCTAAAGAATTTTATTATTCGCATAGACCCAAAAGGTCGTCAGACCAGGGCAGGATGTCGTGGAAAATCATAAATGAGCTTACAGGTAGAACCAATTTTCATCAGAAGGGTATCTCACTTAATCCCAATGCATTGAACGAATTTTACTGCTCCGTGGCTTCTACTGTGACTTGCAATATGTCATGTGACATCGATCCTATCAGCTACTTGTCACAGGTCTACACTGCTGATAGATTTCGCTTTCGTCCAATTGGTCACAATGACATAAAATGCACCATAAACGAGATGACCAATAAAAATGCCTCAGGCTCTGATGGTATATCACTTAAAATTCTTGCTGAGCTCCCAGGTGAAACTTTTCTTGCTTTGGCATATGCGATAAATGACACCTTTTTCAATGGAGTTTTCCCTTCATCCTTGAAGGTTGCTACTGTAATCCCTATACATAAGGAGGGAGACCTCGGTAGTCCTACAAACTTTCGCCCCATATCTTTGCTTTCTACTTTCCAAACTGATAGAACCTAGACCAAGTTGACTTTCTTGAAAGAAACAATATCATGAATAAAAACCAGTTTCACGTTTCACTTTCGCATCATACATTGGGCTCTTCCAAATTTCTTGGTTTAATCTCGACTACGACCTAAAGTTTGACAAACATGTTCTGGCGATCAACAAAAGAATCTCGTCGGATTGTTACAGTGTAAGAGTCACTGCATCTGAGCTGGGCAAATCAGTCGCTAGAATGACATATTTTGCTTTGGTTGAATCCCACCTGCGCTACTGTATTCCATTCTGGGGCTGCTGTAGTAATTTATTATTTCAGTCAGCCTTCGTCATGTAGAAAAGAGCTGTTCGTTTCCTTTGTGGTGTACATCCTAGAACTCACTGCCGACCTTTGTTTATATCAAATAAAATCCTAACCTTGACTAGTCTATTCATTTTAGAAACAGTATGCTTTATCCACAAACACCTCTCACATTTCCCAAAGGGAAATGGTCACTGTGTTACCCGCTAGTCTAATGACTTGAGATTGCCCATCCCGCGTCTTACTTTTGTTTAGAACTCTTTGATCTGCAGGGGACTTAAAATGTATAATCATATACCTATTGATATACGCGATAGCTCGAATCTAAAAAGATTCAGAGCCCGATGTAAGGTTGTTTTTCTTGAATTGGCGTTCTATTCTATTCAGTCTTACTTTGACCATAAATTTTGACATGAGGCCTGTGTTGTAGCTTCTGTCTGTGTGTTTATTGAGGCCATTGTGTGCGTTTTGTAGCATTAAGGTCATTGTAGATGTTTTATGGCTTAGACCTGCTTTATGGTTTCAAATTTTAGCATTAGCAAATTTTATTTTGAGATAAATTACCATACCATTTAAATTTTCGTATGATGATCTGGTTCTCGATTCAGTAAATATTGACAATAAATTAAACCTTAAATTTCTAGGAATCAATGTTGACAGGCTATTAAAATTCGATAGTCATGTGGTCCAACTTAGCAATAAATTATCAAGTGGTTGCTATGTTATAAGAATTGTGGTAAGGGAACTTGGATTTAATACGGGAAAGATGATATACTACTCCATAATAGAGTCACATATTAGGTATGGAATTGCCTTTTGGGGAAATTATGCAGCTTATTTATTACAATCAGTTTTTATTCTGCAAAAGAGAGCAATAAGGTATATCTGTGTGATGTTTACTATTTAGAACAGGCCGTTATTTATTAAGCATAAAATTCTGAAAATTTACTGCATTTTCATCCTAGAAACGGCATGTCTAATGCATAAAATTTTCCCTAAGGTTGTTTTTGAAAAAAGCATCTGTAGAATTACCTGGAAAATGCTAACTATTCCACTTTCAATTCCTAAATCAACCATTAATAAAATTGACTGATTTAAAAAAAAACAATCAGGCATGCGTTCTACCGGGAAGAGCTTATTATGATTTGGAGGAATTTTTCAGGGATAAATTGTGATAACTGCGTAATCTATGGCAACTGTATTTTACGTGATATTTTATTGTGTGTTTAGTAGTCTCTCTTTTAATGTGTTAGACTGATACTCTTTTATTATTTACTATTTTTCGTGCCACTACTTTATTACTTACCATATAAGTTTTAGATATTTTGTTGTTTTTATGCTTTGTCAATAAAATTTACTTTGACAATAAAGTATATTTCTATTCTATTCTATTCTAGATGAAAGTTTGTAGCATTAAGGTCATTGTATTGTTTTATAGCTTAGACCTGCTTTATTGTTTTATATTTTAGTATTGGCAAATTTTATTTTGAGATAAATTACCATACCTATCTAGATATAAGTTCTACCAGCTTTGTCAATAAGGATTTTCATTTTGTATGTAGTTCTTGGACAATAAATCATGTTTTCTATTCAATTCAATAGTAAGGGACTAAATTGAAAATAGCTGCCGAAACGCTTCAGGCTTATGCAAAGCCTCCTATCTATTACTTACTTCTTTCAATAGTTTTTCTTCGTTGCTAGTCATCCCACCCAAGGAATGATGGCTCTCGCTGGCATTAAAACTTTTCGACATAAACTGAGGGCTGACGATAACGTCGCTTCCGTTCCTTCCAGAAAAGTCACCCTTGATAAAAGAAATATCACTTTTGACCGACGACACTTCGCTTTTCAAATCGGCGTTTGTCGTGGTGAAATAGTCGACCGCCAATTTAGAGTCCGATACGCTATTCTTGGGTAACAAGTCGGAGGTTTCTATCACGTTTAGCTTCGTTTTGTCGGAATGCAGTTTCGAGTCGCTGTCTAGCTTCGTAGGGAGGTTAGCGGGGCTTGTATCTATTAGGCGTGAGTAAGGGACTTCTTTTGTTACGTTGCTTCTGTAAAAATAAAATGGCAGGCAATTACGAATATCTAATTTGTATGTGCCAATATTGAGGCGTGTATGCTTTTGACAGTAGCATTTAGAAATAATATACAAAATTGCATACAATTTCCCATTTTCCTTGTTTATATAAATAACCTTAAAGTCTAGGAAAAAAAACTTATTGCCTTGCTACAAAATTATAACTATTACAAGTAAAACATGACTGTGGTATGTAGATACCATATACTACATCTAGCATAATGAAATTGATACATTTGGATAAAAACTATGTAAAATTCTTATATGCTCAAGGTGCTTCAACATACCTTATAGATGTGGACGAAAACCTTCTACTATTCTTCCGATCGCTCAGGCTCAATGGACTATTGTACTGAATCCCGTCTTTTTCCACAGATTTTTCCCTCTCTAATGTGGTTACTTTTGGGCTACCGGCATTTCTTTTACCACTAGACCTGGTAAGCGTGTCTTGAAGAGTTAGTTCGTTAATAATATACGGCGGAGTTCGGAAAATTAACGCGTTCTCATGAAGGATGCTTTGTCCGTAGCCTGGGTCACGACCTTGTTCATTAATCCTAAACAACAAGACACATATTTGACGATAAAAACCTATTTAATGGCCAGTGTGTTTAGATTCTACACTTTATGACATTTCTGATGATTGCAAGGTTTTTTGAAATTACTAGAGATCACTATAAATTCCCGCACTCGAGCGCTATACACGTGGTGAGAGTAAACTATTAAGGTAAGTATACTTAAGACAGTTTCATTTTAGTTTCGGTTTTCAAACTTACAATTCCAGTCACAACAATTATTCCTACATAATGAACAGTTCATAAATGCTTAGCATATTGAAAAGGCGATGTATTTATTACCTGAAAGCAGCGATATTAACTCCCTCTTCCAAGTCGTTCTTACAAGGCTTGAAAAACCTAGCACCGTTCTTATTGCTTCCGAAGAACATGCATCCTCCCGTACAACCACATTTCCCAGACGTTTTATTAAGCTCGGGCCATAAAAACCATATTTTCTTCTGCTTTTCGTCGTGCAACTTCAGGAACTTCTGCTGAGCCTGGTAGACATGCTGGTCCTTGGCGTCGCTCGATATTGCTGACTCAATGATCAGAGGACCAAAATTGATTGCTCCCACTTCAAGCCATAGATCTTGTAAGTCCGTATTTTGTCTATAAAATATCCCTATTATGAAACCTTAATGAATGTGTAATTATTTTAAATGCACTAGACTAAAACACTTCTCAATGAGATCCTTTCTCGGACGAAATTTTCATTTAATTATGTATTTTTTTATGAAAAGCTCTCATTTTAACTACTGAATGGGCTTATACATATTTAATTACATGAACAGATGACAATATCCAACAAACCACAAGAGATGTAAGTAAATTTCAATTATGTAAACTTTTGTGGTGAAAAGTGCGAAGAGGTATGGTGGGCTGGATATGGACCCGATGACTCCAGCTATAGTGCGGCTGTCGCGAGATTCGGATGCGGCTAATGGTCGTTATTTGCTGGCTAGACTGAGGGACCCCTCCATATTAAAGGCTCTTCGGCTATTCCTTGCCTGTCTCCATGACCAACCCTCCAGTGTGTGTTTTGAAGGGGATACCAACACTAGCATTAGATTAGCTCTAGCTTCAGAGGGGCTTCCTAGTGACGTGAACTCCTTGCGTAAGTTGTAGTGGATCTCTCTGCCTTCAGGTCTTTCATCAGATAGACTTCAACAACTTCAGAAGGTTGGGGAAAATCATAACAATTATTTTTATACTGGCTCTCCGGTCAGAGGGGGGAATTTTTAGGTAGACTGACGCGAACAGAGGATCAAGCACCCTCTAAAAAATTGGATGATGGGAAGCTTAGTGTTTTTCTTATTAATATTCAGTCCTTAAGACACAAAGCAGATGATTTATTTCTTTTATTTTATTTTATTGCCATAAATCATTGCCATAACCATCGACCAATATTGGTCGATACCATAACTGATCAATGGTTAAATTGCGATGAGCCTGTGTTTGTCAAAAATTATACTACAGTAACTAGATTTAATAGAAGTAATTTATCTCCTGGAGGTACTATGATAATGCCTACTAACATCGACTTTTCAGCAGTAACTAAGTTCGATAATTTATTGTCTGAGAAAGTATCTGAATTTTCCATCGTCTATCATAATGCTTATGACCTCTATATTGTTTGTATTTACAGAACACCTGACGCTGACATGCATATTCAGTCAAAGCTTAGTTAGCTTGCTTGAGTCTCTTAAAAAGCAAATTAATTTTGTGTGGCGACCTTAATATTGACTTTTCCTGTGTGGATGCTGCTCAAGAATCTCTTCGATCTATTTTGGTGTCTTTTGGTATAATCAAGCATAATTAACTCACCAACTAGAATAACTAAAACTAGTTCTAGTATAGACTATGTCGTGTCATCTGTTGATCCAGAATTCGTTGATTGTGCTGTCTTAAAATCAGGTTTCTCTGATCATGAGGTATTAACATAATTTTCGGTAAAATCCAAACGCAAAAATGCTTGATACCAAATTTTCTAGATTTATAAAACCTTTATCTACTCTGGCGTTCAAATCCTATCCTCTTAGGCTTATCAAAATTGAACAGCATAAACCCTGGGCAACTAAAGGCTTACGCACATCTGCAAAGAACATGCGTTCATTATCTCACTTAAAAAAATACAGCGATTCGATGATTACGTGAAACTTTACAGAAAAGCCTATCATAAGACTATAAAAGCTGCCAAGGACATTTATTATAATGAGAGGCTGGCTAAATCCGGTAACGTTGCTAAAGAATCTTGGTCTATTGTGAATGACTTAAGGAATAAGACTTCTTCGTCTAGCACAATCGCTAATTGATCTGAGAACCTAAACAATTACTTTGTGAATGTGGCTAAAGATTTAATGAACACCATAACTCCTTCTCATGATCCACTTTCATATCTATCTAATGCTAATGTGAATTTACACAGTTTCTTCGTTACGCCTGTAGCATTAGCTGAGCTGAGCTTTGCAGTACAATTATCTTCTTCTTCTTCTTTAACTAGATCTGTCGATCTGTTAATTGGGTCGCCTTAGGATCTCTTGGGATGTCGATTACCAACTGTCCGTCCATCTCTTAGGTGGTCTTCCTGGGGGTCTATCTCCTGCTGGTCTGTTCTGGAATGCTATCCGCGGTAGTCGATCTTCTGCCATTCGGGTTACATGAGCGTGCCATTGTCGTTTCCTTTGCCTCCCCCATCTCACCACGTCTTGCACCTGACATTCATCTCTTATAACCTCGTTCCTGACTCGGTCTCTTCTTGTCTTTCCGAGTATGCTTCTTAGAGCTTTCATTTCTGTTACGCGCAGCATGCTTTTTGTTTAATTGTCTCTTCTCGAGCTTCAATACCGTAAGTTATGATTGGCCTAACGCAAGTCTTGTAAATCTTGAGCTTGCTGTCAATACGCATATATTTATTTGCCCATACCACCTGTCGTAAGCATCCTGCTATTGCGGTTGCCTTGTTGATCTGACTCCTCAGATCATTTATTGGATTGTGGTGGTCCGATGCCCACGTACTTAAATTTGGATACTTGCTCGATAGGTTGATCTTGGACTACGAGCTTACATCTTATGGGTTCTCTGGTTAGGGTCATGCACTTTGAATTTCCTACTGATATGTTCATGTTTAGTTGTGCTGCTATTAGATGTAATTTATGGAGCTGTCATTGCAGGTCATCCTCTGTTTCTGCGATGAGGACTGCGTCATCGGCGTAGCATACTATGTTAATTTTGTTTCGGCCCATTCGATAACAGAGACCCATCGCTGACACTTATTCTATAATTTTGTCCATTATTAGGTTGAACAGAAATGGGCGAAACTGTCTCCCTGTCTGATTCCTCCTGGTGTTCTTGTTTTTCGTGTAGCTGTCTCCTGCTTTAATCTTTGTGTAGTTGCCGGTATTTAGATTGTGTATAACTTTGACGATGTTGTCGGGCGTTTCTCTCTCCTTTAGTAAGTCGATAACGTCGGTTAGACGTACTTTGTCAAATGTCTTGGTGAGGTCGACAAAACATAGGTATGCTGACACGTTGTATTCGATTGCTTTTTCTTTTAATTGTTTGATTATGAATACGGCATCTGTTGTGGATATGTTTCGTCTGAAATCCTGCTGTTCTTCTCTATTTTGTATTTGTGTCTCGAGCTTACATTTCAAGATGTGTGTGAGCAGCTTCATGCTTGAATTTAAGAGAGTTATGCCTCTGTAGTTCTCTGGTAGAGTTTTCTGGCCCTTTTTAAAGATGGGGATTGTAACGCTTTCATGCCAGTAGCTGGGTATTTCTGATCTATCGAGGATCTTTCCATATAATGTTGTCATCTTTGTTACGAGTTCGGGGCCGGCGTATTTTATGAGTTCGTTGCTAATATTGTCTGCTCCTGGTGCCTTCCTGTTCTTTAGCTTCTTGATTCCTTCCTTTAGTTATTGTAGCTGGATGGGATGTTTTATAGTTCCCTATGTTAGGTGTCTCTGGGGCACTGTATAGTTGTTGAAAGTGGCTTTCCCATGTCAGTATCTCAATTCCTTTAGTTTGTATAAATTCGTTTACAGGCTTTTTTTCTATTCTTGAGCTTCTTCCAGACCCTTCGTTGTGCTCCATATATGTCGTGATCCATATCGCTGGTGAATTTGATCCAGTGTTCTTTCTTTATTGATCTGATTGAAGAGTTAACTCGGTTTCTAGTTGCTACATACTCGGCATACAGTTCTTGTGCTTGAGTGCTTTTGTATGCCAGATAGCTCTTCGCAGTACAATTAAAGACATTAAAAACAAATCCTCATCTGTGACTGACGGGCTTAATGTGAAAATGTTCTCAAACCTGCCGGAATGCTCATTAAACCATCTTACTACTTCAATTAACAAGCCATTCCAACATGGGGCTTTTCCAAACTGTCTTAAGACAATAATTATTCCTTTACATAAAGGAGGAGATAAAGGCCAAGCTTCGAACTATCGCCCAATTCCACTCCTTCCCACATTAACAAAGATCATTGAAAGATTGATTAAAAAAAGGCTCTCTAAATATAAAATTCTTATTACCCATTAACTACAGATTAACTTGAGAGATTTTTGAGTGTAAGTAATCCTGAATATGATATAATTTGTTTAAGTGAACACTGCCTTAATGCAGATCCAATTGTCAATGTATATGTTAGCGGTTATAAGAGTGTTGCATACTTTGCTAGACAGCAACACAAACATGACGGAACCATTATATTCTGTAGAGAAAATTTTATTACCAAGCCACTAAATGGCATTAAAGATTTAAGTTTAGAGTGAAACATTGAAGTATGTGCAGTAGACATACCTAAATTTGAAACATTAGTCATAACTTTGTACCGTTCACCAAATGGTGATTTTACTAAATTTCTTAAGATAATTGAACAACTATTTATTATAATTTCAAAAAGAAATAAATTGGTATCTTAACGGTGACTTTAACATTCATTTTAATAGATTTTTGGACTTGGCACAATCATATGGTTTCGAACAGCAAATTTTCAATAGCACTAGAGAAAACAATATCGATAATATTTTTGTCAACTTTGATAATAACCTGTCTTTCACAACTGGGGTCTTCAACCCTCTGCTCTCTGACCACAGTGCGGTGAGCATAAGCATATTGCTCTCAGATTTAAATATGAATAACAACATGGCAAAGCCAACACCCATTGCTTGCCGCCCTGTCACTTGGAGAGGTAAATGCAGCATCTTCTTCAACCTGTTGGAGACGGAAAACTGGGATTTTTTGAACGATGGAACCTCGGTGGTAGATAAGTGTGATTGATTTATTGATATAATTAATAATGCCTTTAATCTTTTTTCTCCCGAGGTAAAAAAAGCTGTTAGGACACCAAACCCATGGTTCACTGAAGAACTCAAGTCAATGAGAAGCTATCTTAACCTGCCCCATGAGATGTATAGAATATTTGGGTCGCCGGATATGCATGAAAACTATAAAAAATATAAAAAAAGTACATACTGGCAATCAACAATGCAAAAAAGAAGGGTAATACAGAATACATTTCTAGGGCTAGCAACACTGCCAAAGCAGCTTGGCAGATTGCCAACAAGTTTCGAGGGGGGTAAAAAAAATGACTGAGGAGGAGGTTAACATGGGTGCTGAGGATTTCAACAACTTTTTAGCGGAGGAATTACTGAACCAACTGGCCGAGCCAGTTGTCAATGCAGCGAAATACTTGGAGCGGTCAGGCCTACACAATGAGAACATTTTTTCCTTTAGACAGGTGACGTTTGTTCAGGTCAGGGATGCCATTGACAGCCTGAAAAATAAGGAGAGCCGGGATATTTATGGCATGAGTGTAAAATTGCTAAAAAATGTTAAAAATATTCTTATAACTCCAATGAACAAATTAATAAATATGTGCATCAATGATGGGGTCTTTCCTAACAGTCTGAAAATAGCTAAGGTAATACCAATTTATTAAAAAGGAGACAAAAATGAAGTTAACAATAATTATAGACCCATTGCACTCCAGTTATCAGCAAAGTCTTTGAACTGCTTTTAAAAAATCAGCTGTATGACTTTTTTGAAAACAATAACGTATTCTCAAAAAGCCAATTTGGGTCTAGACAGAAGCACTCAATCATT
>MU182611.1:64773-130369 GCA_016904865.1 Pissodes strobi | reverse complement strand
TATTCTCAAAAAGCCAATTTGGGTCTAGACAGAAGCACTCAATCATTCAGGCCATAAATACCCTGTGCGAATATGTACTCAAGGGTTTTGAGGAGGGTCAACATGTAGGATCCACATACTGTGATTTGTCTAAAGCATTCGACTGTATCGCCCATGCCATCTTACTAAGAAAGCTCGCTTTCTATGGCGTCAATGAGAACAGTTTAGCTCTCCTGCAGAGCTATCTATCGGACCGGAAACAGGTGACTTATCTCGATCAGGCCATATCTGACCAAAGATTACTTAAGCACGGGGTTCCCCAACGTTCCATTTTGGGCCCCATATTATTCTTGATCTACATAAATGACATTCACTCAGCTGTTACAGAGGGTGAGGTCATCTTATTTGCAGATGACACCAATATTACAAATGCCAATTCAGATGGAGCAACCTTGGGTCAGACAATGGATGCAAACCGCACTAACTTGACAGGCTGGTTAACTGCAAATCGTCTTACTTTAAATGCAGACGAAAGGTCGCACGAGCATGAAAACCCCAATTCAGTGAAATTCCTGGGTGTCCTTGTGGATCCGACACTGAAGTTTGATTGCCATGTCGACAATATCTGCCACAGTTGTCTGCAGTGGAAGACGGACATGTGGGACTGACCACCTTCCACGCACTGCTCTTCAACGAAGCGCAGTTAGGATCCTTGCTAATCTTGAGTATCAAGCTGATACAAGAAATGCATACACGGACCTGAAGATTCTTACTATCCCATCCTGGCACAGTCTTGAATGCTTGCTGTATGTGAAAAACTCACAAGTCTATCAGACAACTGCTACTGTTCATAACATTGACTTCCTGAGACTCAGAGAGTCATGGAATGCTATTCTGCATTATGCCCCAGCCTTCTTTAATAAGCTGCCCCTCGCTGTGAGGAACCTTGAGTGTAGTAGGTTCAAGAGTGTTGTGAAGCACTACTTGACCGAGAGGCCTTTCTATTCCATTAAAGAGTTCCTAGATTTTAATAGTGTCAAAAAGAAGTTTCTAAAACGTATTGTGAAATTGTATCGTAAAAGTGTGTGTGCCATTGTAATCTGTAGCCTAAGTTTTTTAGAATGTTTACTTTTTAAACGGATTGTAGTTGTAACGAAAAACATTGACTACCCCAGGGTTTAGCACTAGGTCCTATTTTGTATCTGCTGTTTATCAACGACATTGCTTGTCTGGACATTAGCGGTAAAGTCTGTCTCTCTGCGGACGATACTAGTTTCACTTGGAGCAACCCGGATATTATTACGGCGCTTCACAGAACTCTATCTAGTGCCTTAATCACCATCAATCATGGTGCGATTCTAATCTCCTGTGCCTCAACATTTCTAAAACTAAAGTTTTGTCATATAAAAGTACGTTGCAACCTTTTGTACTTAATAACGCCACTATTTACGTCGTTCAATCTGTGAAATTGTGGGGCTTGTTGTGGACAACAATTTAAAGTGGGATTTGCACATCGATGCCTTATCAAAAAAATTAAGTTCTGCCTGTTTTGCGCTAAGAACGGTTTAGGGTGCTTAACTTGTCACTTGCTAGAACAGTCTATTATGTCCTTTTTGAGTCGCACCTCCGATACGCCCTTCCATTCTGGGGTACGTGTTGTATGACTCAATTTGAGCATATTTTCAAGCATATTTGCAAATACGGTTCGATACTCATTGAGACTAAACAGTAGAACTCACTGTCAGGATTTCTTTAAAAGATTTACTCTTCCTTCCTTATTCATATTTGAATCCGTTTGCTTAATCCGCAAGCAAGCTGTACAATGCAAAAAAATGCACAATTATCTGCCATTTGAAATGAAGTCAATAACATCTTTTTCGGCATTTCGCATTTTGATCGGGAAATTTTGACCACGTACAAATTGCACAATTGTATATGGTTTATAGTAGTTTGGTTTTTCTTTTTCTTTCCATTGTAAGTTGCTATTTGTGTTTTTATATGTTTTGTACCCTAGCTCTCGCTTCGTCTACAAATTGTGAAATTTTTTGACAATAAAGCATTATTATTATTATTATTATTAAACGAGACATCCGCGCACATCGGGCCGAACAAGCCTTCTAAAACGACCCCTATTCACAAATGGGCCGAGTTTTGTAGTGATTAGATGGCCCATGCATTCATGTCAGTCCATATAAAACAATGAAAACAGACATGCAGAGTTCACTATTCCTTGTTATGTATGGTATGTTTAATATGTGTCTATAATGGTGACATTAACCTCTATAGAAGTACCATGTCGCATTGTATCCAATTATCTACGGATTTCCTACTACCTATCAAGCTGGTTATAATAAGTAGCAGAACTATGTTTGGTTCCAAAAAGTGTCAAAGTTATAGCCTTAATTTACAAGAAGGTATTCAGTGATAGGTATAGGGAGGAACGAGCTGAAGTTTTAAATGTATTTAAAAGAAATTATATAAAATAAAGTGAAGCCTGAAAACGAATACTATATAAGTCTATAGAAAATAATATAAAATGGTTCAGTTTATGTTTTAATAATAAAATAACACTATTAAATTAGAGTGTGCCAACGAATATCTTTGACATTGACTCGAATTGCACTGTCGATGGTTTATAGAATACACTTAATAATAAATGTGTTAAACGAAAAACTTACTTATTGTGGTTATACTTATGGGGATGCCAAACTAACTGTCTCAAAGACATACTGTAGATAATGCAGGAAAGACCTGAACTAACTTGTTTTCCGTGGAGGTTGCAACTTGCCAAACGAATTGGTGAAAGCTAAGAAAATAAACATTAACAAAAAACAAAGTTCTTTTATAATATCAATAAAGGCATAAAAATGACTCACCCATAACTGCAAAGCTGCCCCGCTTTCAACCAACCAAAAGTCTACAGCATCAACTGCCACTCTGATCAGTTTGTACTTGAGTTTGTGCTCCGAATAACTTACAGTTGTAACACTACTTGTATTGGCAGGGTTCGATTCTTCTTGCAATGCCGCTACCCTTATCGAACTACGAAGTCTATCTTCAGATTCTTTTTTCTTATTTTTCTGGTCAGTTTTTCCCTGATTTGAGGTAAAACTTGGGTTTTTGGACATCAAGCTGGTGCCGCTGTTTTTTGGTTGGAGCAAGTGTTGAATGGCTAAATAAATTACACAATAAACAAAAGTCACCTTAAATTCAGCATCCGTTAATATCAAAGCATAAAATTGTTGTTGCATTACATTGCACGAAGGCATTACTAAAGCTATGTCTGAGAACATATTTAAAGTTATTGGCCTACGACAAAAATGGTCCGCTGTAATGTAGACCACACTCACTGAAATAAACCAACCACGTCTCTTTCGAGCATGCTTGACCTTGGAAAATGTGATATATATAATGACTCTATTACAGCAACCTAAGTATAGAAGAGAATTTGAACTTTACCTTGTTGGACGTGCTGCACATGAACATTCTGCGTGCTCGGCTCCTTCTTCTTAACCACTGGCTGCCTCAATAAAACATCGTCCGTTGGCGAATTCAATTCGTTCTCTTCATCGACGGTTAACAGCAAAAGAGTCTCTAAGCTGGCTAGTATGGAATACAATTGGGGCGTGGTCAGTTTCCCCGTCAGTTTGCCGAGCTGAATTTCCACTAGCCACGCGTATTCGATGGTGTCTTGATCAAGAGGCTGGCCTACGTCGGAGAACATGGCATGACCACGAATCTGGAAAGTATTAGCTTAGAAATGGTTCCTAAAGGAACATGAGACAATTATTTACCTGCAATGAACTTAAGGTTACTTTGCCCTGATTCAAATGTTTGTCCTTGGTTGGCCTTAAAACGTTGTCAGATACCAATAGAACCGCTGGACTCAACAACAATTGCAGCTCAGTCTGATAGTACCTCTTCTTCATTTCGAAGCCGAACCTTTCGACTAAAATTACTGGGCAAGGTGGATCTTTCTCCATACAATTCTGAAACATTAAATCAAACATTTTCTGTAGACTTCACTGTGCTTTCTAAATTTTCAAATGCTCAATGAGCTGATTTATTTATTGATTCAACTTGTAGGTCTGGTATTATTTACCTTTAATAGATGGCCCTGCACGTCGTGCATGATAATAGATACATCCACTTCCAAGGGCCGGTAAAGACGATGGTCAAAATCATCTCGAAGTTCTAAAGGAATATTTGCACAGCTATCTTCAGATTTTAGACTAATATCTAAACCACTTTCATTCGCTTGCGTCTGTTGCATGTCAGTAAATGTTTGGTCTTCACCAAATATATTTTCCTGAAAAATATATTCACTATTTTACAACTTTGGAAGTTACGAAACTTGAGCCGATTGCAGTAGAGCAACCTTTTCAACATGATTAGTTATTTTTTCCATTTGTTTCCATCCCAAGTTTACACGAACTTCATCACAAAATTTTAATTTATGAATTGATTCAATTTAGTTTGCATACAGCATGACTAAAGCAATAAATAAAATGAGCATGAAAACAGATTTATCAAATAGCAGGAAAATAATACTTAAGCATTTTTGGCAGATATTGAATTCACATCTCACTTGCAAGATCATACACTGCTCGCTCATCCCCATGAAAGCCGTACTTGCTATGATATTGAAATACCTAGAAGTGGATATGAAAAGCAAGGCATGTCAAAGCGGATTAAATATTCTAAATACATGAATATTTAATTTTACCGGTTTACCTGACAGCAATACCTCAATTTACCTTATAATTCTTACCCTATCAACTGTTATATAGACTAATTATTACCTTAAAATTCATAAAATTCTTCAAGGCTGTTCCATACAATAAAATAACCGAAGGTCCAATCTCCAGCTCTACACTAACTGTATCAGCTTTTAAAGTACTAGGATCAAATTTCTGACTGCGTTCCAAAGATCTTAAAAGTAAAATTAAGCAATATTAAAAGCTAAAGGGTGACTTTTATGTATGATATTTATTTCAAAATCTAAGAAGAATCAGGCAAGGCAATAATTTTAAGTGACAGAATGCCTCACAATATGATGCAAAGTTTGTATAGTTTTTGGTCAGCATATGGGAAAAACAAACTATATGCCATAGTTAAAAGTCAAGTCAGATGCATAACTATAACGCAATGTTCTAAAACAGTAAGTGCTTTACATACTTGAAAGTCTCGCTAATTTAAAAAGGTTTTAAAATCGCTGATGCGGAAAAAAATATTCCTAATACATTTTCAACAAAGACCCATGATTTCTAACAGCTTCTCATCTTCAAAAAGAATCAATGCAATAATGATATTTAATCTTGCTTTGCCAATGAGTACAATTTACTTGTGACAAAAGCTTTATACCAAATAGCTTTCTTGTAACCACTGCTGCCTATTGTCCTGCTTAATCAAACTACGTAAAATTGGTGATAATTTCGTAAAACATTCAAATACCTTAGCGGCTAAAAGATTATTATTTATTAGAAATCAGCATTTACCTTTTACGCTTCTTTCTATGATGAGGAAACCGCATAGGGGAAAGCAATATCTCTTCTTTTACGGGTGTAGATATATCAGCTTGAGGCTGGGGACCCAATGGAGGGCAAGGGTGATACACATATGTAATATTTATGGCTCCTAAAAGAAAAGTTCATATAATATTCAAATTGTTATGAACTCATTCAAAAAAATGAGTGAGGAAGAAACATTTCGACAGTAGGTTAAAAAACCAGTGTTCCAAGAGATTAAAGTTAAAAGATGTAATCAGAGCTATAAAATACAATTTATTTCTATAGATTTCGACATCCAATCACTACTTGTACGAAGAGAATCTAGAAAACATACCTATGGGTATCCACCAGAAATCGATCCATCCAGCCGAGTTTTGGCACACGTTCCGCCATTTTGGTATAATTTCAGTCTTCTTCGTTGTAGAACCGTCTTTGGAGAGTACTTTTGCGTATTTGTCAAGGGAAAGAATTACATTTCTACTAGTATGGAATTCAGGAATAAACAGACTTAGATCGATACTTTCGCCCTGTAAACAAGATTAGATGTAACAACTCGACTTCTAAATTGACTATTTATTGCTATTGCTTCACTTACCTGAATCGCTAAATTAATAGGAAGGGTTTCTGGGAGAAATTCGTCAAATGGCAAGTCGAAGGACATATGCAGAAAATGAGCGCACAGTGCAACTTGTGAATTTTCTAACCTGTAAAAACAAAATCATAGAATGAATATAAAACGTTGTCAACCCATTTTTATTTATTTATTTATTTATTTATTTATCAATATACGGGATACCCCATTTTTAAATTACATTTCAAATAGTTTTCATTCATAATTAGTCTTATGGGTACCGAAGGAGAAAATCTCACACTTTCTAAGAGATCGAGATGGTATTTTAAGAGGTATTTGACTGACAAGATGAGGACAGTCAATATGACCATTAAATAACTTATATACAAAATACAAGTCGCAGAGTCTTCGTCTGTCCTCAAGTGATAAAAGACAGAGGCGCCGCGCTGCCGGACCCCATCAAGATCATCCGCTGCAACAAGCCTGTAGATAGATAGATATATGAGTGTGGAGGAGGCGTCATCGCCTTTATGTCACTGCGACATGTAAGTTCTATTGCAACCCTCCTTGTACTTAGAGTATTGTGTCCAACCGTGTCTTCTTGATCAAACTCCAAAGTCTCGACAGTGGCTCCATGGTGTAGCTTAACGCTTCTAGATTGTTTGTCTTGGCAGTTTCGAAGCGCAACCTCGAAAATCCTTCACAGTGGCAGAGAATATGTTTGGCCGACTCCTCCGCTTCCTGGCAGAACCTTACACAGGGTTTCATCCGCCAGGCCTATTAGACTCATATGTCTCTTTAGTCGACAGTGTCCTGCTAGTAGTCCCACTATGATTCTCATTGACTTCCGATTATACTTAACAAGTCTGCTGTTAATTTTGCCAAAGGTTTGCTGATGAAATATTTGGCA
Source organism: Pissodes strobi (assembly GCA_016904865.1). Lineage (NCBI taxonomy): Eukaryota > Metazoa > Arthropoda > Insecta > Coleoptera > Curculionidae > Pissodes > Pissodes strobi. Next base: position 123,399 of record MU182611.1, on the reverse strand, counting down.
TGTCTATGTCCCGGTAGATTAAGCCACCACCTGTGGGACGCTTCTTCTATCCCTTTTTGAATGAATGTCTTGGCTATGGACCTTGCGACTCCGCAAAAAGGTTCTGGTTCTGTTAGTGGGTGGGACGAGCCTTCTCGGGCTAATTCGTCTGCCATCTCGTTGCCTCCATGGCCTTCGTGTCCTAGCACCCACGCTAAGGTCACTTTTCTATTAAGCCTTCCCATTTCCTTCAACAGATTTATACAGTCCAATACTAACTTTGATGTTACTATATTGGAAAATACTGCTTTGATTGCTACTTGGCTATCAGAGTAGATAACAACTGGCTTTTTGCTCACCTTCCTCCTGATCATTTCCTCTATACACAGAATGATAGCTGTAATTTCCACCTGAAATACTGTGGCGAGTGTGCCCATAGGTATCGAGATTTTGATCTCTGTCCTTCGGCTCCTTGGTCGGTTTTCGAGCCGTCTATATACCAGACTATGTATGCCCCTATGGATGGGCCTTCTATCCATAGGTCTATTGATGGTATTTATGTTGAAAATGTCTTTTGAAAACTATACTGCGGAATGGAGCGGTCCGAGGGCATGCCTAGGATTTTATCCTCCTTAATCTTGCAGTATAGTTTATTGTTTCGGTGCCGTGTCCTCTTTTTAGTGGTGTTTGGCCTTGTGTTATTCTGTAACAGACCGATTTGTCTTCGCCTTGTATGAGAACATGGAGTGGGGGTAGATTTAATAATACCTCCATCGCTGCTGTTGGTGTTGTGCTCATGGACCTGGTAACACAGAGGCAAGCTAGTCTCTGTACCCCATTTAGCCTTCTCATCGTCTCTCTCTGCCTGGTTTTCGTCCACCAGGCGATTGCTTCATATGTTATCATGGATCTAACGACCCTTGTGTATAACCAAGTAATTTTCGGACTCAATCCCGTTTTTCCCACACATTCTTCTACATATACCATTGTGGCTTTGTATGCCACTTTTTGGATGTGCGTGTTCCAAGTTTTTGTTCAAAGATGACTCCCAGGTGTTTACCCTTCTCCAGCTAGCCTCATTTGCTTTAGCCCTGTTAAATCTCTCCTTTTGGTGAATGCCACCACTGTTGTTTTATGTGGATTAACTGACATTTGTTCTTCTCTGCATCAGGAATCTACGATGTTAAGGGCTCTTTGGCTTCTTTCCGATATGGTGCCCATGAACTTTCCTCGCACCACAATCGTCAAGTCATCTGCGTAGCCCTGCAGCCCAGGCAGTGAAAGCCTTCCGCCCGAAGTTTTTGGATTAGACCATCCACTAGAATTGCCCACAGTAGCGGGAATAATACTACTCCTTGCGGACATCCTCTCCCGACTGCTGTTTTAAGTGTTGCCTCGCCATAGGTGGATACGAGAGTCCTATTTTTAAGGCTGGCTTCGATCCATTGACGGATGGTTCCTGAGACTTGTCTTCCTTCAAGGGCTCTTCCGATCGAATCTGGTGACGCGTGGTTGAAGGCGCCTTCTATGTCGAGAAAAGTGGCTAGTGCTATTTCTCTATCCTCTATGGACTTCGATAGCAGCCTACTCAAAACGTCTAGTCCCTAGATTTGCATATTGACAGTTGCTTAGCGGGTTGGCCTTTAGAGTACTATCTCTTACGTACCTATCGATTAACCTTTCAAGGGTTTTCAGCATAAGCGTCGATAGGCTGGTGGGTCTGAATAACTTTGGTGTCTGGTCCGGTATCCTGCCTACCTTCGGCAGGTATATAATCTTCACCTGTTGTCATTTTGTAGGTATGACCCCCCAAGCTATACAGCCTCTGAAGATTTTACAGAGATGGGACCAAACTATCCTGTCCTCTCTGTAGAAGTACTGGGCTTATCTCATCTAGCCCCGGCGATTTGTACGGTTGAAATTGGCTTACTGCTCATAGGTTCACGTTCACCCTTGCGCAAAATATCCTTCATGAAACTCTTTTTGCCTTGCGGATTTCTTTGTTGTATTGCGTAAGGCACCCTGCCTGTAAGCACAAGAGCCAAAAAAACGTATGCTGGACCCCCTCCAGACATTGTAGACATTGTAAAAAGCTGACCACACAACTGAAGCATACTCCAAATGGGATCTAACCAGGGAGCAGTAGAGTAAGCGAAGTGAGCTCACCGACAGGTCTTTATCGATTCTGAGAATATTGGGGTTTATTCTCAGAATTAGCTTTACTTGTTATATACTTAATATGATCTCTAAAAGTGATTTTCGAATCAAGATAAATCCTTAACCAAATTGACAGTATTTAAATCATGACCATTAATTTTATAAGAAGTTCTAAGAGTTCTTCTCTTGTGTTTAAAAAAGCTAATAGAAAAGCATTTGTCAGCATTCAGGGACAATCCATTGAGCTCCGACCAACCTGAAAAAGCTGCTAAAGAGCGCTGGATCAATGTGGAATTGCTTTCATGAAAAATAATTCTAAACATTTTGAGATCATCAGCATAAAGTAAGTACTCACAGTCCCCAAGATAATTATCAATGTCACAAAGAAACACGCTGAACAATAGTGGAGCACAATGGCCACCCTGGGGCACACAGGAAGTAGCCTCAATGATACCAGATTCAAAGTTTCCAATCTTAACCTTTTGTGTGCGCCCCACCAACATACTCTGATGCCACCTCACCGACCGCTCAGAGCTTGGCAACGAGTAAATTATGATCCACCCTGTCAAACGCCTTGGAGAAGTCAGTGTAGACTGCATCAACCCGACAAGCTCTCTCCAAGGCGCTCAGCAGGACAGTCTCATAAGAAATCAAATTGAAAACGGTAGATCTACCGCTGACAAAACCGTGTTCATCCAGCACACGGCCATCGAGCAATTTAGGGATTGCTGAATGTTTAGATATGCTACTACAATTACTTACACATGCCTTCTCCCCACGTTTAAAAATAGGTACTATAAAGCTCTCCTTCTAGATCCCCGGAAGCTCACCCTCAACAAATATTGAAGTGAATGACTGGACTTTGGGTTACAGTGTATTATAATGTTGAAAAAGATACAAAATATTTTTATCTAAACATACATTACCTATTTCTTTGCCCCGCACTGCTACAGTCTATCCAATTGTATTGATTGATCATGGTGAAGAGCTCACAATGCTTTAAAGTAAGTCCAAACCTCCAAGTGTATGGCACAAAATTCATTAGATCTGGCCTAGCTTTCGATGCCCAATCATTTATGAGATCTGAAATTCAATTCAGAGATACTTTTAACGTATACAGATAAGCATATACTTTAAGACAAATCGCTTATTAGTGTATAACATGTAGTACAGGGAGTTTTAAGTAGGAATATGTCTACATATGTGGAAAGGTTAAACAAAGTGATAATCATAAGAATAATAGACTTGCATTGATATGAAATCATTTATAATGCACAACAAATACTTTTAAACATCGAATTTGAATTAGTTATGATAGGGCTTAACAATTATATTATTTTGCTTTAAACCGATTTTTTAGGTTAAGATAACTAAATGATTACGAAAAAAAAAACATTTACCCGTAAAGAACCACTTATGGAAAAATATTAAGTTAATGGTCGCCTTGCAGCCAGTTAGGTTAACCTCCCATAGCTGATGTTCGTTCCAAATCAAGGGATAATGGCACAACACGCAAAACTCCAACGTCTCGCTTTCGACGAGTTCGCGAAACTGCAGACTTGTGGTTGCTTCAAGATGCAACAGCTGCCCATTTATTTTGGTAGAGAAGCCTGTTTCTTTCGTAATCCACGGTATTGTAACCTACAACGAGATAAAACATGTCAATTTATTTGAAGAACCGGACATAAGTGTAGTCGACATACCTCCAAATAACTTCCCGCGCCTACGTTTATGTGAACAGCATTCGTCTCCTTATCTTTGGTGAATAAAATATCGATGGTGGAATCACTCTGCATTACAAGTCTTACATCAAAAGAATGCATAACTCTTTTTTCACCAGGTTTAGGTGGCATAGTCACCTAAAAAATAACATGAATTTATAGAATAAAGTCACCCAATAAAATAACTACTTTTACCTCCATTGGTACATAGTCTTGTGCATAGAAAAACTTGTAAAGATGTTCTCTTTGTCGGTCGGCCCAGGGACCATAACTAAAATTTGTACCTTTTCCACATTTTATGTCTATTCCCCACTGAGGTGGACTTGACTCAACTGAAAGAGAAATTACAGCACATAATGTCTTGAAAGATCCAGCTACCTTCTTTCTACCAAATAATAGTTAAAATTCCTCCATCCTCCCCTATATTAAACTATATTTAAAATGTGCAACTCGGAGTAATTAAGAAATATGGGCTGCCGGTCTTTTAAAGCAAATTAATGTTTGTATACATTTGTGCCTAAATTACTGGAAAATAGTTTACCAATATCGCCATTAGCAAGGGTGATTAAAACAGGTTCTTCTGGAACTAAACCAGGTTCGTCCATGTAAAAATACAGTTCTAACTCGTTTGAGGACATCAGGACAAATCCTTCACCCATGTATCGAGGTGGTTCATCCAACATTCCTGCAAACAAAGTTCATATGTAGTTCCAAAAGTACCTTCTACCGGATGCAGATAACTATTTACTCACCAGTATATTTTAAACTTGGTGCCAACATAACTCTAACATTTTCAGCTTTGCACTTAACAAAATGCATGAACCTGTCCAGAGTACAAACAGCGGGTTTGGTGGAATACACAAAATGGCTTTCTTCAAAGGTGATACTTAACGTAGTGGGTACTAATCTGTTTCCAAAAACTAATCTGCTCGATATGATGTCGCATTTTATTACGGGAATGAGGTCTCTCCAGGTTCGGGCCATGGCAGCCTCAGGACGTTGTTTTTTGGTCTTTTTCTTGGACTGGTTTTGAACTTCATTTTCATTTCTGTAAAGGTAAGTGTTAACCTTGTGTGTTTTTAATTCGTGAAATTTTAAGTAATTAATAGGAAAATAAAATAAATAAGTTTGAATAGTATATTAATACCTATTGGCAAATAACTGACTAACTCAAGCTCTGATATTTTACATAAGCGAAACTATCAGAGATAACGCAGTCTCCTCAGTCTTTCATATGCATAAAAAAAATAGAATATGAGATTTTTCGTCAATTAAATGCTAATTGCAAAAAGCTATTTTGTAAATGTCCACTTACTTTTCCACATCTTCAACAGCCTGATTATCCTTGTTGTTTGGGAAGATACTAGATATTAAACCAAACGTTTTTTCCAGATTTGAGTATAAATTTGACCTGAAAAGATTATCAGCATTACAAATTTTTAAGTTTTTTTGATTTGCTTATGAAACATCTTCATTTTTAGATTATGTCTTTTGAAAGTAGACAAAATGTAAAACCTATTTTAGAAACTTTAGCTTCATTATGCACTCCCATGAATGCATGTAAATATTATGAAATTCATTTATGATTGGAGATATGTTTAAAGATTAAGAGTTACATTCAAAAGTTGGAAAATCTTCCCATAGTAACTAGAAGACCTACAAACAAAAATGCACTGTACCTGTTATAGACATGTAATTCAAAGCCATTTAACATCACTGATAATCTTGTGTCAGAATGAGACAAGTCTTCACTAACATCTCTTGGTACATAAGACCTCCACCATCGAAATATCAGGTATCCGTCTTGGATTCTCAGTGTATAGTCGTGCGTAATATAAACAAAGTCCCTAAACATAATCTTTCCTGAGAGAGCATTAAGACTTAAAGAACCTGAAAGATAGAAGTTGCTTTAACATACTGAACTACATAGTTCCCGATGGCTTCAAAAGCTTACCAATTCTAAAATACCCGTCACTAATAAACTTGTTCACTACTTTTGTTATAATGTATCCAAGTATCCTGGAATTATAGTATGTTATATAAATAACCCATAAAACAGCAAATATTAAAGAAAATAGCAACAGCAAAAAGTTCGAGTCCATTTTTAGATCCTCCAGAGAGACTGTGCTGTTCCATTTCGACGCTTCAGTCTTTTCAAAACTAAAGGACATTGTGGTTGTCTCGAAGGTCTCCATCGTTACAAAAACGTCTGAAATGATTAGAATTTATAGATTCGTTGTGACTACTGCTGTACAAGTAAAAACTAAGATTTCTATAAGTAAAATACTTACTATATTTTCAGTAATATACCTGTGCTTCAAAATCGATTTTAGTCCTAAAAAAAGGAAAAAAACTGTTTACATATTTCTCAATATTACTCATTTAATACACTAAACGAAACAACTTCAAAGCTAAGATGCCTTATGATAAGGCCAAGCTGATCTATTTCATCGTACTGATAAGAGTGATAAGCCGATAATGGGTTTTCTTATAATCAGTGAATCTTTTTGTTTTCAATAAACAAGGGTTTTGTATTAATTATGAAATGACCTTTGACATTTCCTCAAAGGAATTTATTGATTTTGACATCTAACAGCTGATTTTGAAGTTATCGGTTTAACAGACATCTGTTTTTTAGCCTTAACATTTTGACTAATCACTTTTCCTTTTTGTCACAAAACTTGTGTATAAGCTCAGAGAGATTGTTTGGATAACATTTTTTTATTGAATTTTGTTAACTCATTTGTTATATATTGTCGGCGATTAATAACAAATCACAGCTGATAGGTACGAATGTAATATACATTTTCAGATTTTATGACTTCGGTTTAAGAAATATCAGTTAGTCCAAAAAGATCCGCATTACCGCGTTGCCAACTCCATCGATCTGTCATTCCATTCATTCATCCATTCGATTCTTGCAGCTGCTGCGGTGACGGGTGACGGTGGTTTTCGGCCATATTTTTGACGGTGAGTTTTTCAATTTTTCAGTGAGTTTGAAGAAATAATTGCCTTTATTTTAACCGATTTGTGCTTGGAAACATAAGAAGATTGTGAAAAGTGGTTTGCCTTTTAGGTCAGCCTTTTATTAGCCTTTCTCGTTACAAAAACCTAACAAGTTATGGAGTGCTTATGTAACACCCATTTCTTGATTTTGTTAGCTAATACAGCTTCAGGATTGTAAAATTCGCTATATAATGCATTTCTTTTTAATAGTTTGTTTAAATATAATGGAATTTCCACAGTTCAAATAGCTTTTTAATGAATATTTTAGGTTAGCTCTCATAATTTGATTTTCAGGCTCTGGAATACTGCTTTGCGTAATACTCTTATGTTTTTTATTTAATACTATACTTTGCAGATATCTCCAGTTGATTTTTCCTAAAGAAAATTTTGTGAAACCCTTGTAAAAATTGCATAACGTCTTACATTTCTCAAAATAATTTCAATGTCACATGCCTGGATTTGACATTTCAAGGTTGTGGTGTTGTAGATCATTAGAGTCAGGTTTATTAATTTATACTATATAAAGCCAAGGACTATGTATGTATGTATGTATACATAAAATTTCAATCCATCTGATAGAACTGGATTGCATCCAAACCAGTATTTTCCCATTTTGATCAGTTCCCATTCAAGAATCCGGTTTCAAACTAATAAAACAAAATAAAGAAGAGCTGTATCTAAAAACAAAGCTGGGTCATGAAAAGATGGATACAGGAAGATGATCTGTTGGCACAACTAACCATGAGTCTTTGTCATCAACAACCCCATACCTATTTTTTCTTGTCTTGTGGTTGTTTTTACCTTTCATTGATATCTATGGAAATAAATATCAAAATCAATTAGAGGATGATTTGAAATCTCAGATCGAATTCAAATCTCAATTTGGGCTCCAGATGTTGCGACTATCAAATAAAGTGGAGTTTCAAGTTGTGTACATAATTAAGGATTGAGCTCTGCTCGATCTTTAGTTCCTCATAACAAGATAGGTTTTAACTGATGTCTTAAGCCATTGTTACAAACACCCAAGACGATAAGAATATCAGTGGGTCAGCTGACAGGGCACTGTAGAATAAACAGACACATCGAAAAGATTGGTCTGGCAGATAATAGCCGCTGCAGGTTCTGTCAGGAGGAGCAGGAAACTCCAAAACACGTGTGGTGCGAGTGTGAGGCTCTCTTCAGGCTCAGATATGCAAGGCTGGGAGAGACCAAACCCGGGCCTGCAAGGTACATGGAGGTGCCAGAACTCCATTTGTGGAGTCTGATTAGGAAGACCAGACTAGATGAGGTCTTCTAAGCATTATTCAGAGTGCTACAATAAACGTGCATAAGTGGCAGAGGCACATACCAGCGCCAACTCGCTTCAATTATTTCTTCTTTCTTTCTACTGTTCCTTAGATGTATATAAAATTTTTATAGGTCAGTTTGGGGTAGTTTCGAAAGTAAAATGTTTAATAATAATATAAGATGGGTTTTATCCCATATGCCCTAAGCCCCATTTCTCTAGTGACACTTAATAAATAGATTATGTAAGGTCATAAATTTCCGGTGTAATTTTGTAAGCTATGTCCTGTGTAGTTTTAGATTGGAAATTATTTGGCCTTTTCAGAGAACATTAAATGTTAAGTTAGTAAAATTTAAGGACCATGGATCACAAGATCCAATCTAGCTTGCAATGGCTTAGTGGTTTGTTATCTGATATGAGGCCAGAGTTTAAAACTATAGGGCAAAATTCCATTGATATTCTGGAGCACTTTTGTTGTTCAACATTTTTTGCTGCCAAATAGATGTAATATTCAATATTTAGAACTTATAAAATTCATTCAGTATTCTGAACAGTAACTGTTTTGTTTAAAAATGACTTCATGCAACCTGTTTCTAGACTTGGAAAATTATATATATCTTAAATTGAAATAATATGTTGTATTTATAGATATTTTTTTGTGTATAGACCTAAAAGCAAGTAACAACTGAAATCCAATCATGTCATTATTCTCAACCTTGCTTCCAAAAGCCTGGTGCCAACCAGCAGAAAACACACCTGTGACTCCAAAATATGAACAAGGTAAGTGCGAGATGTATTCTCAAAAATTGCTGGTATATTTTAATCCATATATTAGTTATTTTTTACAACTTTCTAGCCTTTTTAAAATTAATTTTCATAGTACAATATTGCGCCGGACTTCTATAGCTCCTCTACTGCATAAGTTAGAAATTTATAATGTGAAATATGTATTTTTGAGCATACAACAACATTCCCAAAAAGGTGTCGTATGATGAGAATGCTTTTAAATAGAACACTGTATATCAGTGGATTTTTGAATTCAATTCAGTGAAAAATTTTTAGTATATATGATATAACATACCTTATATCTGGATTCTACTGTAAAATGGATGATTATTGAAAAATAAATGATTTTGTGGAAAGGAAAAAAAATTAATTTAATTTCACCATCAGAAAGAGTTGCAAAGTCAGAAAAGGGGCATTTAAAAGCCGCATTTTAAGTGATACTAACACTTCTAATGTTAAATTTGAATGCCAAATTATATATATTTTTTTGTAGATTCCAATGTAGATATTACAGTTCCCTTGATATCTACTATTTCACCCTACATACAAATATTTACCTACTCAGTTGCATTACAATTTCGAATAAAAGGAGACATACTTTAATATTGCCATCTAAAATGGCATCCGTTGGTATATTTACAAGTAGATGTTATCGAATACTGAATTGCTTAAAATTAATTTTCCAGGTCTGGTGAAATCCTTAGTTGCCGGAAGACAAATTGCCGCCGCAGCTGTCGCTGAAGGAGATAGTTGTGAATTCGCTTCTTTACACTATTTCGCCCTTTGTGGTTTGGGAGGTAAGATTTCCACAAGTTTAATTTCATGAAGTAGAAACATTTGAATATTTTTTTGTTGTCTCTTAAGAAGATAGATAGGTCATTCAAAATCAGTGTCAAACAGCCTAAGAATGGGTGTCAAAACTGATATATGTATAAAATATTACATTGCAGGTCCAAGTCTGAACCTCTAGCATTCCTAGTGGTAATGAAATCAACCATTCTTGGACATTGTTTGTGGTAATCAACCAATTATAAAAAGTAACTTAAGGACTTTAATAGTATTTATATGTGTGCTGCTGAGTGCTCTAATCTAAATGACAAATAATGGTATACAAATAATAGCATGCATAATGCATATACAGTCAAACTTCGATAAGTCGAACGTCGAGAACTCGAATTCTTGATAACTCGAACTGATTCTTCAAATAATTTCTTTAGGTCTGGAAAATAAATGTATTTTAGTCGAACTTCGATAAGACGAATTTCGCGATAAGACGAAATATTCTGTAGGGGGAACTTCGATAAGTCGAAATATTTCAAGGAGAACTGGTTGAGTCTGGTTGTTAACAACGCTGCTGAGTCGATCGATGCGATGTTGCGTATATTATGAACATATGTACGCACAATATGTATATGAATTTAGGTACATACACTTATTACAAACATATTATGTACATACATACATATATGTATTATGTCCATACTTGCATATCATTTAAGTTTTCTTCTTACTTTTCAATCTCTGTATTCAGTTTCATTCATATTGTTTTCAATATGTTTTATTTATCATGTAGGTATACGTGTTAGTAAAACTGCTGACATAATAAAACGGTTTTGATAAAACAGGTTATATACAGGGTTATCCAACGAGGACTAGACAAGGCGATTTTTTGACTTTCCCTGTACTTTTATAAAAAAAACTGATATAGCCATCTTATGTAATTTTCTCCCGCGAATTCGGATATGTTCAGCAAAAAACAATTGATCATCAAATAAAAGTGCTAGGGGTCACGTTGATATTTTTTTAAATGGGCACCCTGTATATTATTACATTTTTAGGCTATCTAGAAAAATCTAAACACATTTTGTGTATAATATCCTATACCTATCTTTAGCTGTTTACAGTGTCAAAATGCCCGACTTTCAACTGTCAATATTTGGTAAACAGCTAAAGATAGATATAGGATATTATACACAAAATGTGTTTATATTTTTCTAGAGAGTCCAAAAATGTAGTAATATACAGAGTGTTCCATTTAAAAAAATATCAAAGTGATCCCTAGCACTTTTATTTGATGTGCAATTGTTTTTTGCTGAACATATCCGAATTCGCGGGAGAAAATTATATAAGCTTATAAAAGTACAGGGAAAGTCAAAAAATCACCTTGTCTAGTCCTCGTTGGATAACCCTGTACATACTTTTAAAAAAATGAAGTAAACACACCTCGCCTCAATAACTCGAAGTTTCGATAAGTCGAATTTTTTTTTCCGCAAATGCCGCTTCGAGTTATCGAAGTTCGACTGTATCGTGAAGAAGAATTATATAAATATAATTTCGTAGCTCTTCCGTACACCTTAAGCATTTAAAGCATTTTACAAGTGTGGCGTATTATTGCCTAAATTAGACTAAGGAAGTCTGATCAGAACACTTCAAGTATTAAATTTGATTTATATCTATAGGATGAATCCAGTAAAAATTTTGAAATTCCGTTATTGCAAACAAAAGAGATTAGAATGATTGCACTTTGGAAATTTATCTATGGCGGTTAGATAACAACTATGAGTTGCCACTTTATTTAGAAAGATATTGAAGAATGACAAATCTTTCACTTAAACTTTAACCACATCAGTAAGCTGAATGCTTGAATGTCATTTATTTATGTATTGTCTTAACAGGAAAAACTCCAATTGCCGGGCAACATGTATATAAATAATATTAAGATAAAATCAGAAACACACAAATATTTCATGAATAAATCCTAAATTTTTCCTGTCAGTTCCATAGCTGTTATAAAAATGAAAATAACAGGCACATCGAAATACTCAAAAGTGTGCTGTAGACACAGTTAACAGGCAACAAGTAATCACAATATGCCATCCTAAACATAGCCCCGAACCAATCGAGTCACCATATAGAAAACACTTTTTTTCAGGTATATTATCGTGTGGTATCACTCACACTGCTGTAGTGCCTCTTGATCTTGTCAAATGTCGTATTCAGGTCGACCCTGCGAAGTACAAATCTGTGTTCAATGGTAAGTACCTAGTTTGCATTGTTATCACAACCAGAAGGAAATAAGAAATAAAAATTGTTATTAATATTATTCACTGTATATGTTTGTTGCTCATTATACATTATTTGCAATAGGTTTCAGAGTTACACTAGCTGAAGATGGTGCTAGAGGATTGGCCAAAGGTTGGGCACCCACTTTCTTTGGATACTCTGCACAAGGTTTGTGCAAGTTCGGTCTTTATGAAGTCTTCAAAGTAAGTGTTGAATCAATTTTTAGTTTCTTGTTTTCCGTAATAGCAGAGCATTTAGAAACCACACTTCAGATGAATACACACATCTAAGTGTTAAAAATAAATGCCAAAGTATTTGTGTAAATTCCAATGGAGATACTGAAATTTCTTTAGTATGTGCTATTTCACCTTACTTACAGTTCATTTTTCAGTAGGTCTAAAAGATCATTATTTTCATTTCTATTTTGAAAGTATATAGTTTGAAAAAGTTCTGATTATGATAATTTTATGGGATAATATTACATGTTTAAGCTGGATACAGACTAATTTCATCAGCATAAATCTTTATACATAGCAATTTTTTATACAGATCTAGATCGTAGATCTCTAGGTATGAGCCTCCACCAAGTTTGATGGCACAGAACTGCTATGCAATCTCTATTTGTACCTTTTTTAAATGCAGTTTTACTACCCATATATAACTTTTTTATTGTAGAATGATAAGGCAAATTATTGCAGGAAATTAAATGCATTTAAAGTTTTGTTGGGTTTTTGGAGCAAAGTTGTTTAGCCTTGTAGCGGAACAATGAAGACATTCAATATAAAATAAGCCTCTCTGCAGATTACCCTGCAAAGCAGCTTATTTAATGGTTAGAGGTCTTCATTGTTCGTTAGTCGTTACTCAAGATATATTTTGTACTATATACACATTGGCGTTAAATAAATAATATTTTCTGTTTTAATCAGGTGTTTTATACTAATCTTATTGGTGAAGAAAATGCTTTCTTATACCGTACCTGGTTATACCTCGGCGCGTCAGCCTCTGCGGAATTCTTCGCCGACATCGCGTTGTCTCCTATGGAGGCCGCCAAAGTTAAAATCCAGACCACACCCGGTTTTGCAAACACTTTGAGGGAAGCCTGGCCTAGAATTTACAGGGAAGAAGGTAATTATCGTTGCAACCCATAATTTACATTAGCATCAAAAATAACTTGCGTCATGGGTAAACAGGGTCAATAGATTTGATTATTATATTATAATATGTAATAATCAAATCTATTGGCTCTGTTTACCCCTGACGGAAGTTATTTTTAATGCTTTGCAAAATAAGTGGATCTTTATTCTCCTCTGGATATCTTAGATTTTACATCTGATATCTGCTTATATCAAAATTCAAAAAGATTTATTGTATAACAGGAAATCCCATAATAAAGACAATTAAACTACAAATGTAAATCTTAAGCTAAGTCATACACAAATAGAGAAAACGCATCATTCGCACTGCCAATAGACAGACATGAAAATTCAAGCAGCAACAGGAAAACAATATAATGTAATTCAAATGGAATTATTAAACAATTTATATAGATTTAGGTAGTTATTGTTAGGTAAAGCTGAAAATTACAAAAAGTCACAAAAACTGGGGAATATTAAATAATATTTTTTTCTTAAAGCTATAAATGGAGCAGTTGAATATATCTAGATCAGTTTTATTATGCAACTGATTAAACCAGTAACAGGCTCGACATATGGGTGCATTACAAGCGATATTTGTTGATCTTTTTCTAGGTAGAATTTTAGGTGTGTTCTAGTATTGAAAGGAGGCACATAGAAGTTAATATAGTAAAGAAGTTCAGGAGAATCCACTTCATTATAACAAAATTTGAATGGAAATAGTTGGCTACTAAGTATTGTGCTATGTTTTAATGATAAAAAGTTAAATCTTTTTAGCAGGTCTTGGTGGTCACAACCCCTAAGAGGGTAGGTACCATATATTTTAAAGCTTAAGTATTTCAAAAATCTACGCTGGACATATTCGAGCCTGTCAAGGTGGACTGTATAATTGGGGTACCAAACCTGAGTATTGGAGTTTAGACTTTATTAAGGTGTTGTAGAGAGTTATTAAGCTTTCAGTATTTTCAAACTTTGGTAGCCCTGATAAAAAAATCCTAGAGTTTTTAAAGAAGATTTGACCACTTCATCAAATGGATGGAAGAGTAAAAGAAGCTCTTTTACACAACTTCTTGACTTTACATGTTTGTTTTATTAAAATATTTTTTTAACTCCAAAACAACAAAAAAAAACTTCTATTCTTACTTCTACAGTGTGTCCAAAAAAGTATGCAACATATGGGAAACTTCTTTGTTATTGGATTCTCTGAAAATTTTATTCTTCATAAAAGTTTGTGCTTGCCCTAAAACAGTAAACGAGTATTTCAAATTTTACGTACTGCTTTTAGTGCGGACGCAAATGTCATTTTTCCGAAATCGCGTCAAGAGTAAAGTACCTTAATTTATAAAGATACAGCAAAATCTTATAAGGAAAAGTTCTTCCAAATTAAAAAAGTAATCTAAATATGAAATTTGAGTTAAGTACATCAATTTTTAATTTCCCTTTTTTTTCTCTCGATTTTTTTCTCAAACGTTACGCTATCGTTGAATTCTTTGTTCTTTTGTTATCAGTGTACTTGCCAAGCAACTTCAAAATGTATTTAAAGTAGACATTAGTTACATAGTTGCATAATGTTTCAGTTTTTACAGAGATAAAAGCCAGTTTAGGTATCAGTGTGTTGCAAACAAATTTAATCAATTTTGGTCCAAAATAATTGTCCACAATAATTATTACAAAATACAATTGGGATGACTGACTCAATAATAATTGATTTCATATGTCAGAGCGAAGTAAAATTATTGCTATTTATTTGTTTTTATTCCAAATGCATGGCCTACTCTTCAAGACCAAATATTTTAAATGGCTTTTTAGGATACTTGGGCATATTTTACTCATCGGGTGCAAAAGATAAATAAATTATTAGTTGTTTTACATGAAATTAAAAGAGTTGGGTCTATTCATGATTTTGAGTGGAAAAAATTTTGAATCAAAAGTGTTTAAATGTGTTTGCAACACACTGATACCTAAACTGGCTATTATCTCTGGAAAAACTGCAACATTATGCAACTATGTAACTAATTTCTATCTTAAATAAATTTTGAAGTTACTTGGCAAGTATACTAATAACAAAAGAACAAAACATTCTCCAGTGGTGTAACGTTTAAGAAAAAATCGAGAAAAAAAAAGAAAAATCAAAAGTTAATGTACTTAACTCAAGTTTCATATTTAGATTACTTTTTTATTTTGGAAGAACTTTTCCTTATAAGATTTTGCTGTATCTTTATAAATTAAGGTACTTTACTCTAGACGCGATTTCGGAAAAATGACATTTGCGCCCGCATTAAAAGCAGTACGGAAAATTTGAAACACTCATTTACTATTTTAGGGCAAGCACCAACTTTTATCAAGAATAAAATTTTCTGAGAAACCGATAATAAAAAAGTTTCCCATATGTTGCATACTTTTGTGGACACACTGTATATAAAATATATTGTGATTTATATTCTAAACAACAAATGGTGAGTAAAGTAGAGCAACATAACAGATGTCAAGTAATCGTTGTATTTCTATCCTCAAAAAGTTTTAAAAATTTATTGACAAAGAGGAAAATCTGAAAACGTGTGATGCAAATAAATTACTTGCTATTACCACACGATAATCACAAAAAATGCAGAAATAAGCCAAAGGACACCTTAACCAACAAGAATTTAGTTTCACATGCGAGACACCTTGTCATGCTATGGCATTCATTGTGCTAAATATGTACATATATTACTAAAATACTATACAATGAATGAATAAGCTTCCACATGAAAATTTCAAGATGTTAGTATTTTTGATTGATTGTTCACTGCGCGACAGTAGAGTTGATAGTTTGTTTATGTTTTCATAGTGCAAATGTTTGTTATTGTTTGTGATATTTCCTATCATTTATCGGTTCTATTGTTTGCATTGGATAGTTTTGGGCGTCCTACACATATTCCAGTAAGAAAATTCTCAAAAAATCTTAGGGTTGCAGTGATTTAACTGGATTTAATTTTTGGGGTTATGTCGCTTTATTTTTATCTCATAAACATAGCCGATTTTATTAAAGTGCCTAAAATCTGATCTTAAAGTGCCAAAAACTTTTTAAACTCAGCAATATGCTCCAACATGATCCGCTCACAGGCTATATTTGCTCAACAACCTGTTTCGCTAAGGATGAGAAGGGTGTTACCTTTGGATGTACCTGTGACTTATGTGGCTGCGAAGTCTGCAGTGGTGGCAAAAACAATTTTATGGTGTTCGACTGCCCTGAGGACATAGTAAACACAAAGGATATTGTCACGCAGGTTTTAGAAAAATGATCTAAAGTCCAACCCGCCCATATTGATCGTGATGATATAAAAACTCCGCCTGGGGAAAATTAATGCCAACAAAATTAGGCCAATAAAGGTAGTATGCAAGTCCAGTGATCTCGCTTACAGTGTTATACAGAACTCCAAAAAATTTAAATCTGTTGCTAATCTGAAACACTTGTCAATTGGTGATGAGGACACCTAAACAACTACAGGAATACTGGGGAGACTGACTTAAAGATTATCTATAGGAATAGTATACCAAGAATAATTACTGATAAACAAAAAAACTAAAACTAGTAAGTTTGTCTAACAGGAAAGATATATGTATTGCATACCAGAATGTGCGGGGCTTGAACACCAAAACCCATGAGTTCCTTAAATCTGTATCTTCCTGTGACAATCATTTAATTGCTATAACAGAAACTTGGATCCAGGATGGCGTTGCAAGCAATGAGCTTTTTGATGACAACTACACAGTGTTCAGAAAGGATCATGATCTTGACCTGATTAGTGTGACAAAGGGCGGTGGTGTTCTTCTGGGTGTTAGGTATCATTTATCAGCTACAAAACTTGACCTACAGTGTCTCCATGATTTAATACCAAGTGTAGATATTTTGGGTTGTAGACTTAGTGTTTTTGGAAAAATTATTTTTATTTTTGTTATCTATGTCCAATGCAATTCACCTTTAACCCATTACCAAAGTCTCTTTGATTTTTCCTCTACATTTGAGCCCATTCAAAATAATCATGTCATATTTATTGGTGACTTCAATAGTCACGTCTAACTCTGAGCTTACAGTACTAAATGACTAGATGGCTTTAAGTGGCCAAAAACAATTCAATACTTTCTCTAATTGCTATAATAATACCCTCGACCTTGTCATTGCCAGCTTGAACTACGGGGAAAACTCATGCCACTCATAGTCCCTGGAGATAAATCACATCCCAGTATTAATGTCACAATCTCAATTGATAATAATAAGTCAAGCTTAAGCAAATTTCCCCAAGATCTGTCCAACAAAAGCCATAACTTTAGGAAAGCTAATTTTCCCCTACTCTACCAACTTATTTATTTTGCTGATTGGACCTCTGTTCTAAATACAACTGACGTAAACTTAGCTTTGTCAGTTTTTTACACCCAATTACATGACATCTTTAATCAATCAGTCCCTATCTTTAAAAATAAAAGCACTAATTTTAAATTTCCCTGTTGGGAATAAAAAATTTTAAGGAAAAAGACCGCCTCCACAGAAGATATAAAAAGTGAATGCTAACTTCTGATTATAATGATATCTCCAGTCTGAGAAGGAATATCAAAAATCAAATCAATATTGCTTTCAAGAACTATATACAGAAAATTGAATCCCTTGTTAAAACCCAAGCAATTCTGGCAGTTTATCCAACAAAAGCGCAATAAAACCCGTATTCCTGGAACCATGACCATTGGAAATTCATGCACCGAATCCCCGCAAGACATAGTTAATTGTTTTGCTGTTTTTTTAAAGAATGTGTATGCTAACTCGTCGACCCCTGTAATCAAAAACATGGCCCTCACTGCATAACAGTCGAGCCCTTTACATAATTCTCTTGAAAATCTCAAAAATACACATACTGCTGGTCCTGACAGAATTCCTTCATTTATCGTACGTGACTGTTCTCAATGTCTTGTTCCCTCTTCGCCATATTTTTAACTTGTCAATTTCATCCAGCACCTTCCCAGATCAGTGGAAAATAGCAAAAATCAATCCTATTCTTAAGGGTGGCAGCGTTAATAAGGTTGAAAATTACCGGCCTATCTCTATACTGTCCAACTTGTCGAAGGCCTTTGAGAGCTGTGTCCATAATAACTTGTTTCATCAATTGAAAAATTTAGTCTCAATCAAACAACATGGCTTTTTTTCTAAGAGTTCTACCGTAACTAACCTTACTTGCTTTTTGGAAATAGCATACCAAGCCATCAATGGATGTAGTGTATAGCGACTTTACGAAGACTTTTGAACAGTTGGACCCTGGCCTTATTGTCTCAAAGATGCTCTCTCTAGGGTTTCATCAAAGCCTTGTTAACTTTTTTGTGTCATATTTGTGTAATAGAGGTCAGTTTGTTGAGTGCAATGGTTTCAGGTTTTATGAGTACGTTGCGACCAGTGGAGCACCTCAGGGTAGTAATCTTGCACCTTTGCTTTTTGCAATATTTGTGGATGTCACTGAGGTCGTATCTTCAGGAAGCCTGCTTTTTGCAGATGACTTGAGGATATTCAAAGTCATTAGTGATGTCACTGACTGCGCTGCACTCCAGAAAGACCTCGACTCCCTGGTGCAGTGCATTGGTGTCATAAAAGCAATCGGTATGACCAGTTCAAATGTGCATAGGGAAATCAATTGTAATTATTCTCTGGATCTGGAAAGTGTGGATTCCATCAAGGACCTGGGGGTGATTATTGATAAAAAAAAACTTACATTTAATGCTCACATTGACGTGGTAGTGAAAACACTGGGCTTTCTCATCAGATCAACCAAAGAATTTATGAACATAGACGCTATTGTTACTCTCTACAGTAGTTTAATTAAATCCACGCTTCTTTATGCAGCTCTGGTATGGTTTCCTTGTTATAATGCTCATGTGAATAGGCTCGAATACGTCCAACGTAGATTTTTGAAGTACTTGTGCTTCAAACAGGATGGTTTTTATCCTCCTGTGTTGACCAAAAAATACTTCTTATGCGATTTAATTTTCTATCCCTTAAGCAAAGTTCAATATTAAGTGATCAATTGTTCTTATTTAAATTGTGTAATAATTTAGTTGATTTGGTCAGTCTACTAAACTTCTTTGTCCCTCCGAGAAATACTAGACAGCAAGTCACCTTTTATTCGGAGCACAGGGCAACTAATTTAGTCCAAAATGCACTCATTTATCGAGCCTGTTCTTGATGTTTTTAAGGGTTCTGTGGCTATGTTTAAAAAGCTTATTACACCTGCGGTTTTGAGTATATAGATCTCATGCATATGTAGTATTTTGCCTTTATTCTGTACTAAGATTATATCATATTTGTTCCTGGATATAAGATCTAGAATGAACCTTGAATTAAATGCTCTTGGTGGATCTCAATATTATGGTTGATTTTGCTACAGTCTAGTATCGTTTATATGTCATTTGTTTTGTTATCTTTATGGAATTTTTAGTTATTATTATGTGGGTTTTGGTGGAAGTTGGGTTTTGATGTGGCAGATGTCTTCTTAAACATTATTTTATTCTTTGGAGTCGAATTTTTATTACTTTGTGCTCTAAGTTTGACTGCCTACATCATTACCTTTCAGCTGCTGCTGTAATAATTTATTTAGGATTACTTTTTGCTCTAATTGTCTTATTTTGGGATATTTATTTCCTGTTAGACAATAAACATTTGAATTTGAATTTTTCCCAGTTGCTTGAAACTATAATAAGCGGTCTATTTTCAGGTCTAAACGGTTTCTACAAATCACTTGTTCCATTATGGATGAGGCAAATCCCATACACCATGATGAAGTTCGCCTGTTTCGAGCGTACCGTCGAATTGTTATACAAATACGTTGTACCCAAACCCAGGTAAGCATTTTATTGTCACTAACAATAAATATGTAGTAGTCATAAAAGTAGACCTTTTCCGTCTTTTCTTTTGATAGAAGTTATTCAAGGAGCCTGTAAGCAGCATTCCCAGAACTTTCATAATATCGTCGATCATGTTAAATATTGTCTCTGGTAAAAATACGTTTAATTTCCCTTGGCTGTGCACATCTATCTGGCATTATGTTTATTTTGACTTTAAGTCGGCTTGGAATGTTCAAGTCCAGTCTAACATATTTTAGAATTGACTTCAACCAAGTAGCTTCACATCACAATAACTTTACAGGTTTATGCTTGAAAATAGGTCCTATTTTCTAGTTACGAGTTGTCTTTTAGTTTTAATGTTAAATTTTAGAAGTTATTTATTATTATTTACAGTCTCTTTTTCTGTTAGCACTTTTTATTGTTATTTTATCTTTTTTAATGCTGAATAATGATCATGCAAATACACTCTACACCATAAAATTGCTAAAAAAAAAAATAGAAATCTGGTTTTAGTGGATTGTTGGCTCTCGTAGTAGTTGGTACCGTTTAGTAAAGTAATAATGTACCGGTTACGGGTTAACATGCATCTTATGTATTTTTTTTCCTCTGTTTAGGGCCCAGTGTTCCAAATCTGAACAGTTGGTCGTCACATTCGCGGCAGGTTACATTGCTGGTGTGTTCTGCGCCATTGTATCTCACCCCGCCGACACTGTTGTCAGTAAATTGAATCAAGAAAAGGTAAGTTAGTACAAATGAGAGATATAGAGGCGATAATTGTAAGTTTTTCAAATAGAATTTGAACATTATTTTTATTCAGAACCTGAAAAGACCCGATACAGTAATAAAACTGTTTATTCGCGAGAATCTATATAAGAATTGCAACAAAGGTGTTATCTTTAGTAACAATGACAACACAAAATACATTTTACATTATCTCTTCCAATTATTAGTATAAAAAGAAATTCATTGTATACAAATTTAAGAAACTGTTTTACAGTTGATGGCCTAAATTGGGCCAGTGTGTGCGATTTTCTCCAATTTACTGATTCTATAGTATTAGATTCCAAGAGATATGAATTCGCTACATCCAATATTCAATTTTCAGAAATAAAATGAAGATAATATGATGAAATGGTATTAGAACAGAATAATTGCTAGATGATTAATTTTTTAAGTTAAAACTGCGACCTGCTACTAATATCAATAATGCAAAATATCCTTATTAGTTTGTATATCGTCCGATTTGACTAAAATGTACATTGTAAAATCATTTTCATATACAGTATAAGAAAATAAACTTAGACTACTAAAGCGATTTCCTTTTCGATATTTAGGGATCAACAGCATTGGATGCCGCCAAGAAATTGGGTATGGCCGGTTTATGGAAAGGTCTCGGCCCCAGGATAGTCATGATCGGTACACTCACTGCACTTCAATGGTTCATCTATGATGCCTTCAAGGTATGTTTTATGAGCAAAAAAAAATAGTTTTGTCGTTACTGTTGCACTTATTCCCATGATGCTCCAAAGCGTCAATCATTCTAAGTCTTTAACATGGTTTTGATGCCCCCCTGTATATTTTCTAGCCTTGGAAAAAAATTGAACGACTAATTTTTAGGTGGTACTGAATAAATACTTTTTACATTTCATCTTTTCTTGGTTTAGGTCGCCATGCGCATGCCACGCCCACCACCACCAGAAATGCCCGAATCATTGAAGAGGAAGTTGGAAGCACAGGGCAAACAAGCCTAAGTGAAACATAGTTAATATTTAACTTATATTTAAAGAGCTAAAAATTCCACTATACGTCGTAAGCCGGATTTTGTAAATTATTTAATTGAATTTGTACTAACCCAAATATCAAACAGTATTGATCTTCAAAGAAATAAGTACCAGGGTAGGAGATTACCGTTATACTACTCAAAAAATTGTGAAGTTTATTTCTGTTGTTTTAGATTGTACATAGGAACAAAAATATATTGTGGTGTGGATTCCACCTTAAACAAGTTTTTTCTTTTGTTTTAGTTTAATATCTGTTAGTGTCCGTATTAGATATTTTGTCTTGGGTAGTTGTCATTTGGGTTTATTAGCTATCTAATCTACAATATTTATTAATAGTTCTTTTATTTTACTATTATTTGTTTTAATATAATACTGGAAAACCACACATCAAAACTGAAACTTCATCAGCATCATACGGAATATAATATTGCCGTTGTCAACAGCGGTAACGTCGTTTTCTGTTCAGCTACTACGTTATGGCGATAGCATTCTCTTTCTATTCAGCTCTACGCCCTCTATGAAATCATTGCTGCATCAAACGGTATGCGATTAATACATAGATCAGCGCGGGTCAGCTCTATCTCTTTCTGGCACTTGGGTCGGATATCGTACCCTCTACTTCCGTTTCCCTCACCGGTTCGTGTTTAATAGGAATGTGCTTTTTGTTCCGAATTTCGGCACTTGAAACGATTTGAGTCGTTGTTTCTTGTTAACCGTATTCTACAATGTATTTAAAACGCAACGTCATCATTTGGGCTGCCAAGAAAATGTCTTGTTTTAAACCGGAGCGTCATGTCATGCCATCTGTCATCTCATATTTGTTATTTTAATTTTTATTTAGGATCTGTTTGTATTTAAATTTCGGTTTGATTTTATTATAAAGCCACGATGAACAAAGTAACATTATTACTTCCACTGCTACTAAAATAATCATTTGCCTTTATTGCTGTATTGTTTATATGCAAAGGATCTAAGCCCTGGATGTTTTTTTTTCAAATACAATAATAGGTAGGCCATTATGCTATTTGCCTAGGTAAAAAATTTAAATTACCATTTTCTAATTGATTAGCCGTTTCCACATCCAGGGATAATAACAAATAATCATCAATTTGAATTTGAACTATATACCTTCCATTTCTAATTTTAGTTTTTCATTACTCATAAATTAACAATACCGTATAGTTATTAAATAACTAATTTATTTACATATATTTTTATATTTACTGAAATACCACAAAACATAACACATAACCCAGATTCAATAACAACAAACCCAGATTTCGGGCGTACATGACATATGACAACGACACTGTCAAAAGAGAAAGATGGTGAAATGGTTCAAATGCATGTCCAGATTGTTTTTGAATACGGTTCAACACAAAGCAGCCGCAACGTCACCATTTGACAAGAAAATACAATGTTTTCAAACCAGTTTGAACCGTATTAGCAAGAAAAAACGGCTTTTTGGACTGAAATCACCGACTCGTTCCGATCCGACCCTGGATTCGTTCCTTTGCACCGAATCCGGCCGGACCGTCGCGTCACATCACTATTCGGGACTGGGAGGGCGTATTGTTTATTTACAGTTTGAATTTCTAACCTCAAAATTTTTAATTATCAGAAACTGGGGTCCAATGTAATACCTTTCGTTTAATTCTATTTATATCCAATAAACTTAAAGAAATGACCCACAGTGAGTTGTGTTTATACAATGGCATTCACGCCATTCCAATTTATCAACGAAACGGTTATTCAGAGGACAGGAATTTGAATATCACTATTTTTGATTTTGGTGATAAATTGGTAGGCACAAATAGTTTTATAAATTGTGTTTAAACATCCTTTTGGAAATTCAAGCGGTTGAGTGCAAATATTATAAGGCGTTAATTGCTGTAAGCTGCCATATGTGTTGCTCATATTTCTTACAAATTCATTTAGTGCACTCCTTGCTAAGATAAACTTTTGCACCGCGCTAGGCCGCTTTTTTTCATAACTCTTTAAACTGTGGCTTCACAATGTTGAATGGTGATAGCTACAATCAGAATTTTGTCATCATGCCTATATTACCTCTAAAGCAATTGCATGAAGATTCTATGCACGTTATTGTGGTTTTCAGTTATATCATCTTTTTAATTTTTAAATGCGTTAATACAATTTGGAACAATAGAAACTTTAAAGACGTAAAGATTGGCACTCAAATGGTCAAACTAAACCAATTCATTATATTCAAATAGTATAATGCTATCCCTAGATAGGAACGTTATACTTAATTGAATCTACCAGCAAATTAGCAATAGCAAATATTCTTCGAACATTGTTAGAAAAAGTGATTTATTTTTTAGCAAATAAAACTTAGGGATCTCTCTGAATACTCTTTCAACTATACCGAGTATATAGACCTTGGAGATTTTGAGGTAATGCGTGTCAACCAGTCTCTCGATATAAACTACTCAGAATTTAAGACAAACATTGTTGATATGCTGCATCAGTTTCACAAGAAGGAAATGTAAGATTTGGTTTTTAAAAAGCTAATTCATATTACTTATAAATACATGTTCTAGGTTCCTAAAATGCCAGATATCAGAGAAAAATTGTACACTGGTGTTCTTCACAAAGTCTAAAATAAAGAGCATAATTTACTTGACTTTGGATTTGCGAGCGACAAATCAGGCAGAAATTATTGCCGAAATGTATTCTGAAATGCATGAACTTCAGGTATTTAGTGTTATAAATATAATATACGTTCAATGGAACTCAAGTTATCAAAGGAGTTTGTTGTAAATAAAGGTCAAATTGTCTCAGAACTTTTCTGGATTTTTAGGATACCAATAAAAGGCTTAAAAAACAATTGTCAAAGGCCAAAAAAGATGTCCAAGATAAAGAACTTGAAATCCAAGATTTAGAAGTTGCTAGAAAAATTGTTTTAGATCAATTTTATAAGGTATCTATTTGTGATTATCTTAAATATCAAACCTTTATCCCTATAGGTTTTTAATAGCATACCTATTGTTTTTCCAGAATCTTCATCAGATTGAAGGCTTGTTTACCTCAAAACTTACACAAATACAAAACCAAGTTTTAAACAAAATTGCATCATTTAAAAGTCAGGTTTCAGAACTGCACAATAAAATAGACATTTTGAGACAGGAAAACAATCTTAAAATTGATTCTAGCGATCGATTAATCAAATCAATGAGGGATCTGAGATTGGAAAATATGGAAAACAATCGGACAATTCAAGATCTTAGAAAGGAAAACACATCTTTGAATATTTTGAGAGTATCGTTGGAGAAAAGTGTAGCAGATCTGAAAACATCACTGAATGATATTCAGAGTATTAATGAAACTATGGATAAGAAAAAGGTATTTGCCTTTTTCATATTTTTGTTATGGGTAGCTTAATCTTCATGTTATGTGCATACTTTTTTTTAGACTGAACTGGAAAGAGATTTGGAAAAACTTAGTATTATAGTCACTCAAAAAGAGAGTAAAATAAACGAACTATCAAAGGATTTAGTTCAGGCCAACAATATGCTTGTTCAGTTCAATAGCCATTTTGATACCAAGGTTCAACAGGTAAGTTTTCACTACATGAATAACCAAATTGTTATCTCATACAGATAAAATATATAAAAAGTAGGTATCTAGTATTATTTTATAGGTAGAAGAACTGCAAGAAGCCCTCTCGGTCAAAGAAAAATTACTCATGGACCAAAAATGTACAACAAATCAAATTTTGCAATCTTTTGAGCAATACAAAATAGGTTTCAACACTGAGAGATTTGAAAACATGAAACGAGATCTCTTAATGTCAAATAAAAAGATCCACGAATTGGAGGAGGAGTTACGAAGATTAAATAAAAGTATGTTTCACACAAGGTTTCACATAAATAATACTCAATTCTAGTACCTGAATTTTAGAGTTATTTTGATAGTCTATGGGTGGTTGACGAGATAAATAAATTTGACAATTAACGACACAATTTACAATATGAGCTTGAATATTAACGTCCTTTTATTGCAATAGAGTTTGTCCCACTTATGATTATCACATTTAAATATATTTCATAAAAATTGAAATCCAGTCATAATTAGATACATCCCTGATTTTGGTCCAAATATTTAATGATTATTAACACAAGACAGCTCATAGTCTTCCATATTAAAAGTATGATGAGTGAAGATTGTGAGTAGTAGTGCAGATTTCTTTGAGACGAATACATAGGCATTTTCAATTAATTAACAATAGCAATTTTTGAAGCATTTTAAGCATCTAGATGTTAGACATCACTTTTCAAAGTTAGTATTTACTGCGCTTTTAGTTTCTTCAGCAAATGACTAGAATTCACGAGATTAGACATACATGTCACAACTTAATTTAACCCATTTACTAAATGTTCGATCTTTTTGTATATACTACTTATAATCTTTTGACACTTAATGCTTGCTGAAAAAGTGATTTAATATTCATAATAATTTTTTATTGCAGTAAACGCTCTATTGTCACAGAAGGTCAGCGAAGGGTATCTTAATGTGAAGTGAGAAACATAAATAAATACTCAAGATAAATCTTCTAAATATGTAGGTATAGGTTTAAAAAACATATTTTGTTGTACAAATTAGTTAGTCTCCGAAGCCATGGCTTCCAATTTTCCAAGTTATAAAACTAGAATAAAACATTCCTGCTCGTGGCAAGGATTTTAAATACAAATAACACTTTCTGTTGGTGTTTCACAGAGAAACGTATTTCATTTTATGAATCAAAAAATGTATAATGTGTAGTTTTTTTCTAGTATTTAATTTCATATGTTTACTGTTAGAATGTGGTCTTCTTTTGATATGTGTTATAGAATTTAGGTGTTAGGTATTTTAAAAGAACGAAAATAAAAACTTTTATTTTGTTTGCATGTTGTTTTCATTAAAATATACCTAGCACATATGTGAAGCGATAACAAATTGCAATTTTTTAAGTATATATAACCTGGCCAAAAAAGATGTGGTATGTGCAAACTACTTTGCTGTTCCTTACAACAGATCTAGTAGATCTGTTGTTCCTACCTAGATAAATAGGAAAAGATACATGTTTTCGTGACTTACCTGTATAATCAAGATCAACGGTTTGACTTTGAGCGAAACATTATCTAAATTTTAAAGCTGTCGGTTTGATCGGAAACGCGAACTTCGGGTCAAACAGTAAATAATAAAGTATAGGTGCAATACAAATCGTTTTGCCTCAAGTCAAACCATTAATACAAATTCTATAGGTACTTGAAGTCAAAGCCATGTTAGTCCATTATCGTATTTCGTACAGTATTAACGGTATTGTTTTATTTAAAAAATTATCTAATCAGATTATGTAGCACAATACAGTAGTATTTGAATGTATTCCATTTCAAATTCCCCGCTTATAGTCGCATTTCTAAAGATGGAGCCACTTTTTTAACCTTACGCTTATTTCTTTCGTCTTTCTCTTATCCGCTAGAGTCTTTATAATTTCCATGGCAACTGAAAGCCACGCCTGTTGCACGTTCGTCTGTTCTTATTTCGTGGAATTTTTGTTTGGGAAACAAGCGACCTATTTTTAATAATCGCATAGAGTGCAGCTTGTCACTGTCTATCTCGAAGATTACATACGTCAAATATTAGTTAGAGAGTGAGACAAGTATGGTACTAAACGTGTACGAGGGTAAAACGATAGTGTCGTGGATAGGTGATGGCCGAACGGCGTCCATTAGTCAGTTCGCGGCAGCCATTGTAGATACGAGTGGCCATATTTGTTCGTCCATCTTTTATAAACAACTCTTCTGAGTTATGGCGGACCATCCCAATGTGATGTGCGAGGTGGAAATTCAGCCGGATATCCAAGAATGCGTTGAAATCGAGACGATTCCTGTCGATATGACCGATACAGTGGAAACTATCGTGGAATATGGCGAACCCATGATGACTACACAAGGCCTAGAAGGTCGAGAACTTATTTTGGAAACCCACGAAGAAATAATTGACGATTCCGGGGACCCCTTGAATCTCTACGATGTCCCAGTGCCGGACCAAGGGGATATGTACGTAGAAACTACAGCGGGTCCCTCTAAAAAACGGAAGCACATTAAAAATCGTGGCTTAATTAGACGAGAAAACGAGTTTTTGCTCAGCGATATGCACGTAGAAACTAAACCCAGAAAATGGGAGCAAAAACAAGTTCAAATCAAAACAATGGAAGGTGAATTTTCTGTTACCATGTGGGCATCGGGAGCTAGCGACGGTAGGTTACTTGATAAATATAAAAATATCCAAAAACTTGAATCGTCCTGTAGGTAGTTCATTTATGGAATTTTCCGTTGATACGGCCTTTCTATTGGCTGACGTGCTTGAAGGTCAATAGGGTCACGATTAACAAACACTTTCAAGCCTTTAGATTACAGAAAATTGTTAAAAAACAGCTTTTTTAAAGAAAATAGCCCCGAAGCCTTACTTTGTTTTGATTCAGAGCGGCCATACTAAATTTTCTGCCATGTTTTAAATGGCCGCATGATTTGCAATGGAGGACCATCATGGCGATCGCCGCCTTTCATTTGAATTTTCAATCAGTTTTTTGCTGAACTATATGATTTCAAAATGCGCTATGAATATAGAACATTTTTAATTGAAAATTTTCATGAAATAGAAGGGGAACACTTCTGATCCTATCAAAAAAACATCAAAATGCAATATTTTATACTTAATTAGAACAAGACTCTAGAAAAAATTATGATATATTTAGATTTAGTTCAGAGTTTCGCCGTCTTTTGTGCATGGCGGTGTGATCAGAAGGCTTCAAGAAGCCTCTTACTTTGTTTGATGGATCCTTTTTCTTTACATCAGTTAAACAGAGATGGATTAGAAGTAAAGATGCATAACGTAAAATCTGAAATAAACTAGTAACGGGTTGAAACCCCTTATTATTTAAATGAAATATTTTGAGTTTGGCAATATTTTGTACGATAATTAGTCGTTGTCATAGAATTAAAACTAAAATTAAATTTGTTCACTGGAATTGTATAAGGGATGTCAAAATAAAAAAAAGATAGCTTGTAGCATGTATATAGGCAGTTTAAAAAAATCAGTTTTTTCGCTTTTAGGCTTGCTAAAGGGGGTACAATCGAGAATATCATGCAAGGATTGTGATTTTTATCAGTACATTTTTCTTTAAAATTACTATTGCAATAATATCCTTGGTACTAATACAAATTTAAAATTTCTGTTACACTGTTCAGGTTGAAAGGGAGAGTGACTCGAAAGTATTAATTTTCTCTGATTGTACATATGATATATAACAAATAAATTGGGCTTAATTTTCATTGATGGCTTTAGAACAATATCAACAGATGTTTTTTTAATGGTGAATAGTTTATGATTACAATTTCATTCATTCAACTGAAATTGTAAACTTTTTGAAGACAAATTTTGATTTAATGAATAAATCAGCATTTTTTGCTCTAACTTTTAATTGAACTAAATCCTTGTCCCAGTTTGTTTGTTAACTAGTTTATGGTGATAATTTTATGGATATGGCTCTCATAGATGAAGGTTCAAATCCAGAGCCAGACCCTGACTATACGGAGTATATGACTGGGAAAAAGTTGACGCAAGAAGGAATGCCTGGTCTTGACTTGTCAGATCCAAAGCAGCTCGCCGAATTTGCCAGACCTGGTTTGAAGAGCCCTAGAGTCCGACGACCCAATCAGGATATGTCGGAGAGAACTATTGGTAAGTTGTTTTATTATAGTATAGATTTTGTTTTGCCTTTAAATAAATAAGACATTTACTACCAGTATCATAATGAAGCTCATTACGATAGTGACGTTTCATTAGTAAACTGGGTTAAAACCAATCAAAATTCAACATCCCAGTGATACTCGGTCAATATCAATGTTAATGACCGAATAAAAATGTATCTATTTTGACAGTTCATAGACAATTTGCTAGTAAATTTTAAAAGTTAAATATTATTTTTCGTTATTATGTAGCAAAAATAGTGTATGCAACTCATATTTGATGGTTATTAAGACCCTCGGATTCGTTACGACACTCGCCTACGGCTCGCATCGTAACTCTCATGCTCGTGTCTTAATAGCCATCATTAATTTAACTGACTTGTAATGAAATGACAGCAGGAAAGCCTTGAAGAGTCATTGGGCACTCTTTGTAGTTGATAGACCTATTTTGAATCGCTTTATATTCAACACCAATCTGCCTATTAAAATTGCAGACATTATTGAATAATTAATAATTATTCGTGATGATTTGACGGCGACATCGTCCTGATCAAGACAAAGGTTCCTTATATGTAAGGTCGCAATATTGTCCCACTTATATTATTTTTTACAATATATAAGCCAATTAGATTGCATGACATAGAGTTGCAGATAAACCTTATGTTAAATTCTAAGAATGAATTAAATAAAAGTCAGCTATACTTTTATATTGTACTGATTTTATTTGGTATTTGTATTCATAATAATTAGCCAACAATACCAACATTTAAAGATAAAAAATATATTGTTCAAAGGCAGGAATATCCTGGTTGTTAGCCTTTTAGTATTGTTGTTGTTGTTTGTTTCACTGTGGGCTTCACATGTAGCATTTACCCAAATCGAGTGGGAGGCAAGGGGGATAGACCAGTCCAGTGACCGCCCCTCCTGCAACAGTTTCTTTCTTGCCAGCTGACTTCAAACTTTTCTTAAACCTTCCAAAAACAATCCCGATTCCCAATATTATCATTCAATTCACTTTATACTTATACATGTTTTTACTAAGAGGACAGTTAGTTAGACAGACAGCACAACAGAGGTTAACAATCTCCTCGCTCCCGGACAACCGGAGGAGCATTACACACACCGAAAGGTTGTCTCGGATGAAGAAACCATACGATAAAAGAAAGGATTCTAATTAGATTGTGTCACTCAATTTTAAAGCATTTATCTTGTTAATTAATTTTATTTAAACTCCTACATTATAACGTTATTCATATTATATTATGTCAATACTTGAAGGCTATTACTAGGTACGATATCTTTATCGTTTGATTCTATTGTGAATTAGATATTTATTAATTAAAATCATTGTTGAGTCATTAATGTTTGATAATAAAGATCTGGCTGAAATGGGGCTAGGCAAGTTGACTTTAATTAATTCTCTGTACAAGTCCTTGTCCATTATGGGGCACACAAATAACATATGCCAAAGGTCAGAGATTCCTGTGTTACATTCACAATCTGGGGATTCCAATAGCCCCAATCTAAAAAGATGAGCAGGAGTACGACAATGACCT
This sequence comes from Pissodes strobi, assembly GCA_016904865.1. Lineage (NCBI taxonomy): Eukaryota > Metazoa > Arthropoda > Insecta > Coleoptera > Curculionidae > Pissodes > Pissodes strobi. The sequence continues at coordinate 92,314 of MU182611.1, read as the reverse complement.
GATCTCATGCAAATAATAGTTGTTATATGTCATCTATCTACGAAGGTTATATTTTTATACCAAGGTGTAAATTCGAACTCACCCTGAATAGAGGCATACCATACCCCTTTTTCCCTTGCAGATTGTTTCCAGCACGCCTTCCATTCACTTAGAGTTTTTCTTTTTATTAAAGGATATAGTTCTTCTTTGTCAAACTTTATTTTTAGAGGTACATTCAGAATTCTACCCACGTTTGCAAATTTATCAGCCATTGTATTACCATGAATATTCGAATGACCCGGTATCCAGGCCAATATAACCCTAGTGTTAGTGATTCATTCATTTCTCAGCAGTTTTTTTGTATCATGAGCGATACAACTTAATTTAGATGAAATTATTGAGCAATTGATTTTTTGAGTCAGTGAGGATAACTATCTTATCAAACTTCCTTTCCTTACATAGTTGTAAACTTTTATTGATTGCAGTAATTTCTGCCGTACAAATTTGAACTTCATCCGGCAATCTTTGAGAAAAACTTTAACAGACACGATGAGAGGGCTATAGGCCTATAGTTCGACGCTATGTTTTTATCCTTGTTAAGTTTTAACAAGGGGCATATGAGAGTATCTCTCCATTCCTCAGGCCTATGACCTCCATCTAAGCAATCATTATAGATGCCCAGCAGGACATTCTTTGTCCTGTCTGGATGGAATTTTATCATAGAGTATGACACCAGGTCCATACCTGTCGCAGAATCTTTCCGACTTCTAAGCACAGATTCCAACACTCAATCAACCGAAACATCTCCACCCCGTCCCTCCGAGGATTTCCGTTCAAAATTAGGATCACCCTGATAAACAGTTAAATTTTCCAACAATTCATCAGCCACCTGCGGAGTTGGAAGTCTTGCCCTCAGATTAGTCACAGAAGCATTAGAAAACTTCCTAACTGTCTTCTAGACACTTCTTAGTGGACTGTTTCTGTTCAAAGAAGCACACAATTTACAGAAGGATTGTCGTTTTTTATTATGCAGAAATCTCCTAGACTCTGCAATAGTTTTCTTCATTTCCAAAAATGTTTCCAAAGTTGAGTTGTTTATATAGCTCTTAATTGCATTTTTCCTTTGAGATATTACAATATTACATTCCTCATCCCACCATGGTACGTAGGTTTAAATATTTTATTGCTAACATTACTTCTGGGAATAGCTCTATCTGCTGCCTGCTCAATGACACTAAGAAATTGTTGATAGGATATCAACTCATCCTCTGGGATGGATAAGAGGACTCTCCTAAAACATCTCCTGGTGATGGCCTCGCCGGGACCTAACTCATCTGACACTAAATACTTAATAGATGTGGGGAAATGATCGCTGCGGAGCATTTGTAGGGATATAAATGTTTGCAAGGTGAAAGTTATATTTATGCAATTCAATAACCATTATCTGTATATTCTGATGATAAGACGAGTTTATTTCAACTTCCGACACATCTATACAATTCCTAATTATAAAAGCAAGGCCTCCCTTGCCCGATCCTGTCTCCTAACAAAATAACCAGCAGAGCTAAACTTAACTTCTGGATATAACCAGGTTTCACACAAGACTAAAATATCTGGACACTGTTCCTTTATGAGAATTTGTAAATTTGCACGATTTGCACTTAAACTTCTTATGTTCCATTGTATAATTTTGAGACTTCTTCCCCTCGAATTTAGTGGCTCTGTATAGAAGACAAAGCATCTTTAATCCTATCTTTCATCCTATTCAATCTCGATTCCAGTGATTCAAAATTCAGAACAGGATCATCATCACCCAAAACAGACTTTAGCCTTTTAGTAGTTTTGTCAATAAAGCATGTCACATAAATAAAAGAAATATTTCAAACTTCCATTTTTTAGCTTGTCCGCACAAAGGATGTAACAAAATGTTTAGGGACAATTCAGCAATGAGGAAACACTTGCATACGCACGGGCCCAGAGTCCATGTTTGTGCAGAATGTGGAAAAGCGTTTGTGGAAAGTAGCAAATTGAAGAGGCATCAGGTAATTTCCAAAGTAATCATTAAGTTCACGTTTTCAGTGAGTATTTATCATTCGCTATAATTATTTAATATATTGGTAATTTATTTTTCAGACTAATCTCATCTTAGCTCTCTTCTTAAGTTATTCCATGTATAATTTGTTCTATGGGTATTCAATTTGAAAAAGCTCATGTAGTTTGATGTGGCAAATTCCGTTAATCTATATTTATTTGCTTATACGTTGATTGTCTGATCTATCGCATCTATCTGTCTATTAAGTAGAGGCAAAATAAGCTCCTTTAAAATAATGCCCATTAATTTGCTTTTCTATTTTTAGTTAGTTCATACTGGTGAAAAACCATTCCAATGTACATTTGAAGGCTGTGGTAAACGATTTAGTCTTGATTTTAATCTCAGGTAAGTTGAGGATTCCCATAAATATTTGAAGTTTGGAGCAACAAATCTGCTCCCGTGGTCAAAAGCGATAAATCTAAAGATGAAAATGAATAGTAAATACAATTATAACATTAGAGGTGTTATTGGGTTTAGGTCATTATTCTAGCAAACTGACTATGACATTGTGTCAATATTTGCTAGCAGTCATGTATATGAAATCGTATCATATGCGGTCACAGCAATTTTAGTATCACTTGCAGTCAGTGCAGTTTATTTGCAGGATTTTCAGGTAAATGAGATAGCGAGGATGTCAGATGCCAAACTAAATCCGTTCCTTCCCACCTTATCCAAATATATTTACCCAAATTAACACAAAAGCTAAACTTTTATTGGTCGAGTACGGGATATATATTAGTGTACCTAAAATTGTGACAAATATTCTGCACCGACCGCAAGTGATATGATACTAACAATGCTGTTGACCGCGAAGGACACGACCATATATCGTGCTCAAACTTCACCTACACATTACGGCATATTTTTAACTTACACTTGCCTGCTAATAATAATATTATATGGTACTAAAATTGTATATTATTGTTTTCAGAACACATGTTAGAATACACACTGGCGACAGGCCATATGTATGTCCGTTTGACGGTTGCAACAAGAAATTTGCTCAATCGACGAATCTCAAGAGCCATATCTTAACACATGCCAAAGCCAAGTAAGTACATAGACATTTGCCCTATTAATTAGTTGCCAAATTGTGGTTTTAGACAAGCAAGATCTGGGGGGATCTTGGAAGTGTTCAGTTCAAAGACAGATATTTTATTAACAGTTTGCGTAATAAAACGGCTTAGGATTCCCTAAAATTTTATGGATGCTGAAAAATTCCAGGATTTGCACACATATTCCAAGGGACTTCCTCTCGTCAAAGAGATGAATACTGGAAAGCTAAGTTTGAATGTGTAGAGTAAAACTCTAGGCAGCATTAATTGGAGTAATGGACATTTCCATATATCGACTTCTGAGTTTGTTGAAATATTTCTACAAGTCTATAGATTAAACCAACAGGCATACTTCTCACAAGGATTTAGGTCCAGTTGTTTGTAATCCAAGAGCTGGTTTGCTGAGGCATCATAGCGATTCTGTCATATGTTAGTTAAAATTCGTTTTAAAGGTGATGACATGTGACATAATAGAGATATTGGGATGGTATCTCTCGGTATCATCCGATAGTCGATATTAGACAATCTTGTCGCCAGACAGTCAACATTGAGATCCCATCATAGTCTCTGATCCATCCGAACACCGAGAAGGACGGAGGATCATCCTTTTTCTCCACTCTTGAGCTAAAACTAACAAAATGTTTTCTCCGTCTTGGCAATGTTCAGATCGAGCCTGTTACGCTCAACTGTATTTTACGGTCTCTCTGTGACTAATAGTATGATTTTACTGAAGGAATAATCAGTTAGTCCTTTGAACTTACACAGAAATATTTCCAGTGCTAAACAACCAATAGCTAAGTTTTTAATAGTTTATAGAACAAGACGCATTATGTTCAATACATTCTCCCAATTGACAATGATTAATAGGATAGTAGGCCCCTACCTCAATGCTGACAATTCAATTACGTTTTGCTTGTATTTCAGATCAAGAAACAACGTTCAAAGTAGACCTCCAAGTAACATGCAAATGATACAATCACCTTTTGTTCAAGTAGAAGTAGCGGATCCGGAATATATTGTATATACCGATTAATTGAGGTAGGTAATCTGGCAATTATTTTATAGTATATACCCCACACAATTTTTTTTCCTATTCCATAAGGTGCGTTATTATGTAAGAAATTTAAATTCAATAAATATAATTAGCGTTCATCGTAACTTTTATAGGCTTAAGTGGATTTTTAAATGACATCCTACCTCTTTTATGTACTGCGGTTCGCTTAAGAACATGATTGAACCATTAATTCGTTGATAAGACCACTTGCAGTTTCCTCTTAATAAAGAGGTTATAACTCTCCTCCGAATCATTATTTTTCAAATATATCCGATTCCGCTCACGAGGGTAGCTTAAATTTAGGTGATAAACTGTTCAAATAATGTTATTAAAGCTTTCAAAGAATCGCCATAATGAGAATCAAGAGCTGGTATATCAGCAAAATAATTAATGCTTCTTGTATTGTGTGAAACTTCAGTTGCTTAAGTGTTTTATTTAATAAGACCAAATATAAAACCATTTTATTGCAAATTATTATTAATCCATACGTTTTTGTAATACATTTTATCCAGTTGCTTGGTTATCTGTGATCTTGTTAAACCCCTTTTTCAATACACACAATTTCTAATGTTTCCAAGCGATTCTATTTGTATACTGCTAGCTAAGGAAACTTCAAATACGTACCTATAGGTGCTTTTCCACATGTTAGATTCTTTGGCCTTATAGTATATTAACTCGCATATTAAATTTAAATTTTCCTTTTCAGGAGTTTCTGTACATACTAGACAAGCTTCAAGAATAAATCTACCTTGTAAAAACCAAATATAGTTTTCTAGTTTTGTTTATCTAATAATTTAACTTGTGTATAGTTTGGTCTATTCTTTTTTTATGTTATTATCGCAGAAAGAAAATTCGGACAACTAAAAAAGCTTGATAATGAAATATTAGATTAATAATAATTACCTAAAACTGGTACAGAATATCTATCTTCTTGAAAAATTTTAATATGGGTGTTATTGCTGTGTAATGGTCGACATGATGTAAGTTTTCCATTAGCTAATAATCGGTTCCTTTTAATCTATAAGTTGGTGCAACTCGAACAAAGGAAGAATTCGTTGTTGATATGCATAAGAATGATAAATTAGTTGTGGGCAAAACTGACACAGGTATCAATGATTTCCATTTGCACATGATGGACATTTTATCATCAGTTCGGTGGTTGTCAGTTCTTTTTACCCAAAATTTTTCTGTAAACAACGGGTGTGATTCATTGAGGAGGCCAGTATTACTGCTCTTGCTTTTTTGGGTACGTAGCACACAATCGTTATTATTTTTTTGAAAGATAAATTTCACGTTTGCTTCTTTTAGTATTCTCACTTTCGAGTAAAATATCATTAAGCGCTTAATGGATGAGAACCAGTTATCGCCATAAATTAGCTGACAACGCGCAGGGGTTAGTTATTTTCTTTTCAGAATTTGGCAGGCCTTGCCCATCTGAATCTCGAACTGTGCAAATATCTCCATTAAAATGGTTAAGAGCATCGGTTAAACACTGTTAAGTTGCAGGTCTTGAAGGTAGATCGGACAGTCATGTTGTATTGGAAAAGGAGGGAATTGGGCACAGCTTGACATACTTAGGGCCCCACTGTACCGGTCACGAGTTAAAAATATAAGCCTTTTCCGTGTCGGCTATTTTAGTTGTCTGGACCATTTGATCTGCCTTTTTTTCAAAGTGTTACCGTGTAACATATAATTTTAATAATTTTTTTTTCTAAGTATATATTTGGTAAGTAATTTCTACTTATGACTGAGATTTTTGTTTAAAGTTGTTAATATTTGGATTAGTATAATATAATAATGGAAGTGGTACAGAGCTCATAGTGCTGATTCTTCTGCGTATCGAACATACATGTGCGGTTTCTTGTTTTGTAATCTAGTTAAAATTAACCATAAGCTTTTCGACAGTACAACCAACATAGTCTAACCTTTTTTTATTGTGTTAATTATTGTGGTGATTCGAACCCACGAATGCTCAAAGTCTGTTTCTAAATCATCATAGAGTTGCTACTTATAGTAGGTATTGGTAGTAATTTGATATCATGCGCCCAAACATTATGTGTAATGAGAAGTTAATCGCCTGATTCCAAATTTGTCAGTCAGGTTTTGGCTCATTATGATACATTTTTATTTTTGTAACGTTTATCATGAGAACTGGCTTTGTACAACTTCGATTTTTATATGATTAAGGCAAATCTAGAGACAACATACCGTTCCATTTTCATTAATAGCAACATATTGTTGGCATAGGCATCAGGTAGGAGTTGTAATATTATTTATTTATCATCACAAGATATTAGGCTTTTTTCCTAAACGTTTTCACGCGACTTTTGTTCAGTATGAGAATTACAACCCAAGCCGTAGGTGAGTGTTGTAATGAATGCAAGCCATTAAATGTGAGTTGCATATTTTTTCTACGACCGGTCATATATTGTAAATGAAAAGTACTTCAGCTTTAAAAAATTGGAAAATAAATAACTAACCCGGAAGCTCAGTCACGTACGTGGATTTTTTTTCATCAGTGTGGGGGTGTGAGAGCCCCAATTTCTAGAAAAATGTTTTCTTGTTTGCAGTTTTCCCTACTTTTTTTTCATTTCATGGTCTCACGTAACTAAGGACCACAAAAGGCACACTCAGAATCCCTTAATTTAAAATAAACTAAAAATAAGCATTTTTTCGTGGACGAAAAAAGGACATCTTAAATAAAAAATTCTGAAAAAAAAATATTTTATAACCCAAAATGAAAATCTAATAATAAGAGAACACAAAGAAAATTTCTGCAGATTGTGCAGTGGAAAAAAAATTAGTCTGAATTCATGCAATTTTGGCAACCCATTATAGTATGCTCCAGGCGCATGAACTGGAATATTCCGATCTTGGCTGCTTGGACATATTACGGAACACCTTCCCCATGAGTTTTGAAATCCACAAAGGTATCTTGGCTAGAATGTAAATTTTTTTGGTGAACACCAAGATTCTTGGATTATTCGTTCTATTAGCACAACATTTTGATGAACAATCTTCTGGCAAGCTTGAAATCTTGAGTATCACCATTTATAGCTGCTGTATTCAAGGGAGAAAAAACGATCGTAAGAGGAAATGTCCGTGAATTTCATAAAACCTTATATGATGCAGAGATTCACATATGTAAGCTGAGGAGTTTTTTTGAAAAGTTGAGCTGCTTTAATTTAGAAATTGAATTAACGCATAACAAATATAAGGTATGTCCTGATATTGATTTCTTGTTGTACCGCAAGACTTTCTTACTACGAATTGAAAAGTTTTATTGTTACAATAAAATTCATCCCTCCAAAAATCATTATGGATCCTACTATTTGTTCAATTTGATTATGACATTGCTTTTATTAAAATCCCCCGTTATTGCCATTACTGCTTTTTGAATAAACGGAAGAGGTGGCTTACGTAGATATGCCATATTCATAAATCAGGATCAACAATTAAATGAAAAAGATATTGGGCTCATATAAATTTGGAAGATTTGCTTTGTCTCTAGATTCCCTAGGGTGTTTTATTATAATTTAATTCTAAATTTAAGCAAAAGTGTCATTGTGATTTAATGATGAGATGAGGATGTTTTAAAGAAAAGTAAGTTATTTTTCTAATAAAATAGGTATTGATCCAAATCAGCAAATGAAGTGATTATGACTATTTTAATAGCATTTCAATATGATTTTTACAAGAGGTTCACATATTTTTACTTCATCTGTTGATTTGACAGTAGACTAAGAAACAAATGTAAATTATGTGAAAAATAATGGTAAGAAAGTGTACATAGAAACAATAAATGATTTTTTGGTAATTAATAGCTTATTTGCCGAAAATTTACAATTCATCAAAATTAGTGTTTTGTCTTGCACAAAAAGCCATTGTGCATGAAAAAACGATCAATTTTAATTTACAGAACAAATATTAATGTAAGGTCATTAATTCCAAAATTTGACAATCTTAAATTGTGTTTAACATCTAATAGATATGATATATTAGCTTTAAGGGAGACCTCTGGTTAACTCAGCTAATAAATGATTATTTTTTAAATGTGACCGTGAACATGGAAAAGGTGGTTTTCCTGTCTGTGCGTTCCTCAATCCAATTTAAAATCAAAACAGATATATAAGCGCCTTAGGAATAATGTAACGATAGAAACTGACTACGATAAAACCCATTACCTGGAAATTATTGTACATCTCGGAAACAAAGAATTACTGGATAATTCCAAGGGAGATAAATGAATATCTATTCTAAAGAGATTCCAACGGAGATTGGGGGTGCAGATGATATAAATAACTATTTTTTAAATGCCGTTGAATCTTGAAAATCCTGATCTTACCACTCTCAATTTTGTATGAAAACTTTGAATTCAGACTGGTTACAATTGGCGAGAGTGACCAGCTTTAAGATCAGTTAAGTCTGCGACTACTCGAATGGGTGGTGGTGGTCTATTCACTGTAACTGTTAGCCTGTGTATTTGGTGAATAGCGGCCATAGAAACTGCAGCTCATTCCTTCTGCCTGTTCCCAAAATCGCTAATTCCACTCTGAGCCATAAGATTTTAGACCCATAAGCACTTCTACATGAATGAATGATCTGTACACAGCGACGGTGTACAGACCTATTGTCCCCCTTCCATGGTGCTTCCGTTGATGTAATTCTCAATCAGAGTACCTCATCCAGCTTCTTGTGCTTTGATAAAAGCACAGCTATGGATGTCAGTTCATTCTGCTCAACGATGAAGAGACCGCCTCGCACTCGGTGATGTGTTCCGGGGTTTCCTCCCCCTCCTCACAGAACCGGCAACTGTGGTCGCGTTTTCAATTTTTATTCTCTCCAAGTGCCTTCTTAATCGGCAATGGCCCGTCAGAAAGCGGGTGAAGATGCGGAGATTGTTCTTACTCAGTGTTATGAGGTGTTTTAATCTTCCTGGTTGAGGGGAGCTTAGAAACATCTTTGATTGCGTTAATCCTGGAAGGCGTTCCCATAGGCTGATCCATTTGGTTCGCTCTTCTTTCCTGAATTCTTCCTTGTAGGTGTGGGTCCCTATGCCACAGAAAGGTTCCGGTCCTAAAAGCGGAGTTTGTGCTCCTTCTTTTGCCAATTGGTCTGCCTTTTTGTTTCTTTCTATCCCAGCGTGTCCTGGTATTCATTGAAGGGATAATTTGTTATTCTTGTCTAGTTCATTTAGCTATCTAGGCAGTAGAGAGCTTGGGCCACCGTGGATTCTCTTTTGGGCGTAGCCGGGGTCGATTCTCTTTGGGGGGTAGCCGGAGACGATCCTTTTTGGTAATATTGAGATAGCCCACTTGGCCTTGGGTGTATTCGATCTTGAATGACTTTGACCTGAATGTCCTTGGTTTTTTATGGTCGCGCAACCAACAAAAGAACTCAAGGGCATTCAAATTATCTCATTATTATATCATTCAAGGTAAGACACCAAAAAAACAATACCAAGGGTGTTCAAGGTCATGTAAACTTGGTGCAATCCCAAGCCTTCAACAAAACTAAAGGGCATTCATAAAAATATCCCAAGTGTGTTCAAGATCATAGACCTTAGACTATATAGTCTAAGTCATAGACGTTTGGAGCAATATCAAGGTCATATTCGCGCCCTTCAAAAAAACCCAAGGACATTCAGGTCAGTCATTCAAGGTCGAATACACCCAAGTGGGCTATCTCTAGAGAATCGACCCCGACTGCTCCGCAAAGAGAATCAACGATGGCCCAAGCTCTCTACTCTAGGCATTTCCATACCATTTTGGAGCTGATCGTTGTTGAGCTGACTCTAGATAAATTGCAAGGTGAAGATAATTGCTGCGAAAAAAACACATTTTTAGGGCCAAATGTAGACATTTAAATTTAATTCTACAAGTTTTTGTTTACCACACCCGACAATGAAATTAAAACACAAATCAATACTGTAATACATTATATTTAGCTGTTTTCAATATACTGAAATGGATAGAATATTAGTTTATTTTTACCTTGTGACCAAGCACCCGCGTTTTAAATTTCATTTCGGTTTAAATAAAAATAAATCGTACCTGGTAACGATTAAAGTATATCTAGCTCTCGTTATGGATCGAACGTCTAACGCAACACAAATAAAAACATGTTATAGTCTAAAAGGTTCAAGAGATCGAATGGAATGTAGCGGATCTAAGTAAATCCCAAAACCCTAACCGCGTCTCGGTATCTAAAATTTGCATTCATGATAATTTAGTTCATCTTTTATCTAGAACTAGGTTCGTAGGATGAAAATATGCGTATCCAATTAATACGCGGGAAATATTTTCCCCACACACGTTTATAAGAAAATTGAGTTTCATTATTTTTGCGATTTAAACCCTTGCTCAAAATATGCAGAAAAGATTGCCCAGAGATGGATGGCGGCAAATCATAATTTTGTGCAAATGAATATTGTTAGATTTTACCTACAATTTTATTGATAATGCAGCTTCAACTAGGGGTTGATGGAAAACAGTATTTGTAAACACCTTGTGTCTCTAATTTTCAGGGAGATATATACATAGTTCTTCCACAGAGCAGACCAAATTTGCAGTATTTCAAATTATAAAATATTATATTTTTTGAAAATATAATATTTATGACGGTCATATCTCAGAATCGACCCTATTTGATTATTTTCTATATTAAGTAGTACTAGCAACACACTTTTCTAAGTATTTAGCAACAATGAAAGGTGCCTTTTAATATGTTATGATCTATATTGCAGTAGTTTTGCGATCGTGCATGATGATACAATTATAGAGCAAATTGTCAGCTCACTTTTAAAAACATTACATAATTCAATTTGTTAAATTCATGAATTATTTTAAAAACGAGCAATTATTTACTTTTATAAAGTTATTCTTCATTTTACATACCCAAAACTACCGTAGATCCGTATATTTTATCCCAATAATTTTGCATTTTCAGTTTAGAATGATATTATTAGGCAGTACAAAGTTCAAATATTTAACTAAAGCGCATATTGCCCACATTGAGATTCATCATTCGCTGAACATAAGAGTCAAATATATATCATTAAATACTTTATATTATATTGATTCAAATCTTTACTAATGATATTTAGATAATTTTTCTGTTCTTGAAATGTTTCATTTAAATCAGAATACTAAAATTAAATTTATAATATAAGGATACGTCTAGACACCCAATTTGCTTTCCTCCCGATTCCTTGAACCCTTTAGAAATATAAATTTTGCGTCGAGAACCAATAAGATAAACCCAAAATATTGCACAAAATCAACTAAAAGGGGCATTTTTATTTCAATAAATCAATATTCAAGGTTTGAAATAAACGCGATCCATATACAGCTAACTATCGAATGAGCCTAGCATTCCTGTTGCTTGGAAGTCTGGTTGTTTCTGAAACCCGGTGGGCTAGAAATTTGTGAATTTATGTCGTTTGCGGTGAACCAATTTAAATTATTTACGTTTTGTGGTGTATTTAGGTGTGTGAACGAGTTAAAATTTGGCTGTTGCTGAAGCTGTTGCGTGAATGCCGAGAATGAACTGTTGCTAGGCGGGTAGTCGCACGGTCTGAGGGGGCCGTTCTGTGTAATTTGTTGGTTTCCTAAAGGGGGGATGGAGGCGTATGGATCTCGAACCGCGGGAGGCATTTGTGGAACCTGATAGCTTCGGCTGGAGCTGAGGATTGCCGGATCTAATACTTTCCAGTCGTTACATGTGGTTGACATATCTGAAAAAGAAATCCCCTTCAAATGTAGTACCTTTAACATACGCAGTACATATTTTTCAAAAAAGTAATTGAGCTGTTGAAAATTTGAAATGTTAAGAATGATTCTATAATAGTATACTAATACTACTCGTAATAATACTCTTGGTGCAACCAAGACTGGGCGCAAAATGCTACAACTAAATGATGCAACATGAACGAAATACCGTTATATAGACCATACTTTATAATTATTCATGAGGCCAAAATAATATGACCATCACCCTGCTTGTAATTACTAACAGTTTGGACATAATTCATATAATATGAATTAATTAGTTATCCAATATTGGTTACACCAAACTGCATGCAAAAATATAAAAATTACATACTTACTTTTCTGTTGTTGCATTTGAGAATTAAAACTACTAGGCCAATTATTTGTGGGACTATTTATTTGCTGTTGACTATTTGACATACTTAGGAAGGGTAAAATTTTACTACCTGAAAACGACACGAAAAATGGTCAGTATCTTTATTGAAAGCATTTCTTGGCTCTGACTTACCAAATGAATTCATATGTGTCTGTTGCTGCTGCTGCTGCTGTTGTACAAAGCCTGGAGGTGGAGGGGGTATGTGGGTACCATTTTGATTATGAACTAGTCCATTTATTTGACCTGTGCGACCTATAAGTAGAAAAATATATAAAATAATTTCGGGAAAATACATGGACAAACAAATAATAAAGTAATATTTTTAAAATTAATTGCTCATCATTGCATAATACTTATCTCTTCTGAGGAGAAGTGCCTGACATTAACCCAAACTAGATTCGTCAGGCAAGAATTTCTTTGTTCATCAAATATTTATTTACACTCCATAAGTCTGAACCTCTTCCAAACTTTGTAAATTCAACATAATATAATTTTCACACATTATTTACCTGTATTTAGTCCTGGGTTATGTAATTTGTGATTTTGCTCATTTGCCATCATTTCGGCTAGTGCCTTTTGTGTTTCTTGGAATGGATCAAAATCCAACTCTGCCTCTGAACTTCTTGAATTATGTGTTTGTGGTGGGACTCCCTACAAAGGATAAAAAGTGATGCCATATTAAATACACAGTTAAAATGTGTCAATTACAAACAGTTTTTATAGATTCACCATTAAATAATAATGGTTTACTTCAGCAAATATAGAGGTTACATATTTATTCTAAAAAGAATACATTTCCAACATAATTTCCATAATTTTACCTCTAGCATGAATTATTCTATTTACCTGTGGTTTTGAATATAGATTATGTATAGAGCCCATACCACCATTTAGCAGAGATGCGTCTCCATTTGTATATGTGGGCGTTGGGATTCCATTTTGATATACCGTCTAAAATACGACAGATTATTATTTTTAAATTACAGACAAGTATAATTATCCTTATTTACACACAATTAGAGTGGAAGATAATACTTCCGTTACATTAATAATAGTATCGCGCATCGAGTACAAACGGTCGAGAAATTTAGCTTTCGGGGAAATCTTGAAACATGGTAATAATAACAAACCTTTATAAAGTAATTTTATCAAAAAACAGTCAACTAAAGTGGGACTAAACAGCCAGTATATAAATTTTTGAAAAAAATCAACCTAAACCGAAAAATTTGTAACTCCTAACCAAACAAAAATTGAAACGGTCTGAAAAAATTTTTAAAGCTTGTTAAAATCGTACCAAACATAAATTATTGAAATTCTACCCCTCAAAAATCCTAAAAACACAAGAACACAATGACCAAGTTGAAATGTTCAAAGTGCAAAGAGGACTGTTATTTTATAGACACAACAAAATCAAGGGGAATTAAGGAACTGTTTGGCTGTGCGTGTGATATATGCAGGCGCGTTTCCTGCAGGAACTGTAACTATCTTACCTCAAATGAGATAACTGTTTAAAATATTTTTGCACGGAGTGCATGGGGCTATTCAACACTAATGTCACCTGCCAAAAATGAACAATAGAATCACTAACTTAGAAAGTGAAACGCTACTAGAACTGAAACAAAAGGTTGAAAATAATGCTCCAACATATGCACAGGACACTTTGGATTAAAAAAAAAACAAGTCGAATAACTGAATGTGGTGATAACAACACAACAAAGTACACCAACGGCTGTATCGAGGCCACATACCCCAAGTGAAACCAGCCTGACAGTTGAACCAACCCTATGCGAAATGGCTGAACCAGAAAGACGTGCCTCAAATATCCTACTTTTTGGAATAAATAATTCTGAACATGAAAATGTACACGAACTAGATCTGAGCAAGGCAGTGGAGATGGTTAAAAAGTGAAAGGAGATATTCAAAAGCATGATATTAAAGTCTACCGGCTTGGAGCACCTGCACAGGGTAAGGTCAAACCAATAAGAATTATTACCTTATCACCAACTGTAGCTAGAGAAATACTGCGAAATAAGAACAAAATTAATGAAGAAAATATTTACTTTAAAGCAGATCGAACCCCCCTTCAAAGACATACCTAAAAACGGTCCTTAAAGAACTGGAAGAACGAAAACAAAGAGGAGAGGCGAACATTCGTGTCAAGTATGTACATTAATAATGTTCCAAAAATAGTTCTCTCACGGAATGATGAGAATGATGGAAGATATGAATAAGCTAGTAAAACTACTAAAGAAGAGGTAAATACCATCAAGGAAGCTAAGATTGAACCTCAAATTTTGAATCTAGAGACTAAAATTGCAGGCATTGAGGAAATATTTATGTCTAGAACTCCCCTAACACACGATGAAGATAACCTAAAACTGTTTGAATCTTCTATCACTAAAAGTTTTACCGGGGTCATGCAGAAACAGACCAACGAGATGGCTATCCAATTTGGATCTATTGTGCATAGTATCAAACAACAGGGCTTGGAACTGCAAAATTGTTTCATGGAGAAATTTAACGAGCTATCTTCAGAAAAGAACAATTCTCAGCCAAATTCTTCAAAAAAGGACTTGCATAACTGCACAAAAGGTCAATCATGCTGTAATGCAAGTAGCCACGCAACAAACACTGGATAAATATATCAATCTGGTTCTTGATAATAATGGAAACGCAAGCAATACTGCTGTCAAGACTCACAAACAGAAAAACAGAAATTCTATTATCGGAGAAAAACAATCTGACAATGTTCCCATTCGTCTAATGGCCTCCACACCACTGACTACGATTTCTGTGTCAAGATTTTCACTTGATACTAACCAGTCCGACCTCATGGCGTATCTAAAAACTAACTTTGGACAGAACATTAGGTTTAACGTGGAATACAAGACATTTAAAGTTATGGCTCCTAAAGATCTGGAGGAATCATTGCTGCAGCCCCAAAACTGGCCACAAGGTATAGCTGTGAAAAAATTTACCTTTTTTCGAGCCCATAACCAAAGATCCGGAATTAATGCCTACAACTCCAGAAAATACTTTCCGCGGGGAGAAAGAGGCAATTAGACGCATGGAGGACGTAAGGATTGTCAACTTAAATGCTAGGAGCATCCGACTTAAATCTGAACTTTTTTTGCAATCTAAGAGCTTTCCGGAAATACTGGGTGTCTCCGAAACATGGCTGACAGATGATGAAGTGAACTATTTTAGACTTAATAACTACAATATAGCATCATACTTTTGCAGAGATGCGCATGCTGGTGGGGTTGCTGTTTTCATAAGAACTGACATTGGTAGTATTTATAAAAGTTATGAAAATAAAAACTTGTCACTACCAAATCACTTCGAATGTACTGCGGCATTAGTAAAAACTAAAAACAATGTAAATAGTTTAGCTTGTTGCCTGTATCGTCCTCCAAATTGCGATTTTTTTAACTTTTAATGTTTGTATTGAGAAATTGCTGAAGTATTTATGTAAACCTAATTATTTAATGTTTTTCTGTGGTGATTTTAATTATGATTTTAAATGTGAATGTAAAGAGGCAAGGTACACTCTTAATGCTTTTAACGCGTATGGTCTGGAACAAGGATTATTTGAATACTCTAGAATTCAGGGCCCCTCCTGCACCTTAATTGATCATGTTTACTAATGCTTCTCTCTCAAGCACAGAAACCTTGGACGTAACGTTTTCAGATCATTGCGCTCTGGAGATTCTTGATTTTGAAGATAAATTTACGTATTTTTTTGATACTTTCCAGAGTTTGTTCAACATGAGTTTTCCCTATATAACTAAGAGCAAAAATGGTCAAAGGAAGCCAAATTTATGGGTGACTCCCGCAATTGTTAATGTGGGTGAATAGTTACGGCTTCTTCTCTCCCAAATCAGATGTGATGGTAGTGTTCAACTCTTAACTTCTGACAGAGCCAGACTCAAGAACCACAGGAGGAATATTGCTGCTGCAAAGAAGAGGTATGTCTGAAAAAATATCAACTTCCACCAATATAACCCGAACTTCATGGGACGTGATTAGGTCAACTTCAAACTTCTCGCATCATGAAACAAAAAGGGGTCCAGAGTCAATTTCTGTTGGTGGTCATGAGGTCGCTGGTCCCCAGAATGTTGCAAATTCATTTAATAAATTTTCACACAGAGAACTTTAAGGTTCCAATTACCATTGAGATGCCATGCACCAGTTTTCCATCAATTTTCTTACTTCCTCTTCATCAGAATGAAACTCCAGAAATTATTAAATCTGCATCAATGAAAAGGTCTTGTGGCGCAGATGAGATCCCCTGTAATTTGTTACGTGAGTGTTCCGCCGGAATTCTCTCTGTGTTGACTCATCTCATAAATCTATCGTTCCAATTTGGCTACTTTCCAAAAGAACTCAGAACTGCTATTGTTGTATCTCTTCTCAAAAAAGGTGACATACCACTTGTTGAGAATTACAGGCCTGTTGCCCTACTGTCTGTGTTGTCGAAGATTTTTGAAAAAGCTTATAAAAAAAGACTTGTCAACTTTCTAGATGCATTTAATGTATTGTCGTGTCATCAGTTTGGATTTCGCGCGGGACTCTCCGTATCGGATGCAATACTGTCCTTCTATGCCACAATTTTAAATAATTTTGAATTAACATTGAAATCTGTGGGTATATTTTTTGATTTCACCACTTCGATACTATTAACCACTCCTTGCTTTTGAACAAACTTTTTCATTATGGAATAAGAGGCCCAGTTCTTGAATGGTTTAAGACATACTTGTCGGATAGGACACAGGCTGTCAGACTTAAAGTTGAAGATGGTATATATATGTCTGTTTGGTTGTCAGTTGTAACTGGGGCAGTGTTCTTGGCCCATTACTCTTTTTGCTGTTTATAAATGACATGCCTTTCCTGGTTGATGACTGTTATTTGTCTCTTTCTGCTGACGATACATCAACTATTGTTGCATTGACTATCAAGAGCTTCATTTGCGGGCTAGCAAGTGTATACAAGATACTGCAGGATGGTGCCAGAGAAATGGCATTTGCCTAAATAGCTCAAAAACAAACTTTATGGTTTTTACTCGAATTCGTGCCATTCAAGATCTGAGAGAGGGTTTTACTTTGGGAATCATGGTTGATAGACATTTATCTTGGGATGACCAGGTTGAGTCAGTACGCAGAAAGTTATCACAGAGCAACTATGCTATTCTGAAACTGAGGGATTTCGTGGATGGCTTTACTCTTAAAACTTTTTACTATGCAGTAGTGCATTCTGCTTTAGCCTTTGGCTTGTATATATGGGGAAACTCCTCCAGTATAGAAAGGGTTTTAATCTGTCAAAAGAGAACTATTCGAACTATGTTTAGACTTCCGTTTAGAGAATCTTGTCGTCAGATCTTTAAAATGTTTATATCCATGCACGTCAAGTGTTTAAAAATTCTGATACCTATAAAAGGGTTGGAGATGTAAATTTATATAATACACGTAATGCTAACAAATTCTTTATTCCTATGACTCGGTTATCTCAGGTGCAGGATGGTCCGGTGATTGTATCTTTAAAAATATTTAATCATCTTCTAGAACGTATTAAGGGTGAAAAAACCCACTCACGTTTTAAGAGCTCTTTAAAAACCATACTAGCTGACCTTCCCTTTTATTCTTTGACTGAGTTTTTTAAACATAATTTTACTTAGATATAGGATTTTTTTGATGATATTTTGGGTTTTTTTTTGTATTTGACAATTCCGATGCATATTTTTATATTTATGTCTATGGAAATAAACTATTTGTATTTGTATTTGATGAAAATAAAAGCTCAAAAAACTAAATATGTCACTTATCGAGGTCTCCTTCTGGTATATGTTCCATGATAAATAAACTTGACGAACTAGAAGTCAGTGTACAAAACACTAATCCTACCATAGTATTAACCACAGAAACATGGTTGACTGAGCCATGACAGACCTGACAGTCTTATACAAATACCAGAATACGCTACTCTACGTAAAGCCCGAGAAACAAATGGAGTGTCTATGTTTTTGTCAAAAACGACATTGCGGGGCATAAGGTGCATGTTAGTGACAAGTCAGCAATTTCAAACAACTGGGGCAGTTGAATCCCTATGGCTTGAAGTCAAAATCAGCAATGTCAAATTCTTGATAGCATGTGTTTACAGACCAAAGCAAAAAAAAACTGGGGAACAAAATCTAAGGCTAATACAGGCTGTTGAGAGGGCCATGATGTTGAAAGAGCCTGTCTTTATCATGGGAGACTTCAACTACCTGGAAATTATCTGGGATAGATTGGAGATTCATCCACATAACCAATGTAGCTATGACTTCTTGGAAAGCTACAAAAATCATAGAGGATACCAACATATCAATTTTTCAACTAGAATACGAAATGAGCAAATATCACTTTTAGACCTACTTGTAACAAATGAGAAAAATTTATCTATGATATACAACAACATGCGCCATTGGGGAAAAGTGACCACATAGTTTTCACTGCCAAAACTCAGCTCCATGTAATCGCTCAACCAACTCACAAGTTCTATAAAAGGCAGTTTTGGAAAGTGGACTATGAAGCTGTCAATAACACACTTCAACAACAACTACATCAATCAGCAAACACAATTAGTATAGAAGACATTTATGAAGCAATAACTACAACAATTGAAACACATATACCCATCAAACTTCAAAAAGTTAACACCCAAAAACCTTGGCTGACCAGGGAAGTCTTTAAGGAGATCCAGAAGAAACGAGATCTTTGGCATAAATATAAGAATAGTAAAACTGAAGAAAACTATCAAAAATATCAACAACAAAATAATAAAACTAAAATATGCATAGTGTCAGCTAGAAGAACTTATGAACACAATATATTAACTAATAATAAACAGTTCTATTCATACATAAATCGTATCCTCAACTCCAGACATATCAATTTCAGCATAATTGACAAAACCACCCTACAACCATACGAATCAAGTTTAGAAGTTGGAGAATGGTTTGCAGAGCAGTTCGAGAGTGTCTTCACAAGACTGGACCCAAACACGGCTATGCCTAAGCTTCCTTTAGAGACCTACTCCAGATTGGAAATTAGCAATATTATATTTACACCAGAAAAAGTGGAGGATGCAATTAAATAACTCAAACCTAACTCTAGTCCAGGGCTTGATGAAATTCTACCAGTATTTCTAAAGAACTGTGTGAAAACTATAAAAGAGCCACTATCTAACCTGCTTAACAATATTATTAGTACAGGAGAGTTTCCCGCAGTGTGGAAGAAAGCCATAATTACTCCAATTTATAAAAAAAGGAAATACACAACATGCTGAAAATTACAGACCAATCAGCCTCACAAATGTCCTATCTAATTGCATGGAAAAAATAATAAGAAAGGAACTTACAGAATTTTTCCCGGCGACGAATGTTATTCCCGAACAACAACATGGCTTTCTTCCAAGGAAGTCAACATTCACAAACCTTTTAATTAGACTCAAGGAATGGACATTAGCGAATGATAATCAAGAACCAACTGATGGCATCTACCTCGACTTTGAAAAAGCTTTTGATAAAATACCGACAAAGTTCTTAATCTACAAACTAAACCATTATGGAGTCAGGGGTAATCTCCTACAGCTGATTGAAGAGGGCTTTCTTTCATGTAGAATGTTCCAGGTGCATGTGGATTCTACACTCTCACAAGATGGTATGCAGTGGTGTCCCTCAGGGATTCGTTCTGGGGCCACTGCTGTTCATCGTATATTTAAGCGATCTTTATCACGAGCTTAAAACAAAGAATGCTTCATTTGCAGATGACGGAAACTGATTTGCAGGCTGATTTACACAAAATCAAAAAATGGACGCTGGAATGGAAAATGCCCCTGAACGATATTAAATGCACTGTCTTGCATATTGGTAAAAACAATCCAAAACATAACTATTACTTTGAGCAAACAAAAATAATATCAGTATCAAACCAAAGAGATCTGGGAATCACTATCACTTCTGACTTAAAATGGGAAACTCACACAGCATAAATGTGCAAAAAAGCTAGCACAATGATCTACCTAATTCAAAAATACTTTAAAGACCTGTCCAAAGAAATGATACTGAAACTGCTCAAATCATATGTAAGACCTAAGCTCGAATATGGCCAGTCTGTCTGGAATCCATGTTATGTAAAAGACATTGAACAGATTGAAAGGGTGCAGAGACGTATGACCAAATTACCACAAGAACTTAAAGACTTGCCTTATGTGGAACTACTAGCACAGCTGAACCTTACAACGTTAAAGGAAAGAAGAACAAGGGGCAATCTTGTGCAAACATCTAAAATATTGAATAATCACTATGCAGGTAACCGGAGGGAAATTTACCACTTTAATCATCACTAATTTAAGAGGACATAACCAAAAACTTCCCAAAGAAAAATGTAATAAGCTGCTTCGAAGAAATTTTCTGACTACCAGAGTGGTCTACCATTGGAACGGTCTAAGTAACAACACTGTCAGCTCCAAATTTTTAAAATTTTGAATTGTGCTGTGATATAATTTTGAAACTAAGTTGTGATATATAAGACTGTTAGAAAACTAAACTGTGATAGCAACATGAATAATCTGTGATAGCAACTCGAAAAGACTCAGCAGTCTCATCGGATTCATCCGCCTACTGCTGATTGCCATAATAATGCTTACCTAAATTGTACATAAAAGCATTAGAAATATTAATCGGGTTTTATTACTTTTCAGCTGCCGAATATTGAATTAATCAATGCCCAAGAAATATAGACACCTGACGATTTGTATTTTTCCCGTTTTGACTGGCTAAAGAAAATATGAGACAGGACAATATAAAGTGCACTTTTCTTGTTCAATTTGATGGCAACCTCTGCTCAACCAGGAAGAAACGCATAAAATAGTTAAATTCAGAAAGCCAATTGAGAATACTTGAATTTTAAATAAAATTGAAATATACATGCAAATCAAAATAATAATAAATAATTAACGTTTTTATATATTTAGCAATAATAATTCAAGTCTTACCGTTTGTGCTCCTCCGAAATTTGCCTGTTTTAGTCCGAGATTCATAAGTTGTTCCTCTAATTGTTTCTGCTGTAATATGTGGTGGTAGGGATTATGTAGACCGTTGTAACCGTTTTGATAAGGCGACGAATTTGGTGTTTCCTAAAAGGAATAATCCGATGCTTTAAATATTTACTCTTAAATTGTTTAGTACTCCACTTATATTAAGTTTAAAACATATTTCTTCAGTCAAATTGGATGAGATATATTCCATTCATAAGAAACTTACAATGATTCGAGTTACTTACCTTTGCATTAAATTTATTAAAATCACTAAAGAATTTGGACATATTGTGATCTAACCCATTAGAAATGTGTGCGGGAGGCTGTGGCGCAGTGGGTTC
This sequence comes from Pissodes strobi, assembly GCA_016904865.1. Lineage (NCBI taxonomy): Eukaryota > Metazoa > Arthropoda > Insecta > Coleoptera > Curculionidae > Pissodes > Pissodes strobi. The sequence continues at coordinate 70,573 of MU182611.1, read as the reverse complement.
CTGCGGTCTAATATTGAACCCATTAGTTTTATTCGCTAACGCATCCATTAAGTTCTCTTGTAACTTGGACATTTCGTAGAATCCACTAAAGTTGTCTATACCTGAAAACAACATCTCTTATTGTAATCCTGGAAACGTCTCCGAATTTACTGAATCAGGCTGTGATGCAACCTACCTTGTGCCCCTAATGATCCAAAACCGGTGAAATTGGGCAGTTTACTGACGTCCCTTTGCTGTATTTTCTGATGCAACAGATCGTGCTCCCTCGACGGTTGACCCGCAAACCCAAAGGCCGCCGCCCAGTCTTCTGTTGTGTTTATGTTTGGTAATGTGTCCGTTAGCACCTAGATTTAAAGGCGAATATAAATATATTTTAGCAATTACGATTAAACCATTCAAATACTAAGTTTTTGGGCTTATGTGGGGATGAAACACTTTCCTGGCATGCCCATGTTAATTGTGGTGAGTAAAATTAATTCTGTTTTTTTTTGCTATTAATAGACGAGACTTCTTAGAAATTAAAGAACTTATGTCTATATACTATTCATTAATATACTCCCAATTAAGCTATAATGTAATATTTTGGGGAAATTCTGTAGAAAGTAATCGAATTTTCATAGCTCAAAAAAGAGCGAACAGACTGTTGTTTGGTGTGCCATTATATTGCCAGCATTTTAACATTTCCTTGTTTATATATTTTTAAGACCTTATTATATATCAAACATAATGAGAACACTCATCCAATTGGGCAAGAATTTCACTCTTATAACACACGAATGAATGATCTTATGGTAACTGATTTGCACCGGCTTACTAAGCTTGAGAAGTGTCCAACATATGTAGGCAGGAAACTGTTCAATAAATTACCAAGGGAGGTTAGAAAACTGCCATTTATTAGGTTTAAACACAACATTACGCAAATCTTGTTGAATGGGGCTTTTTACTCGGTTTCTGAATTTATGACTGATACTTTGAATAGCTCATAGATTTTATTTTTAATGTGATATATGTAGTCTGTTGTACTACAATGTATCTGTTAACTAATAGGTATTTTAAATCTGTTTTAAACATTGTATGTAGGTATATGCCATTGTATATATACCAATTTGACGTGTACACCCTTCAACTGTAAGGCTAAAGTATTAATAAAGAGTATTTCAGTATTTCAGGTTCAAAACCGAAATAGCGCATTTCGCTAACCATGTTAGCATCATCAGAGGATGATTAATCATATATAGCATGGTTTTTTAACTGAAACAGAATTTGAGAGCCTGCTCTGGTATCTTTATTTTTTTATATTTGTGTTGTGTAAGTTATTTTTTTATGATGTTTGCCAGTCAAAGTTTGTAGTCCCCTTTGTAGGACAAACAGGTTTCAGTTCGTTTGCTGGTTGGGCATATCTTCAATTATGTATTTGAAATGGCCCACACCCTATGGGTACATGTGTTTAAGGGCCCAACAATGATTATAAATAAAATAATCATAAGGCACTTAATTAAGCCTTAATACAACTTGTATTATTAAGGAAAATAATGAAAACAATTTATAGGGCTCCATGAGTCTTGATATATTATATACTAAAACTAAGATAGTGTAAATTTGAACCTAAATGCAGGCCATTCCTTCATATATGTTTCCAAAAAATTACAATATATGGTTAATTATTACCCTTTAAAATACCCACCTGATTTCCATGATCCTCTTGCAAGACCTCCCCTAACGGCCTGACCACGCCCAGCCTGTCTCTCTCCGCACGCTCTTCCTTTTCTATCACATTGTCCAAGGCGCTCTGCAGCTTATTAAATCCGCTCGAGCTGAAGTAAGAATTATTGTCCTCCGACGGCCCGCCCACCAGACTGGGTGGCAGCTTAGCCGTGAACGATGCGCTGCCATTCACCGAATACGATCCGGCGGACGGGGCGGGTAGCCCATGGGGCATGTCGGAAGATTCGTGAGCCGCGCCCACACAATGGAGAGGCGGCGACTGCGTGCTCGGTGGAGATGATGAGGGGCTAGGCTCGCTGGAGAGCCCCGGCGAGGGGTATGCGTCTAAATCTTTGACTGAATAAAAAAAACAATAAGTGGAACGCCATCGTTTCTCTAAGAGCGATTTAATTATTTTTTAGTTATTCCATTATCTAGTTCCTTTTTTCTCTTACGCCTTTCTAAATTAAAATTACTATATTCTTTAGAATTAGATGCAGAAGGTCTGTTCATTTGGTCTGCTCTCGTTACTCTAAGCGGCTCGAGCAGCTGATATTTTTTTTGTTCGCTTGGGATGGAGCACTGTGCTCGAGATCAGTTAGATCATGCTCTACTGGCATCTAGTCTGGATGTGGAGCAGTTAGAGCAAAAACGGAAAGATGACAGATCATCAACAAACACTGCGGAATAGAAAATAATAATATAACCCCACTTTTTAAATTTTGAAAGGCTGAAAGGCATCGTGGTCTTTTTTGAGAAAAATAGCCCTATATACGAAATATCGTATCCACCTGCTAACAACATGTTCAACAATTTTATGATCAATGCGGCTCCAAATTTAATAAAAAATCAACCTCAAGCACCATTTTCCTGCAATATCCCAGTACATAACAAATCATTCTTTTTATCTCCGGTCACACCATTTGAGATATCTGGGATTGTTGCAAAACTTAAAAAGAAGAAGAGCTGTGAGTTTGATGAAATTTTAGCAAATCTATTGAAGCACTGTGGAGGTTGTAGTGCCCTTGTGTCACATCATAAATAATTCATTTGAGTATGGCTTATTTCCTGAACAGCTTAAATTAGCTATTGTTGAAAACTACAGGCCTATTAGCTTATTATCAAGCTTTTCTAAGGTCTTTCAAATTGCAGTGTGCTCAAGGCTTCTGCACTTCTTCTGTGCAGAAAAATTAATAAGCTCATCCCAGCATGGTTTTCTTAAGGTAAGCGGAGACTGCAACTTATGATTTTGTTGAAAGGATTCTTAATGGCTTTGAGAATGGGAACCTATCTCTGGGTGTATTCCTGGATTTGTCAAAGGCATTCGACAGTATTGACTTCTGTATTTTGCTCGAAAAATAGGAGCACTATGGAGTGCGTGGACCAGCCCTCCTGCAGTGGATAAACTCGTTAACTCCTACATAGAAAGCAAAAAGTGCTTCTTGAGATTTCCATAGATCGACTGATAGCAGCTCAAGACTAGTTTACCAAGAATAAACTAGTTCTGAATGCTGAAAAAAACAAATGTAATCTGCTTTCGAACCAAGCAAAAAAATAAGGACATGCCAAGGGTTGTTTCTCTCAATGAATCAACACAAACTCTGTCCGAACATACAAAGTTTCTGGGTCTCTACATTAATCAGAACCTTGATTGGGTACAACATCTCTCAACTGTCTGCAATAGAGTTAATTCTGCATGTTACTCAATGAGAATACTTTCCAAATACTTAAACTTGGACAATCTAAAAGCTATATATTTTGCAAACGTACTCAGTCCTTAAATATGGCATAACGTTCTGGGAAGGAAGTAGGAATGCAGATAGCTTTCTTAGCTCAAAAAAAGGCAGTCAGAATCTTGCTCAACTTAAGGAGGAGAGACTCATGTAGGGGATGGTTTAGAGACTTCGGACTTCTAATAACTTATGGGATTTATATATGTGAGTGTTTTTTATTTATGTTCAAGAATGGGGAGAGATTTGTTGAGTTTAATTCACAAAGAATTATTCCAACTAGGTTCATTGGGTTTTGCCCTCCTCAACATAGGTTTATAGCTACTGAGAAAGGTCCTACCTACTCGTATATTAACTTTTTTAATACATTGCCAAATAATATTAGGCAGCTGAAAACTCTTAGCGTTTTTAAGAAAACTATTAAAAACCTGCTTGTAGAAATTGAACTATACACAATCCAAGAGTTTCTGAATAATAGACCTGATGGGGTTTGAAGTCTCCTGCAAACATTGTTTCTGATTGTATCTATGTTATTTTAACAATTATTGTTCTAGTGTCCATCTAATCTAACCATTTTATCCAATTTTATTGTATCTTTTCTTAACTCTTTGAGTAACAGAATATTTTTTTAAATTGATTATACAAGCTTTTAAAAACCAATTTAGGATTTCGGATGGACTTAGATAGGAAATTAGTTCTGAAATAAATTTTCATCTTGATGCTATATGTTCAATTGTATTATGTTTATGACTATGCAATCTTTCATTAATATAGACCATTTGAATTTGAACAAAGAGCGAGTTCATTTGGGGTAACAAGCTAGGAAGTCCGAGCAGGAAATATCTGTTTGGAGTGCAGTTATGGCATTTCGTGTTCTGCTCCAAGCTGATTTTCTTGTTTTTCCGAGCAGGTTGAGCAAATCCAAATGAACAGGCCTAGAATAACATGCGATCACACAGTCACAAGAGAAACAAAGTGTCAAAAGCCAGTAAGCTTGTTTCTAAGTTAAGGTATATCTTAAATCCTATAAAACAAGTCTCATCTGATGCGTAATAATTCCGCACAAAATCTATATGGAAAATTATATTATACATTTTTCATTTTCCAGAATTTGGCAACTTTACATGCTGAAATTTAATTAAATCCGACAACAGACGATTGCAAATGTGTCGCTCTCAGATATGATTTCTCACCCTCTCAACCTAATTTAACTTCATGCGATGAGCAATATTTTGGATTAGTTGGAGAGCTAGTACGAATCATGTAGAAATAAATACAATGTTAATATTATTTCTCGAAAAAACAGTTAATACATCTTGTAAGGAAGTACTTTGCAGGTAACAGGAACCTCAGAACACTTTAACACAAAAATTACAATTCATAGTTTAAATATTTTAGTTGAAATCAGATCTTACCTTCAATTTTACTAATTAAATGTTGACTACCATTACTACTTGTACTAGTTGTTCTACTGTTCTGCGATGACCTACTCTCGCTACTACTGCTACTCTTCCCATCCTTCTTGTCCTTTAATCTGGATTCTCCGCTGTTCTTCGTCTTGCCTTTCCTGCCTTTGTCTTTATCCTGCTTCTTTTCCTTGTCCAAATGTGGCCAGCTTTCTTTGTTCGTTCCTGCGCTGCTGTCTTTTGATGTACCGGTGCTGCTGCTGCTTGCCTGTAATTTCATTTACTAATAAGAAACTAGACTACGAAGCAAAATAAGGAGTCTACAAGTAAGTATACATTATCAACCAATTCATTTAGTTATATATATGTGGGATATGGTAAAAAATATGTATCTCATCTTACAGACATAGGCCTTTTAAACCATAGACATGTTCTAAACCATCTAGATATGGATATGGAATTTTAACATGAGTTAATCAAAAACTACACACAAAAACAATGATCTAAATTGCAAAGCAAGATGATTTCACAAATATACATTTTCAACTAGTGAATTTATTATATATAAATGACAAATGTGGAATATTGTCCATTTGTTTTCACGTCATATAAAAAACGCATCTAGACATTCTAAACCTTCCGCATGAGACCTAACTCTTATGAATTAATCAAAAAATTACAAAACATATCAATGATCTGAATAGCAAAACTAGATATTCACGATTATTTTTGTACAATAAAACATTTAAATATTGATTTACCCCTTCCTTGGCTCCTTTCTGTGCGCTCGTCCCCTTAACATCTATGCCTTGCCCGTTTTGCGCTTTCGTCCGCGAAAGCAGATCGTCGTGTAACTTCTTCTCATACTCTTGATGCTTGCCGGAGTGCATCTGCTCCTTGGTGAAACTAGCTTCAGGGTCTCCTTGAAACAAAGCAAGAGAAGGACTATTATGGTGAATC
>MU182611.1:0-64763 GCA_016904865.1 Pissodes strobi | reverse complement strand
AGTGCTATACTTGGAGTCATGAAAAGAGGTTAGTATCTCAGAAATTAGGTACAGGACACCCTGGACTGTATTTTTATTTTTCGGAACCCAAACTGGCATTTATTGAGTTATTATTCTCAAAAAAAGATATTATTTGTTTGGCCATGCATTTCTCAATTATTTTTGATATTATGGGGAGCAGAGATATTGGACGGTAGTTTTCCGGTCTATTTGGGTCCCGGTTGCTAAAGAATTACAGTCTATTGTGAATGACTTAAGGAATAAGACTTCTTCGTCTAGCACAATCGCTAATTCACCTGAGAACCTAAACAATTACTTTGTAAATGTGGCTAAAGATTTAATGAACACCATAACTCCTTCTCATGATCCACTTTCGTATCGCTCTAATGCTAATGTGAATTTACACAGTTTCTTCTTTACGCCTGTAGCATTAGCTGAGCTTCGCAGTACAATAAAAGACATTAATCAAATCAAATCAAATCAAATCAAATATGCTTTAAAAAACAAATCCTCATCTGGGGCTGATGGGCTTACTCTGAAAATGTTCACAAACCTGCCGGGATACACATTAAACAATCTTACTACTTTAATTAACAAGTCATTTCAAAATGGGGTTTTTCCAAACTGTCTTAAGACGGCAATAATTATTGCTTTGCATAAAGGAGGAGATAAAGACCAAGCTTCGAACTATCGCACAATTGCAAACCTTTCCACATTATCAAAGATCGTTGAAAGATTGGTTAAAAAAAGGCTTCTATCTTTTTCTCTCTAAATACAAAATACTTACTACCCATCAATTTGGATTTTTAAGTAACAAATGCACACATGATGCTATGTTTTCCCTTTTTCATTATGTATACTCCAACTTGAACAACCATCACTCTACAGCAACAATTTTCTGCGATTTCTCTAAAGCTTTCGATTGTGTAAATCATAATATCTTAATTAACAAATTGCAGTACTATGGATTCAGAGGAGTGCCTCTCGAATGGTTTAAGTCATATCTTAACAACAGAAGTTAGCTTGTGAGGGTTGATACGTTAATGCCTTCTTGCAAACCAATAGATTGTGAAGTACCGCAGGGTTCACTACTAGGCCCTATTTTGTTTCTGCTGTTTATACTGTTTCACCTGGAGCAACGCGGATATTACGGCGCTTCACAGAACTGTATCTAGTGACTTAATCACCATTAAATTATGGTACGGTTCTAATCTCCTGTGCCTCAACGTTTTTAAAACTAAAGCTCCGAAAATATTAATACTATTTTGTGTTCTTGAGCATTCATATGCTAAATTTTGTAAAAGTGGAATATATGAATCTTTTATTAAGCTTGAGGAAGATCGACTTTTATGTGCAAGAATTTTTTCAACCTGATGAATTCCCTTAACAGTGTCGAGTAGTCTACAAACAACATCTTGCTACTTTGAAATACCAAATTTCATCAGATTTCTAGCCATGCCGTTACTGTAATAAGAGTAGACACTTACCTGTTCGCGGGACAACGGGATAAAATCGGCAGGATTCTCGGAGTACGCTTTGCGACACGCCGGGCACAGACCGCCGTTTTCGTCCAGACGAATACGGTGCCAACAGAATCGGCAAATCTAGAAAAGATATACAAAAAATTAAAATATACTGCTAACAATGAATTACTCTATACTATACCATCTACGATTATTCAAATAATATATTTACACCTTCAAAAATCACAAAATTTGTTCCTAGATGCAGTGATTATTTACATTACTTGCACTTAGTTATTGCTAAAATAAATAACAAGCAAAAGAAAATAGGAACATAGGTGAACTAAAATACAGCTCAACAATAGGGATAATCAAATGCATTAGAATAATAATTAACGATAATCATGTCCCAATAATGCTGTTGATCTGCTAGCTCGTTTAACACTGCTGCAGTAGCTCTTGATCATCAACAAGAATTTCCATTGCTGTAGAGATATGGAATACATTAGAAAGATCAGCCGTTAGACATTAAAAACATTTTTTTAAACGTAGAAGCATGGCCATGACAACTTATTTTGCAGCAAACATGTTAGACCACAGCTTTCTTGGACAACGATTGAACTATGTGCAAGAAAAAGCTTGTCAATTTATCAATGATATGAAACCAGTATTTGAACCATTTGTAATGGCGTTAACAATCCAATCAACAGAAAGCATTTCCAAAATACATGCTTCCGGAAATGTGCGGAAGCATGCCATTAATATGGTGGAAGTCGGTAACAATTGGAAATGAATGGCCCTTCGAGAAACATACATTTTTGGAGTTTAGAGAGATACTTCTCATAATTCAGATTAGTGCAATCAAAACTCAAAATAAGTTGGGATGTCAAAGAGCACCTAAACTAGCTTTCTTTAATTTAGATATTTAAATCGAAAAACTGAGACCAAAGAGTGGATCTGGGAGATAGCCTCAATATATTATTCTCATGATGAACCAGTATTTCTATTTGCAAAATTTTGTTTTAGAATTAATGTTTCGCCCCCTTTATACAATTTTCAATTTAGTTTTGTTAATTTTTAATAGAACTAATGTTTTTTTAATTCTGTAATAAAAATACAAATTATTCATATGGGATTGGGAAATATATGTTACGAAAAAATATAACATAAATATACATCTCAATATAATACTGGCATTTATATAAATATCATGATATTTTTGAGCCCTGGACAAAGCAGTTCCCTTTAATTAGAAAATCAGAAGCAAAACAACTTTGGAACTCCAAATTTGCCCAACAACATCATAACATTTATAAAAACTAGTCTTGCAATTGCTACTCTGCAATCAAGTAAACAATTCAAATATCCAAGGTTTACCTAATATTTTGTGAAAGTTAAACGTTTACAATAGCATATATATCTCATTTACATATTTTAATTTATTGACGTTTTTACCAAGTTATCAGCTGACCAACCTACTTTGTCTATCTGTAATTCTGAAAAAAATCATTTAAATTTATATTATGGATTGATAAAACTGCAGCAAACAACACATTGAAATAATTCGACATATTGGAAATAATACTTTAAGATTACATAATTGTGGAAATAAAATATGCAATACACTTCAAATAAAACATTTATTATTGGTAATTTTTATTATGTCTCCCACGCAGTGTTTTGAACTAAAATAGAATGCCTACAACATATACACATATTAATATCGCGTGCTTCAACTGATTTTCCAGGTATCTTCATTACATAAAAAAGAATGGCTACTTGAAATGATATCTTTTTGACTCAATGGAAATTTGATTGATAGTAATATATTACTTTTTGAATGCTACTAACCTATGTATTTGATCTCCCAAAAAATACATTAAATTCTAAACTGCTGGTCAAATAAACAGCATATGAATTACAGTGAAGTTCAAAGCTTTATATTTCAAAAAGAAAATTTATCTATCTGGATTTGCAGCCCAGTTTGAACACTACGCAATGAAAAAAACACAATTTTGAGGTTTTGTATGAAGCGAGTACTCTCCATGCCAAAAGGAATTGAGAAATCTTATAAATGTAAATAGGCTTTTGTTAGTAATTCACTCTACTTAAAAACTTTCTTTCAATATTCATATGTTTCAAACTGTAGATAACTCCCTATATTTTTTCAAGACAAACAGTTTTATTACTAGTTTGGCTAGAATAATATTATGGCATATGAAGATACTCCAGTAAAATAGGTCATACAATTTATTGTCATTATTATTATTATCTTATATGTAGACAATAATGAGTGGTAGCAAACTGATGAGACTAATGCATTAGGTTCAGAATCACTTGCCCAAGCCAGCCAATACCTCCCTGCACACAAAGGATACCACAGTACCATCACAAAAAGCAATGAGAAAAAAAATTAGTGGTGCCAACTCTCCATTGGTTAAGGGAGTCACTTTAAGGTGATTTCCAACTGCGTACAAGAAATAAAATTTCCTTGGAGTAGTTTGGCGCATCTCTATTTTGTTAGCTTCTTATTATGCCTCGCGTCAGCTGTCAGTTCTAAGAACAGAAAAACATGCACCAGTTATTGTGAAAGTCTAGATAAGGTCACCATGCCAAGAAACTCTCTACGCTTTGATAAAGTCAATATCACATTACAGATTTAGGTGACTTGTTATGAGTTAGAGGATTTCAGCGGCAGTTGGCATCATCGGCAAAAGATCTTATACTGGATTTTAAATTATGTGGCAGATCATGAATATAAACAAGAAACAGCAACGAGTCGAGCACCGATCCCTGGGGTTCCCCCTAAGAACTCCCCGCATCTGAGACTTGGTTTCACCAATTCTAACAGTGTCGACCCTATAGGAAAGCTCAAATGAACCCCAAAATCCAACTAAAACAAATCAAGGGGCTCTTCTCTTTCGTCGACCACCGACCAATCTTGGACTCTCATAAGCAGGTTTGTGAAGGTTGACAAACCTGGGAAAAATTCATGTTGAGACGAGGGAAGAACAGTACCTCAGAAAATGTTATTCGTCATGACAGAAAGAAGCCCTGATGTCTATTTCAGAAATAGCTATATGTTCTAGAACCCATTTTAGTGTTTATAAGATGATGTCTGATGTCATATGATGTCAATGCATAAATAAGCAAAAACTTTTCAAAGAATTGTCATGCATAAATAGCTATACATGTATTTTTACTATGAATAATTGTTGAAGAGTAAACCAAGCGCTTAAATTGTATTGAAAAACTTTATAAACTTTTATTTTAACTCTGAAAATTATAATCATTCATATTCTAATGCCAAGAAGCATTAACGATTAGTTTTAACTAAGGAAACAGATATTACAAAAGCATTGGCAATGAATTTACCTGATATCCACAAGTACAAGGGAAGAAATTCAGGTCATCTACTTCTAGCGGCTCCATGCATAGCGGACACTCCACCTGCTCTTCACCACTCTGATTTAACACTGACACTGACATCTCACTAATTCAAATTCCGCTTTGCTTTCCAAAACTTATGCTTGGCCTAAGATGAAAATATGAAAATGTCTGAATAATACATTCTATCTAGTCTAAAATTAAGTCAAAATGAGTAAATATGCATAAATGTTAATACAGTCAGTACTTAAATCAAAATAAAACTTTTACGAAGTTCTAAAATTAGTGAAATTTCAAATAGATTAACAAAAAATCTTTTATGAAACATACAACTTAACAAAGGTTGTTTTAACTATATTGTTAGTCTGAGAGAATGGGAATAACATGAAAATCAGCAGCCAAAGCTCCATAGCTCTAAACTTTCATGTAACATAATATTGTTGAAATTTTGTCAAACTATTACAGGTCTGTGCAAACATATTTACCTGAATATTTATAAATTAACATATCTACCAAGGAAATAATAAGAGCTTAATACATGTCTAAACCATATAATCTAATAACTAAGAGATCAATATAGATTGGCATGAAGCAAAGAAACATATTGAAAAAAGTAATTATCCATAATAAGGTCAACCATGTAAAATGTAAGAATTTATGACTTAATGCAAGTATCAGTAATTCACAATCTTTTATAGCAAATCCTAAAAAAGCCTGTTATTGTTTCTAACTGCAAATTTAAAAAAAATCCAGAACAAATATTGAACTTTTATGTTTGGGTGTTTTACTTTTTAACATAAGTCATCTTCTCAATTCCCAGAACAATCCTTTGTTATAAGAACTTGGGATTTTTGAATTAACAGACGATATTAGCAATGATTAATCCGTAAAATTTTTAAATTGTTTCACCTGTAAAATAAAACTTAATTTAACTATTTTCTGGCAAGATTTACCTAAAAATTAGAGAAAATGTCAAAAAAAATTAACATCTGTCAAACTCTTGCCAAGTATTAATTTTTGCCCGAGATCCATACGATTTTTTTCGAAATGAAAATATAATCAAATTTCCAAAATTCTCGCGCTTCCGCCCACGAAAACATCGACAAAACTCCTGGGGCACAACCCATCCTTATAAGTACAAAATTTTTAAGCCAAAAACTATTGTGTGATTTTTATGCAATAACTTTGCAATTTCCCGAGGGCGTTTCAGGGACTTTTTCGGAGACAACCTAAACTTTTTATACACCTACTTACACACTAAAGTCTGCACTTTTCTTTGAAAATTGAAAAAACAGAAAAATCACAGGTGATACGTGGAAAATTCCTGTATTTACTTACTTTAAATTTCTGATTAGACAGTTACCAATATGGCGACTTTGATCTGAAATGCTTGCGCATGCGCAGATGTCGGCACAATTTATTTGTTGGGATATACTCACTATCGTTTCAATGACACCTGACGGCGTATATACGTAGTGCCTATGTATGTCTCTCTTTATCATATAATCAGTGAATAGATGCGTCTCTGTTCATATGATACAATTAGGTAATTCCAGATTGACATGTGACTTGTTCTGAGATCAAAAGAACTACTTATAGTAGTGTCTCAATGTAGAAAGAACCGAAATTTAACACGTAGTTAAAGTGACGTGATTTTAGGAGATTTGGATTGGCTTGGCTGGGACCAAAGACATTTTAGGTTAAATGTCTTTTGCTTGCACTTGGACATCGCCTTTATAAACGATGGCTTGGCCATTAGACAAGAATTTTTATTCCGCATATTGCTAATTAACATTTTCGCTATGGCCTAGCGACGTCGGTATCTCGGAAAATTCCGACCTCTGTACTCAAGATTATTAATACATATTTTTAATAGTAATTATTAAATTTCAAGGAGTATGGAAAAGGACTGAAAATGGACCGAAACGAGATTTACGGTCGTAACAACTGGATACGCTCAGAATTCTATGAAGGTCGGACAGAATTGAGCAAGCAAAATTTTTTTCTCTTGTCTGTTAACGTATATCAACAACTGCTCTATATTCACGTAAGACTAAGCAATAGATAGTACCCAACAGAAAAGCTTTCGATTTTCAATAATACAGTGTTAAAATAGATATTACCACTTTCTATATAATCTAAATTTTAAAGACGAATATATTCGATTAATTGCATAGTAATTAGTGACTAATTAATTAATCATTGTTTATGGAAAAAATAGTGCATACTTACGTTTACTGGAGTTGGAGCGGGGGAAGTTTCAGATTTTACGCGCCAAATTTAAAATATTTGATAATTATATTAGGATGTCTTGTCCCGATTTTTTTTTGTGGTTGAATCATAATTTATTCAAATATTAAGCATTTTTAACCTTAAATCTAAAGCAGCCTTTTTAAACAATTGCGAAAGGAAAATAACACTTTTCCTTACTAGAGTATTAGATTTGATCCTAAAACTGTAAGGACACATTTTATTTTACGGCGCCAGCCATTATTAAGTTTTTAACCATAATACAAGGATAATGACAATTTTTAATACTTTTGGTTAGCTTGAGCTAATGCAATCGTTTGGAGGCCCTAAATTAGATTGGGCACTTTAACTTGGAAAATGGTTAGTTTGAAAATTCCAAGCGAATGCAACCAAATCAAAAGAGGTATCCTCACATTCCATAATACTTTTGGTGACTGAGCTATACTAAATCACTACCAAAAGTTTTGTCCATTATCTCCGATTGTGTCTTACCTCAATGCATTTGAATATTATGTATGCATATGCAGCTTTCATTTTAAAAATGTGTCTAATTCGTCCAATATCATGTGCTTAATTTTTCTGCAAATCTCCTATAAGGATATAATTGTTCAACTGTAGAATGCATAGACATATAATTATGCCTATGGTATAATGATGATAGATTAGGATAAGGATTGATTTTGATATTTCTCTGCTCCTTGACAATGTTAAAGTCTCTCTCAAGAGAGAATCACTTCAATGGCCTGTCTGCATCTCTCCATTCTTGTCCAGAACTTGTTCTGCCTCTAAACCGAGCAGTAAAGTAACCCAAACTAATCAGCTCGCTTCATCAACTTTCCTCTACCTCCATGAACCTACCATAACTCTACAGTTTTAACAACTCCTTTAATTCATATTTACTGTTTTTTTTGGAATGCCTTCAAGGTAGTTTAACTCTCCAAGTACATGTAAATTTCTCATTCTGTATAAATTAAAATTCACAGCATTCTTTCGCTGGTCCAGTTTTATGGCTTTCTCCGTGCCACGTTAAGTAAGCAACTGACACCAGACAAAATTCGCCTCATATGAAAACAACGATTTAATGATGTGTCACTGGACAATGACACAAAAGCCCATACAATTCAAAACTGATAATTTTAAAATACATACATTTTTCCTAATATTAATATTGCAAAGAAATGCATTCATATTTTCCTTAAAAATACAATTTATTTCTACTAATGTACAACAGGATTTAAAGGTTCAGCCTTAATATTTGCTAAGTTTAATCTGTTATCTATATCCTCATCGATTAACCCTATTATGGCCCTAAAAAAAAACAAAATTTAGTGATTTTTTGCTCTTCTCTTAGCAAACATGCAATATCACTTTACTAATCTGCTAACCAATTAGATTACTATTATATTTCCATTTTTCAATAGTATAAATTGTACTGGAAGCAACTTAAATTTAATAGTACTGGAATACTCTCAAATTTATTTATTTATTAACTGTCATGCAATCTTAAAGTAAAGGATGCTAAAACATGACCAGGTATTAGGAATTAAATGAAAGACCAAATTGCTTACACATTATCTCCTCGAATGATATGAAGACCCAACATGACTTGCTCAATTCCTGTCGTCGTAGAATACACCCTTTCATGAGATTCATCTAAAATTATGTTAATTGTCTGGTCAAATCCTTTTAGTGTCCCCTGTAAAGTATGAAAAATCAGAACCATAGGATGGGAATGTTATAACTGTACACAACTAAATGTTGCAATCAGACTGATAAATCATTAAATGTACATTACGAGTAAAGGGAGAACATTCATACTTCCCTCTACAAAGCTCATCCCAAATGCAAGGAATCCCTTGCAATATCTTTAAAATTAAGCCGTCACATGAAATCATGTTGTTCGGTAGCTTACAGAGAAATATTTACAGGGATCTGCGACATTCTAAAGAATACAAGCTACCAAAGAGTAAACTTCTCTCTATTCTGGAAGACAGAAGTAATAAGACATCTTGTGATATTACCAAGTATCAAATAAAAAACCGTTTACTTACAATAAAATTTCTCCCATCTGAAGTTATGATCGAAACAGTATCTAGAACTAAAGTTAAAGAAAATAGTCTATACAAATCTAGGAATACCTATAAACAATCAATGTACCAAAAAGGATACGATTCAGAAAACTCTCCAGTCCTGAAGCCATAATTTATAAAAAATAAAACTATAAACAAATAGTTTTAAAAATTCGTTTTTTATGGGTTATGTTCAGCTGCACGGCTTCACTTCTTCTTTGGGGTAGTTAGTAGGCCAGAGACATTCGTTTATCTATGGGTAGGCTATTTTTAATGTGATTAGTGGTTACATTACATTTCAAAACTCATGTCTACACACAGGAATATCACTCAGAGTACGGGTACGTTCGTTCACAAGCGTCTATCGTAAGCTATGATTCTTGGTCGTTTTCGATTATTTTAACCCCAACTACTGCTTCAACTGCGAACTGAGCAAGTGTGATCAGTTAGGTGTTTGTGGCCGTCCTTTATTTCCTCGAGTGAAATAAATCTAACAAGAGAGATGGTCCACTTCCGCTTCGTTCTCGGTTGAATCAACACGTGTCGGGTATCGGCTCTCCGACGCCAATTTCGGTGGCCCGTGACAAACATTCAGGGACCGTTTGGGCTCCCCGAGGAAGAAACGGACGTCATAGCCAGGGTAGTCTGTGCCGTTCATTGATATTGATCCAGAAGAAAGACCATTTCTATCTGTACCGTTCATAGATTATATTTGTGTGCAAGAGTCCACCAGGTGCATAGGCCCGTCATACTGGAGGTTCCCACCCCGAATACAAGGGCCCTCAAACTGGAGTAACGGGTAAAACAAGCAGAAGGGTAGCTCAGCCTCTGTTTAAGCGTCGGAAGAAGGTTGTGCTGGCGAATTGCCTATTTTTGAGCAAAGCCATTGGTCCTCCGAAAGGAAAGCTCAACGATGTAATGCGCGCGCAACTCTGAAGCCCACTTATGCGGTACGGGCCAACGATTATAAACAGGATACGGGCAACGTCTACTATGCTAAACCATCTGAACTAGATTTCCAGAGTTTTGCCCCAAAACTAAAGGCCTTAATTTTAAAAAGGAAGAGATGCTCAGTTGCCAATTCTCCTTTCTTTTCAAGAATATTTTGGCATGCCCCCTTTTCTATAAGCAATACAATGATGCCAGAAGTTGTCTCTGGCCAGAACACTAAATATCGGGGGCCAGAATCCACTTCCACATGCCCCTCATGATCGAAGCCAAAATAATCTCGTTGGAATGCAACTTTCTTATATTGTACTTTTATGTAAATTAATACCAAGAAAAGAACACGACATTTTTAGAAAATCTATTTATTATTAGGATATAATAAATAATAGTGGACACGTTTATTTCTACAATATAAAACAAAAATATCTATAAAATAAAATTTACAAGCCATTAACTTCAAAATATGCCCTACAAACTCTACACTTTAAAAAATAGGTCTTATTTTAAGAGTAAAATAATAGGTTATTTATACACTTTTAGAGACAGCATTACATCATTGTATTCATTAATTATAGGAAGGATATAAAAGAGATCCAATAGTTACTCGTCAAATACCAAATAGGTATATATATTTCCTTTTCAAATTATATCCAAATTCAAAGACTTGTTTTTCTGAAACACCCATTATTTTCAAACAAAATGCAGTCTACTCGACCTGTAACCATACTTACAAGTTATTATTTAGGCTTAATGCTACAACTCATCTAGGATTTAGGTTGCATATTAAATTATGATTTTACAAGAAAATATAAGAAAAATAATATGATTGTCAGCCACACTAAAAATGCAGATGTGTTGTGAATACTGAAAATTACATATTTGCTAGGTATCTGATTTAAATAAACCCTTAATTTCCAGAACCATATACTGGTTTTAACAAAATATAAATACAAAATATCTCTCATTCGCTTACAGTATATAAAAAATAGAAATGTGATAACTTTTTGCAAAACTAAAGGAAGACCAAGCTAGACAAAAGTTTAGTCTTGCTAATTTGGACAAGGATAATAACATGACAACTTTCTTTTCTGAGCACACCACACAATACTTTACCTAGAGCCCAAACAATTTCATAAATTGAATGGATTTTGGGTAAAAGACAATTTATGACATATTTAAACTAAGAGTTGTCGAATCTCACTGCTTTCAGCTGAGTCTAAGTATGACTTGCCATCTGGTGCAACACCATCTTTTCTGGCACCTTTTTGGAGTAGTAGCTCGACGCATGTCTTATGTCCTTCCCAAATTGCAGCTAGGACAGGGGTTATTCCATGTTTATCTTTGGACTAAAAAGAGAAATATTTATTTTGAAACAACTTAGTGAGAAACTGGTTTAATCATTCACAATGGTGTCTGAGCATGGAACAAAATATTAAATAATTAAAATATCCTTTAACTTTGAATTATGTATGAACATGATCACATTTTTCCATATCAAATAAAAAACTGTGTAGCATTAACTCTGATGTTCCATAATATCAGTGGATCATTTACTTTCTATATCATCAGCCAAGATAGAGACAATCACACAAAATTTTAATCCTAAATATTTATATAAGTACTTCCTTTTGCATCTATTTAATATTGTTTTAAACACTTTGACCCAATATTTGTATAGCATGCAAGAAAAAGGATATTCAATAGTAAATAAATGTACTTACAACATACCTACTGTATTTCCTTTACTTTCACCAGGAATCAAATGCTTGCTCATTATAAATTTATCTTTTTAATACCTTCCTTAAGATTTAAAATGATTTAATATTTAATAGATTCATCAGCAAATTAGTTTCCATGTACATTAGGAGACACAATGCCATTTCAGTTTTGTAATCTTTCACATCAATCCAACTACAGTTCAAAAGACATATCATGTCTGAGAACTTCAAAATTAAATAAATCTATTAATTGCTATACTTACATTCACATCAGCCCCAGCAGCAATTAAGTACTCTATCACAGCTTTTTGGCCATAGTCAGCAGCATATAAAATCAAAGGACGTCCATCTACTTCTTGATTTACATCTATAGACTAGAGAAAAATATGAAAAAGCTTCCGATATATATGTTTTAGGAATCTAAGGCGACTGACCAAAAAACTACCCATCAATTACATACCCATGACTCATGTAGTAGAATCAGAAAGAACTTACCGGGCACACTTTATTAAAAAATACACAAAAGGTAACCTACCTGTTTCTCCATGATATCTTTAACTTGCTCTAAATCACCGTTTTTTATAGCCCATACAAATTCGCTGCTCATCTTTATTATCTTTGTGAATTTGCAAAAATCGGCTTTTTGTTTTCGGATCGAAACGTCAGTCAGTTGCAGTTTGCACTTCAACGATAATTGTAGCAACATACAACGTTGCCAGTTGTCACAAAGATTAAATAATCTACATCATAGCAACGCATATAATTAGAAGTCATACAACAGTAGACGTTTCCGAGGGCCCGGTCACCGGGCTTCAGAGTTGCGCGCGCATTACATTATTAACAAACCGTATCTTTACAGTACAGCGAATTGTTTTCAGGTATTCGTGTCTACCTGCAGCAATTTTGAGCCTTCACGCTAATTAATATAATTTTATTTTTTTATTGTTTTTCCAATGCCTTGAGGTTTTGATTCGTTGCGCCCCCGGATCGGAGGGCCATGTGTGAACTGAAATATTGGAATGTCAACACCGGCCTGCTGCCGACTGAGCAGGACCCATGGTCAAAAATTTTCTGTAGGTAGACGGGAGTCTTTCAAGTGGTCTCGTAGGTCAGTGGTTGATGCTGTGTTTGTGATACGGCGACCCGGGTTTTGATTCCTGTCGTCGTTTGTTTTATTGATGTGTGAACATCTTGCGCGGCGGTACGAGGGTAAATCTCGGCAAAAGGGTCGGAAATGTGTACATCAATGTGACACCATAATCATCCGCATTGAGGAGCAAGCTAATCCATGATGGCCGCGATTGCAACGACTCAAGTGGCGCTTCTAAAAAGCTAGCCACTAGGGCTGTATTAGACAAAGACTATATATTCTCGCTGGTATTAGATTTTCATGTCCATGATGTCGATATAGGACATGTTTACCCATCAGTGTCTCGAGTACTAGCAGACTCGCTCATTTTTTTTAAGTTATATTTGGTTCTTTTTTTTAGTTTAACTTAGTTTCGTTTGGTTGCGTCCGGATCGAGCGGAGGGCTATGCGTGAAATGAAAATAAAATGTAAAACCACTCTGAAACCCTGTGACCCGGTCCTCGCAACGTCATGTACATACAACTGCAGGATACCATTTTGACTTCGAAATTGTAGCATACGCCATAAACTTAAATAAGGAAATTTAGGAGAGGATAGTTCGCAAGATGCATTTCGTTTACTATTGGTCAAAACAATTGAGCGGAACAGATCCCATGTTTGCTATTTTAGAATGCCTAATATTTAACTTCACGCATTACCCTTCGATCGCTCAACTCGCTACGCGGGCACAACCAATAAAAACTAACCCAAGGTATGCCTAAAATGGTAAAAAAAAAATTTACAAGCATAACCTTAGAGAATATAGAACACGCCTTGCGTTTGCCGGAAATTGAACCCGCGGCGCCGTATCACAAATACAGTACCTAACAACGAAACCACTAAACCTACTGAAAGCAATCCAATTGCTTGAAGATGTTCTAAAATGGTATCGAAACGTTTCAAGTCTCGCCCAATAGTAAACGGAATGCATCTTGTGAACTATCCGCTCCAGGAAATGTATGCAATCTTGCCACATTTTTGTAGTTGTCACTGGCAGTTGTCAAGTTCAGGGTTGCCAATCTGTGGGGAATTCCCCAAAACGTGGGGAATTTCAACAGCTGTGGGGAATTTGTGGGGATTTAATCACTGTGGGGATTTTGTGACATTTGAAATACGTAGACAGAAAAAGCAACATATTTTATATATTCACGTGATTGCTTCATTCATACAGCTTAAACTTACCTTTGCCCAAAGAGTTGTCCGCACTTCGCCAGTATATCTGCTATTTAGCAGCCCATCTCTACTTCGCCACGCCGCGCGCCGCCACTCCTCCTTCCGTCTTGGCTTGGCACGGAACAATTTGTTGCGTTCACCAGCGCGTCAGCGGTCCCAGCAGCTTTCTAAAATTCGACAACGGGCCATATAGCCATCTTTGTCATATGCATTTAAGAACGCTGCTGGGATCGCTGACTGCTGGTGAACGCAACACGCAATCACAAAACAGACTATGTTTCTGTGAATTTAATAGTTAATATAAGACGAGCGATAGCGGGAATCAATTCGTTTGATTTTTGATCGTTTGAATGTTTGATGGTGAAATCAACTCAGTAGGTATAGTAAGTGATTTAGTTTAGTATATAATTTATAGTTTATAGTACAAATCTTATAATATATAATATCATGCAGCTAGTGATGTCAAAAATTTAGTAGTCATAGTTAATTTTGTTTTTTTTTTATTAGATTTAAGGTGAAGGCATAGGGAAAAAGGCAAACGTACATGCACTCTTTATAGTATTTTTTAATAGGTACTGTTAAACATGGATAAGTGGTTAATAAAGAAATTAGCCATCAATAAGCCTGAATCAGAAGATCAGATGGATGTAGGGCTGGTGGAGGTCGAGGTTAGTTTTATTTGGCATTTTATACGGTTTTGGTTTACTGCTATAACTATACTATCGTTTACTTTTGTATATCTGACTCTGTACAATCTAAAACAGTGGTAAACAAAATCAATGTTCTTGTAGATCAATGACAATGAGAATACTGCTTCATTTAGCTCGGTAGAGAGAACAACGTCGAAGACAACTGTGCTAGAGGTGCGAAAAAAAATTATTTATAAACAAGATTATCACGTAGATTTTTGTCCTCATACTTAATGTTACTTTGTTTCTATTAAAATTGTATTTTAGGGGGAATGTAAGGATACAAAACCTGCAAAAAAAAATTAAAAACCGTAGAAGAAAAAAAGGTATTACAAATTTAATAATTCATGGTTGCAAGAGCCAAAGTTTAAGGACTGGCTTACTAAACAGGAAACGGCAACCGATAACAAAAACGAGTACGCTTTTTGTAAAGTATGTAACATGTCTTTAGTTGCTCATAAAAATGATCTGTATAGGCATGAGTTAACTGAAAGGCATAAAAGCAATATACAACAAATTGCGGGAAATGCCAAAATAACAGATATGGTCACAAAACGTGGAGATGCCACTAAACGAGCTGAAATTAAATTATGTGGCCTTCTTGCAGCTAACAACCTGCCATTTCTTCTTATAGACACGCTCGCACCATTATGCGCCAATATTTTTCCGGACTCAAAAATTGCTAAGGACCTGAGATTGAAAAGAACAAAAGCAACAGCATGTATGAAGGAGGCATTGGGAAAACATTTTAAGAAACAACTAAGTACTGAACTTCAGGAACCCGGGCGTTTTTTTTTCCATAATTATGGATGAAACTACGGACAAGAGCACTTCTAAGCAGTGTGCTTTTACGGTAATTTTTTTTAAAGAATCAGTTGAAACTAGATTTTTTGACATGGTTGAAGTTCCAAATGGAGACGCAGAAACACTTTTTAATACTCTGAAAGATGTAATTGTTAAAAAAAATATACCACTTTCAAATTTTGTAGGGTATTCTTCCGATACTACAAACGTAATGTTTGGAGAGCATAATTCTGTTGTATCGCGATTAAAAAGTGAGTTTCCGAATATTTGTTGCATAAAGTGTTCTTGTCATCTGATTCATTTAGCTTCATCAAAAGCGTGTCTCAGTTTACCGAGGTCAGTAGAGGATCTTCTGCGTAATGTAGGGGCTCATTTTAGTAGAAGCGCGGGTAGGATAGAGAAATTTCGAGAGTTTCAGAACTTCTTTCATGTTGAATTACACAAAATTAAACTACTATGTAATACAAGGTGGCTTTCTCTGCAAGGCTGCGTTGATAGGGTTTTGGAGCAGTTTGATGCTCTAGAAGCCTATCTTGCGGAAACAGTGTTTACTGATCTCTCAAGAACAACTGAGGAGATGCTTCTAACCATGAAAAACAAATTTACCCGCATATATTTAGAGTTCATGTCGTATGTGCTTGGTATCCTAAATAACTTTAATACTTTGTTTCAAACAGAAAGCCCCTTGTTACACAAACTGAAACCCGAAACAGAGTCCCTTTTAAAAACATTGTGTTCAAACTATATAAAGATATCTGTAGTAAAAAACACCAAAAATATTTTAAAAATTGATCATCAAAACCCACATTCCTTTGTGGAAAACCAAAACATATATTTAGGCATGCAAGCATCAGAATCTTTAGGTAACGTTAAAGAATATGTGTCTAAAGAGGATCTCTTACGGTTTTACTCAAGCTGCCTCAATTTTTACATTAAACTTGTTGGTGAAATTAAAATCAGGTTTACTTTTGATGATAGTATTTTTTCTTTGTTAGAAGTGGTAGATCCCTCAACAGCACAATCATTCGAATTTAGGAGCCTATACAAGGTTTTAGAAAGATTTCCAATCTTAAAAGAATATGTTAACGCCCAGGAGCTCGATAATGAATGGAAAGCGCATGCATTGCTAGATTTTGCAAGGCATGATTTACAATTATTACCTTCTGAAAGTGCTGAAAAATATTGGCTCAAGGTGTTTAGTCTAAAAAATGCAGTTAACAAAACTCTATATCCAAATTTGAAAGTGGTCATATCTTTTTTGCTAATTCTACCATTTTCTAATGTGTCGGTAGAAAGAATATTCAGCAGTCTAAATGGCATAAAAACCGATACCAGGACAAATTTAGACAATTCTACCCATATACTTATGATTCTACCATGGAAGCCATTTTACACGTAAAACAAGGTATCAAATTAAATGGTGGTATAATTCAATTTGAACCGGATAATCAAATGTTATCTACTAATATTTGGAAGAAATAAAAATTGTTTTATAATATGTGAGTAAATTATTATAGCATTTCCCTCCAATAAGTTTTGCGTTTAGATTACCAAATTCTTTTGACTTAGTTCTAGAATTCCATTGTTTTTGTTTATTAATAAACCATTTTTAATTTATTTCTGCGATTTCAATGAATAGACCCAAAACCATGTTGCCATTCTTTTCAGTACTTACTCCAAATCTGACAAACCTAAAAATCCATGAGGGATGTGGGGAATCGCGCAAGCCTTGTTTATATAGGGAATAGTTATTCAACCTCGAACTGAAAAAAGGCCTCATCCCTAGATGGCGTCCGGCCTGAAATGTGCCCATTGACGAATTTGAAGAAATTACTACGCGTCCTACGAGAAACGTTGCGAGGAGGGAGTTCCTACATTTCTATTGGTGCATTCCCAAGGGCTGTTACCTGGCGGCGCGGAGTGGACGAGTGTTCGTAATAATTCCGAATATCTCATTGTTTATTTTTATATTTTCCGCCATTGTTCAAGTTGAACAAGCTTTACTTTGTAAAATGTTTGTGTTTGGGTTGTAATGATTAATTTTGGGCTGAGTAAATTGCGATTATCTATCTACGTTTTTTTTCTAGGTAAGTACAAAAGTACCCACTTCCTTTGTTTTGTAGTTTTCGAAGTTTAATAAACAGAACAGGTTTAATTAAATACGATGAACATTTTTATAATAATCATATATATGTAGATAGGGATAGGGTAAATCTTTACATCTACTTTTTTATATCCATCAGTATGCTTTCTCATATTAACGTTTATTTTGTACGTAAATACATAGTAGATGTTGCACGTCTAGGTGTCTATGAACAGTTTTGAATAGTTAATTAATTGATTGATAGGCATGTATAAGGAAGGATGACAAATGTATGGAATGGATATTGAATTTAATTAATAGCATATTATGATATAAGTGTATAAGAGCATTTTTAAAGCACGCGCGTTTAGATTTCTTTAAATTTACTTTTTTGGGCTGTTCCACATTTATATTGTTTTAATTGTTTCAGTTTTTGACAAACAAATTCTTTACAAACTAAGTCAAAATTACATTAGATTTTAATTTGTTTCAGATAACGTCTATTTTGAGAGCATCAATTTGTAAAGGAACATCCCCTGGTCGAGAAAGCTTTCTTTGATCGCTGTGCCTACAAAGTATGTCTTCATCATTGGTGCCAAATATTTTCCCATTAAATATGGTTCAAGAAATCTGAGCAGTTAAATTTTTAAAGAGTGCTTTTTGTGTACTTGGGTACTCTTTACTTCACCTTCATCAATAGGAGAAGACTTATCCACAAACTACAGGCCTATGGAATTACAAACAGTGCACTTTTTTGGTTCACTGATCGCCTGGAGGATCGCTCCCATGTGACTAGAGTGAATAATGCGTCCTCAAATCCGTTTGATAGTGAGATAGAGGTGCCGCAGGGCAGTGTTTTGAGCCCCCTTTTGTTTGTGCTATATGTCAATGACCTAGACCGAGTTTTAAATTATACATTTCTAAGTTTGTTTGTGGATGATATGTTGATCTGTGTTTGCGGGAAGGATTTTAATCAGGTAGTAGATACTACGAAATCAAAACTTGACATCCTTTATAACTCGTTGTGTGTAAATAGGCTTAGGTTAAAAAAAAAGACAAAGTACATGGTTTTTTGGCTCTAAGCAGAATTGTAATAGATTTCTAGAAAATAATTATTGGATTAAGATAGATATCTAATAGCCTATTTGAAAATGCATCTAGTAATATTTAGGGGTAGTCTTGGATTCTCAGCTTAATTTTTCGTTACATGTAGATCATATTAGAAAAAAAATTGGAAAAAATAGAATTTTTTAGGCGAATAGCTGAGATTCTTAGTCACTGGAGTCGTGTTTCTTATATATAATACCATTATATATCCGCATTTCAATTACTGTTTTTCATTGTTGGTATCAGGTAAAAAGGCTGATATACAGACTCCAGTTGCTACGAAATAAAGCTATGCGCATTATATTATTCTGTACACATTATACTCCCATTAATTTGATGCTAAAGCCACTTAGATGGCTTTCAATACAGCAAAGCATAGATATGTCCAATGTACTATTTATTTTTAAAACAAAAAATCAATTATTGCCCGAATAAGCTGATTTGAAGGTGATTTATGTTTGTCCCACCGGGAATTCATAATTAATGTTTTATTAAGGACTTTAATATATAAACAATGTAAGTCATATTCAAAATGCGAATTGACGTTATAATTTTTTTATTCACTATCCGCTTTTATTCACGGAGTAAAAAACAACATTTTAATATTACTCCAAGAGTTATTTTTAGTTACTTAGTATTCGAAAAAGTTGTTTGCTGTTTTTTTTAACTGGAACATAAAACTTTAAATATATATTATATAATTGTATTTTTCCAATTTACTACAATTAAGGATTTTTTCACAGTGTAAAAAAGTAATATTTTTCTAGCGAGTTTGAATTTTTTAAATTAAAAAGTAAGTTTTATGGACCAATATTGTTTGGCACGAAACATGATTTTGAATATGATTCGACAGTTTTAAATATATATACATATATAAATTTTTAAATACTAATAAATGAGATCTGTGAATCATCTTATATTTAAATAAAGATAAAACATTAATCGACTGATTATAATTAATTTATTAGTTGATTCTTATTAAATGGTGATGCTTTTAGGTTGTATCTATGTTAATGTAGTCCAATTACTTTTCGATATTTAAGTAATATTTATAAGTACTTATTTATGGAATTGTAGTCGATCTAATCTCTTGATACATCAGTTTATCACAATAGCTATATTAGCAACTTCTGATTGAAAAATAGCAAAAATAATTATGGTTTCTGGTGATTAATTGTAACTTATAATATACAAGAAAGTTATTTTAAGAACATGTATAACTTTACAAGTTTGATAGGCAATAACACAAAACTTTGATATGAAAAAATTTGACATCTAAGATAAAATAAATGAATTATTTCAAAGGGAAATAATACAAGTGAACATAAAATGATCAGTTGAAAATAAGGGATGAATCAAACCAGAAGTTGCCCGAAACAGCACACTACTCTCGATGCTTATTTTTTATCTTACATACTTGTTCTTTAGTTTTAAGGGTTGTGTAGGTTGATGTGTTTTATCAATTGAATTGTTTAATTTTCGAGTAAATATAGTTTTACTCGGATATTGTTTATTTCACTATCCTAAATCCGAATTTTTTCAAAAATTATTTACTTGATTATAGCGAATAAACTACAGTATATATTTTGAAGAGTACATTTATATTAATTTAATTTGATTGTCAATTATGTAATAATGATAATAATGGCTATAAGCGATTGAAAGTTTTGAACATTGGCTGTTGGCCTGGAGCAATATTATATGTACCGATACATAAATTAGTATTAATATATGCCGAACTCATATTAAATAAAGACTTATCCAGGGTAAGAGTTTTGATTTCAGTTTTTAAACACCTTATTTCTTATCTCCCCCTCTTTTGCAAAAATAATAAAATTTAATAAAATAAAAATATTTAATTTTATTATTAATCTCCAAATAACAAGACATTTTAATCAATAATTTGATAAATACATGTTTCTGGTGCATTAAAGCATAAAATTGCAGAAAATGTTTAATTGTCTTCTTTCTATGAAAAGAAAAAATACATGAAATAACTATACCTACCTACTATTGGAACTAAATTTAATTTTTATCTATATTTCTCTATAAACATTGCAAGTTTAAAAATTGTGATACCTTACTTTTTGACTAATAATAGGAAACGAATAATCAATTTTTATAAATATAATTTTTTTTATAGTTTAATAATATGTTTTTAGTGTTCCTAATTTTGAATGCGTTAAAATATCCAGTTTATATTGTAAAATTTTACTTATATCAAGTCAAAACGTTTTACATTAAATTTAGCAAATAGGATTTTATTATTGTTCATTATTTTCCCATTTTTTAATGGCATATGCAAATCTATTTTCTTCGACTACTGCACCAATTCAATTAGGCCTATACGAATAAAATAGAAACTAGCAAAGAAATTGACACAAAAATCAATGTGTTAAAAATGCTAAAAACCATTTTCTCAAACATAAAATAAATTCAATTGAAAAGTCAAGATTGGGGAAGCAGTATTGGAAATTTCATTTTGTGTGTTAAAATTAAACTGATAAAACCGGTTCTAGCCACTTAGCCTTGGCTGAAGATCATTTCTTGGAAATCTACGGCTCCGCGAATATAATATTGTATTCCCCTTTCTACCCCTTCCTTTTCGTATGTAGGGTAAACATTGCACGTGTTTTCATTCATAAATACTGTTTTTGGTGCCAGCCACTGGGGGCAGCACCTCTCCACAGGCCCCGTTGAACGTCTTCTTATAAAGACAATGGCGCAAGTTTTTGAGGGGAAAATTGTTCAGAGCAGTTGGCAACTCTGGTCAAGTTGAGTCAAATGCCAATTGCCAAATCGAGTGTTTTGCTGTTGCCGCAAAAGCATTATACAAAATTAGAAAATGTCTGTTATTAGTTCTATATTTATTAAAATAAAAATATATGTTGAATGAGGCACAATTATTTTTTTGCCTGTTTCCGTTCGTTATATATCTTCCTTTAAAATGGTAAGAACATGTATTTATATTAGGCTATTTTTAGGTTATGGTGTTTGAGGGTCTTTTTTACTGAAATAGAATGTTAAGGACATATTACCACTATTTATAGTAAAGAAAATTATTTTTCTTTGTTGTCATTAAAAACTCATTCAGCAGTTGTTTAGGTGTAGATAATTTTGCTCCATACTATAATGAACCCGCTATTTTTGAAATGTTTTAGGATCCCGGGGTTCCACCTCAAGGTTTCGTCCCTCCTCCCGGAATAGGGACGCCTCCTTTGATACCCCAGGTAAGGTTGGTCTGATATGTCTATAAAACATATTTTTGCAAAGGTTCTTAAAAGAAAAATGTGTGCTCAACACTGTATAAGAAATAGTCCTAGTTTATATGCATAAGAAAATTAAACAAATAATACTTAATGGGGTGTGTGATATCTACATAATTTGTGTAGAGAAAATAATCCAGATAATTGCAACATAAACAAACATTTTAAATGTGTATCACAAATGCTATATAACTTGGTGTAAAAATATTACCTTTAAGTCTCCCATAAAATTGTCGGAAATCGCTGCTATTCGCTTGAAAAATGTCAACATTTTCTTAGCCTGGCTCATTTTCTCTGCTTTAATCGTTTTAAATGTGATTTGACGCAAATAAATCTACTTAATTACCACAAAACTGTATTCACCGATGTTCTGAAAGTGAAATTTTTTACCATAAAACCGTCAGAAGCTGCTTCTAATTACAACAAATGTTCATGTTTTTTGATCCTGACTTTTGTGGATTCAAATCATTTTTAAAGAGATTTCACGCAATTCAATGTATAAATCTACATATTCTAACTTAAATGTTATGTCAAAATATTGGAAGAAGTATTGCGTCAAATTTTTCATAATATAATCTGTTTAGCTTAACCTCAATTACAGTTAGGGATATTTTTCTTTTCTTAATTCTTTGGTCTCTGATCGGCTTAAGTAATCCAGTCGCTTAGAGCTGGTGACTTAAATACACCAAAATAACATCATTGTATGAATTAGGTCCCTATACCGGGAATACCTGGATTCCCGCCAATTATTCCTCCTCCATTCAGCATGCCTCCACCAGGTTTCGGAGCTGCCATACCACCAGTAGTAGCAACTCCAGGTGGCACTATCAGCGAATGGACTGAACACAAGGCGCCTGATGGAAGAACATATTATTATAATAATATCACTAAGCAGAGCTCTTGGCAGAAACCTGATTGTTTGAAAACATCAGGAGAGGTTTGTTTTTTATATTATTTTTTTTAGATAATTTTATATTATTCATCTTGTCAATTTATTATGATTTTAGTAACATAAGAATGGTTTGTTTGTAGGTTAGTTTAGGTTACTTGTTCTTCTTTTGGTTAAATATTAGGCACACTAAACGCGGTTTTATTATTTTATAGCATTCAAAATTGTGTATTTTTTTAGTTGCTTCTTTCTCAGTGTCCCTGGAAAGAATATACAGCTGATAATGGTAAAGTCTACTATCACAATGTTAATACGAAGGAATCTAGATGGGTCATCCCACCAGAATTAGAGGAAATTAAGAAAAAAGCTGCTGAGCAGGAGTAAGTCGATGATTTTCTATCTCTTTGTCAGTCCAAGATCTGTTTTACATTTGGAAATTATTATGAATAGGTGCTAATTTTTTTCTAAGAGAAAATTTTTTTTAATGAAGTGATTTTTGTAGATCTAAACCGAAATCTCCCCCTGTCACGCCCAAGGAAGTTTCCAGTCCACTGCCTACATCTGCTCCTATTTCAGGGGCCAATTCACCTAGTATTTCAAATTCTAGTAAGTACATACATACAGTATGAGAAATATATTATTTAGTAAATTTTGACTACATTGTCAGTTTCAGTTTGCTTTATCTTCACAAAAAAATTATTTATTTATTTGATTTATGGACTTGCCGTGTTAAGATTCCAAAAATATTAATCTGATCATTCAAAAATCATAATAAACTATTAACTAATACATTATATTATAATAAAATTACCAATTAAAACTCATAGCCCATATACATTCCCTTTAAAATTCCTCAAACTTGAGTCTGCTAATATGTTTTATATCGATTAACTATCTATTCTAGAGAAAGTATATGTTTTGCGTCAGATGACTAGTGGTCAAAAACAATGCCGGTTTTACACTGACAATTTATTGGCCAATTGATTGATCAAGTCGCTTTACCAACAATTATTGATAATGTAAAATGTCAACTTGACGACAATTTAACTTGACCAAGTTCTTTCTCAATTTATTGACGGATTACAGCATGTTCTAATTTTCCGTCAATTATTGCGACAAGTCAATGTGGCAACCTAATGAAATGACACATGTAAGATATTAAAGTGAGGTTATTTGTCCGAATCCGATATTATGATTTGTTTTTGTTGATGCCTGAGCCTTTCTTTTAATTCAACTTATATTTAAAATGAGCTGTGCAGAAGACAAGGTGAGTTTTTATTAATTTTATCACAGGATAGGTATAATAACATAAATAAAAACATAACCTTAATATTCTAAAAAAATATTGTTAGGTTGGTAGCAAGTTTTTCATTGTCGTTTGTGTTGGGAACAAGTTCAAAGCGATTCCGGTGTAAAGCGAAGTTAAGCTAACAAAAATTTGCAAAAGAAATTTGCAAATAAATTGATCAATTTAAATTGTCAGTGTAAAACTAGCATTAGTAATATGTTTTAGCTTCAAGTCCAGGCCCAAAAAGCAATGCTTTAGAATCAGCGATGGCAGCAACTTTAGCAGCGATATCTATACCAACCCCCCCTGAAAAACCTGGTAAGTTAAATGTTATATATGAATTAGTTGGGATTAACAATTTGACTACTCTAAAATATTTAGCTTCTTAAAAAGTAGCTACCATGTTCCTTGAGAATATTTCATAACATTAGAATATGATTATTTGTGAACAACAGACGAATAATTATGTTTATGTTTAACATGTTTTAGTAGCTGCCCAAGGGCAGCATAATGTCCGAATCTTATTACAAATCCATTGAAAATAGAATTTCTATTTGTGTGCAGAATCAGAATTAGAAAGTTCTTATTTGATGTACCACCAGTAGAATTGAACATTAAATGCCTTTATTTTCTAAGCAGCTGTTCTAGTTCTGGTTTGCGAGTATCCTGGAAGGCAAAGTTAAATATTCTGCTCATATAGCAACAATGCAATTATTTTCTTATCTCTAGATGAAGATTCCAATATATCAAACCACAGCGAAAAAATAGAGTCGTTACTTCCACCCATTCCGGAACCAAAAGTGTACAAAGATAAAAAAGAGGCTATGGAAGCATTTAAGGAGCTTTTAAAAGATAAAAACGTTCCGTCCAATGCTTCGTGGGACCAGTGTGTTAAGATCATCCAAAATGATCCGCGGTATGAATCGTTTAAGAAGCTAAATGAAAAGAAACAGGTATGTCTAATTTGTCATAACCAATTATATAGTTGATTTACTGATTCGTGAGAGATGTTTTATGTAGCTTCGTGGTTATGGCCATTTTGGAGAAATTTTCTAAACTCAGATATAGACACGGCTGAAATATTTGTAGTAGTAGTTTGAAGTTTTCTGTAAGGTTTATTTCAATATTTATGAGTGAGATTTCATATGTTTGGGTTTCAGGTGTTCAATGCTTACAAAACTCAAAAGCAGAAGGATGAAAAAGAAGAACAGAGAATCAAAGCGAAAAAGTCAAAGGAACTGCTTGAGGAATTTTTGATGAATTCCGAAAAAATGACTTCGACTACCAAGTATTACAAGTGTGATGAATTTTTTGGACCTTTAGAAGTAGGTATATAGTCGAAGAGGATATTTTGTATTATTATCTAGCATAAAAAATCTCTTACCCTGCACCAGTTTAATACAATTATTAGTAAGAGCTCAAAATACAATTTGTTCTCAGAAGGTAATAATTCTCGTTTACAATGCATAAAAGGACGTAGGATACTTTGTTTGAAATGGTTCTGAAGTTGCATAGATGCATGTCTGAATTTGCAAATCATTGTGAAGATATTTGTGAATAAAGTATTAGTCGTAATGTAGCACTTTTTATGAGTTGATTTAAATATATTGCTAATGTTAGTTTGCAGCTAGAAATATTGCAAGCTAGCCTTACTCTCACAAAGTGAAACAAAATTCGCTGCATGACACTTTCCCGCATAATTAGATAGGCAAAATCTAGTAGAAAACACTAGAATAAGGATAAACAATATCTGCTTTGGTAGGTTTTAGAAACATTGGAAGAAGAATAAAGTGGTTCAGTTTCTTGCATATGAACCGTAGAAACACTGTGCTCTAAACTAGGGAAATTAGCAATATAAATCATTTAGTTTTGATTCCCTAAATATGAAGAAAAATGACAATCTTTTGCTCGCTTGTTTTATTGGCATTGGTTTACAGCTTCCAGATTAGACTTTTTTGAGACATGCGATCTGTAAGATTTATTCCGGCTCTTCCTCCTCATCTAATTTTGTATCTGAATATATTCTATAGCCTTGATAATGATCTCTCAGTGTACCATGTAGTTACTGGATTGGTTTCACCCATTTGTTTGGAACGCATCTTCATGATTCCTCACAGTGGCATAGAACGTGGGATGCAGTTTCTTCTTGGCAGAGCCTGAATAAGGTTTCATCTGCCAGATCCATCTTACGTGTCTTTTCAGTCGACAATGGTCCGTCATTCTTACAGCCGTTATATTGTAGCCTAGCAAATCAGTTGTGAGCCGTTGCTTCTCCCTGGATCACTGTGGCTGAAGCAGGATTCTGGTTTCGTTTAGTAAAGATGCTTCTTGCAATTGATGCGAAACCTCGTGAATTCATTTCTAGGAACCTTTATTTACTTACAATGTTTATTTTTATATAAGTTTATGTATAGTATTTATCAAGTTGGGCTAAAATTTCGATTTTTATAGGTATGGCATAACGTTAGCGATGGGGATAGAAGAGATATCTACGATGATGTGGTTTTTGCATTGGCTAAAAAAGAAAAAGAGGAAGCCAAGATGTTAAAGAAAAGAAACATGAAAAAGTTATCCGAAGTTTTAGAATGCATGACCAAGGTTAATTTTGATACAACTTGGACTGAAGCACAGGTAAATATAATAAATATATGTTATTAATGACTGAAGGTAACAAAGGAACCACACTGCAAATTCCTGTTAGTGTAACTTGAAATGTTCAGGGCTTTCTAAGTGTCTACACCACAGGCCAAAGTTAATTTCTGTTCGAGAATTAAAAGGATACAACGAGCGCTTACTATTTCATTTAGGCAAAAAATAACAAAGCGATATTATGTTTAGGTCATGTAAATGAAAATTAGCAGGCAAAACCATTCGGAATCGTACTCTTATTGCCGGTCACCATTTTCACAGTTTAATAACCACAATTCCTTAAACCATTGTCCGAAACTAGCTGGAACTGCCTCTGTTTTATTCGATATCAATTGCATCGGACCCTATCCATTATTTTAACTTCATCAGGGTTATAGGTATGTCCTCAATGTTCATTTTAATGCAATTTAGTTTTGAAATGAATTTGGAATAATATTGACTCACAATATACATGTATGGTTACTAGGGTAAAACGACTATATTCGTTTTAATTAGCCCTATTAGAAGTATGTGAATTGTGTGAACAAAAAAAATCTTTGAAAGATAAAATTCTTGCTCAATTTGAAGATATTAATAATCTTCAAGCAGAGCTGACCGAACTGAATGACTTCAATTGAGGCATGATTTCTTCAATTAGAAATTTAGAAGCCGAGAATCAATCCTGTCACATTGAGACTAATAACTTGAAAAAAAAGTTGGAAGAGCTAAAAATGATTAAATCCACAATATCGGACCCTGATCCGTCCAACCCAGTTGTGCATAAAGGACACTTAAGTATGAAGTCATCTGACTTAAACGTTGGCGATTTCCTAAGAAATAAGAAGCTTTTATTATTTGCTGATCAAAGCTGCAGAGATTGGGCCATTTTTTTACAGAAAAACGTGACAACAGTATATTGGGAGTTATACAACCGTACGTTGATTTAAAAACATTATCGGATACAATTTTTGATTATGCTAAACATTATTGGAATTATGATTGTGTTGTCATCTCATCTTAGATCAATAATTATAAAGATAATTTGAGATTTAAAGTCACTTTTCGCTCTTGCAAATTTTACTCGTTGCATTGTTGCTATCAAACATAATTCGTTCATTTCTGTTTGTTCATAAATGTATGACTATATTTGCACCTTCAACAAAAGAATCAATACATCCATTAGGAACAAAAGAATCAATGGAAGTCAAATGCCGAAACAGAAGAAAAATAATCAGAAACCAGGTCGACTACATTTTAATAACACATCGTTTCAGGAATGGCATAAAATCGGTCAAAAAGTATCCAGGTGCAGACATCGGATCTGATCATACACAATTGAAAAAAGTCAATAAGAAACTTTTCATTAGCAAAATCGACAGAGCACAGTTAAAGAACAAGACCATAAGGGAAGAGGTGCATAAGGAATTGCATGAATGTCTTAATAACCAGGAAATGATTGGAAATGATGTGGAAAAAGACTGGAGTAGAATTAAAACATCGATAAGTAAAATTAGCCACGAAAAGTTGAAGGGTAAACCACATACAAGAAAGAAATCTTGGATGATGAACGAGATAATTGATCTGATGGAACAGCGACGAACTGCAAAAAAAAAACAATAAAAACGTGTATAAAGAACTACAGAAAACGATGAGGCCGAAAATCCGGCAAGAAAAAGAAGCAAAGGTCAATCTTTGCTCCTTTGCTTCTGCTCCTTGAGCAGTGTGCGGAAATCGAGGAACTGGAGCCAAAATACGATACGTTCAACATGTACAAGAGAATCAATGAAGCTGTTGGAATTAATAACAAGATGAAAGCTGGCCACATACACAACGACCAAGGGAAAGCCACACCTGATCTGGAGGGAAAACTAGTTGAATGGATAAAGTACATCACCGATCTGTTCAATGATATCCGTGCAGATGAACCGCCAGTAATAACAACTCTAGAAGGACCCCTAATAACATGCGATGAAGTAGAACGGGCTATAAATCTTGCAAAAACTGGTAAGGCAATAGGACCAGATGAAATACCTTGCGAAACCTACAAACTCATAGAGGACAGAAAAGATAAGCCGGTTTTAACGGAACTATCTCATGCCATATATGCCAGTGGACACATTCCCAGCGATTGGGGGCAAAGTCAGTCTTTATCAGATTACCAAAGAAAGCAACTGCAAAGAAATGCGGTGATTACAGGACCATCAGCTTGATGAGTCACCTACTTAAAATCTTTTTAAAGGTAATTTATGGTCGCATATACCACAAACGTGAAGAGTACCTTAGTGAGTCGCAGTTCGGGTTTCGCAACGGGTTCGGTACAAGGGAGGCTTTATTCGGGCTGAACGTGCTTGCTCAGAGATGTCGAGATCTGTCGGTTGACTTGTATGCTTGCTTCATAGATTTTCGGAAGGCATTTGATCGAGTCAAGCATGATGTGCTTATCGAAGTCTTAAAAGATATTGGATTGGATGGGAAGGATGTTTGCATAATGGCAAATTTATATTGGAATCAAACCGCAGTTGTAAGAGTAGATAACACCAACTCAGAATCAGTCAACATTAAGAGAGGTGTTAGGCAAGGATGCATTTTATCGCCACTACTATTTAATGTATACTCTGAAAGAATATTCAGGGAGGTAATATCTGAAAGAATGAAGGGCATTGTAGTAAATGGCGAAGTCATAAACAATTTGCGATATGCGGATGACACGGGACTTCTGGCCTCCAATGAAGAGGATTTACAGTGCTTGCTCGATAGGGTCACTGCTAAATGTGCAGTAGCAAGTCTCGATCTTAATATCAAGAAAACCAAAGTTCTGGTAATAAGCAAACAGCATTATACAACACACTGTAACAGTCAGAGGTGTGAGACTGGAGCAGGTTAGACAGATCAGGTACTTCGGATGTCTAATAAATAACGATGGAGACAATCACACGGAAATCCGGTCAAGAATAGAGTACGCTCGCGCAGCGTTCAACAAAATGAAAAAAGTTCTGCTGTAGAGATCTTAGACTGCCCTTGAGGATCCGTTTGTTACGCTGTTATGTGTTTTCAATTTTGCTTTACGTAGTGGAGGCCTGGACTATAAATAGCAATGAAATGAGGCGACTGGAGGCGTTTGAGATGTGGTGTTATAGGAGAATCCTGAAAGTATCATGGATGGATAAAGTCCGAAACTTAGATATACTTAAACATCTAAATAAAAACACTGACATCCTATGCACCATCAAACGGAGAAAATTAGAATACTTCGGTCATGTAATGAGGGGAGCGAATATTACTGCAGAACATCATGCAGGGTAAAATTGCTGGCAAACGTGGTCCAGGTAGACGCAAAACATCATGGCTGAAGAATTTACGCGATTGGTGTGGCGTAAACTCAAGCACACTCTTCAGGATGGCGGTGAACAAAATTCAAGTAGCTGTGTTGGTGACCAAAGTTCTGGGAGGACATGGTACAGAAGAAGAACAAGAGCCCAATTTTGTTTTTAATATTTGCCAACGACCTCAATAAAAAAATTAACATTTCTTGTTTGTACCAATTTTGCAGATGACACATCATGCATAGTGTAGTATTTGTTGTCAAAAAAATCTATTGAGATTGCAGAAAACGTGTTAGAATGGCGTACAGCCCATAAACTTATTTTAAAGACCGCCAAGACTTCTTTAATTGTTTTTCGACATAACTAGAACGAGTCTCTGTATGTTTCCGTTAATGGAAAGATCATAGAGTAAACACAGTCTGTCAAATTTCTAGAGGTAACTTTAGATGAGAATCTTCAATATACGCAACAGGTTCATAATTTTGTAAGTAAGATCAGTAAGGCAGCATACGCCATTCGTTTCTTGCGTCACCAAGTAAGTTTAAATATTGTGAGAATATTCTATATGGCTGGGGTTCAATCTGTAGTTTCATACAGTATTATGTTTTGGTACCGTGGCTCAGTTGAGAATGCATGTAGAGTATTTGTAAGGCAGAAGAGGATAGTTCAAATTATGTTGTAGGGGCAAATTTAATACTTAAATATCATGACCTTACCATCTTTGTTTATATATAGCTGCGCTATGTTTGCTAGATCTAATGTTACTATGTTTTTTAAGAATAGCGATGTCTCTAATGTCAATACTAGGTGTAGAGGTGATTTGGTTGTTCCTCTATTTCATAAGAGTCCTCTATTGAGCTGCATTAAGGTGTATAATTATTTGCCTAATGACATTAAAGCCATTCATAGTAGGGAAGCGTTTAGGCACAATTTGAAGATGTTTCTAATAGATAATGAATTGTATTCATAAAATGACTTTTGGGGAACTAACTTTGCACTTTAAATGGGTTAGTTTGGGTTGCTCTGAATTATATAAAATTGTGTTAATCTATTGTTTATTAACGATCTGTTGTTTTTATTTGTTCATGATTATTATCTATAGTGTGGGGTAATCGACTCTTTTTGTATTATTTTCTATTTGTTTTATACACTGGACGTTGTCAATGTTCACTTGTGAATGCTTATTATGACAATAAAAGTAAATAAATAAATAATGAATAAAAAGAGATTGACATATCTGTTTTTCACTTTGGAACTATTCTGATTAATTTATCTAGTCACGCCAGTGCCAGACTTATTCTTTCATTTTCAAGTAATTTCTTTATTGTAAAAAAGGTGTCTAAAATTATTTTATAAATATAATTGTATTATCTGTACTATTCTGCCTTTGAAGGTGATGTTACTGGAAAATACTACCTTTAAAAACGACGTCAACTTGCTGGCTATGGATAAGGAAGACGCTCTTATTGTTTTTGAGGAACATATTCGTGTATTAGAAAAGGAATATTTGGAAGATAGAGTAAGTACTTGGATTTTACAGCGTCGCGGTCTTGTGGCCGTTTAAATTAAAACCGAGTTTTCCTGTCTGTAAGTACCATTTATATGTTTGATTTTTTAGGAAAGAGAAAGGCGACGACAAAAACGACAGAGCAGGAAAAACAGAGATCAGTTCTTATCGTTACTCGATCATCTCCATGAAGAAGGAAAGCTGACGTCAATGTCTTTGTGGGTAGAATTGTATCCTATTATATCAGCAGATATACGTTTTTCTGCTATGTTAGGTAAGTTCACCTATCCGTCAGTTAAACTGAAAATGCTTTCGATACTGTAATAATTAACGAGTGCAGATATTTCAATTCAATTTATAGGACAGACCGGTTCTACACCTCTAGACCTCTTCAAATTCTATGTAGAAGATCTGAAGTCGCGATTCCACGACGAAAAGAAAATAATCAAGGAAATTTTAAGAGAAAAAGATTTCGATGTAAAAGCTTCGACGTCGTTCGATCAGTTTGCAACAGTCATTTGCGAGGACAAGCGAAGCGCTTCTTTGGATGCCGGAAACGTCAAATTGACATATAACTCTTTATTGGAAAAGGTAAGTGAGCCAATATTGTTTCTCTTTCTATCTCTACTGAAAGTTTTAGTATCATTGTTCGTTATAGGGAGTAAAATATTGATGAAAACTGCGTCTTCAATTCATCCCCTACGTCTGGGCATTATTTTGAAGCTGTTGGGGTTAATTTTCTCTCGCACTTATTCTTGCTTTATCTGATATTTTGCCTATTGTTTACGTTTTATGTATGTTTTATAACGTCGTTTGGCGATACCGTTTTGATATTAATTATCAGTTGTAGGCTTTTATATTGAAGAAAATTGTTGTTAATTGATCGATCATTTCTCTTAATTTTACATGCTGGTTTCTTGCTGCTTCTTAACTTATCGGGGGCAATAATGGATAGCTGAGGTTGGAAAATATGAGAAAAAATTAATTATATTTGATTAACTACTTGCAGCTATTTTTATTTGATGTTTTAGGCTGAATTGAGAGAAAAAGAAAGGCTGAAAGAGGAGTCTAAGAGAATGAAGAAATTGGAAAATGCCTTTAAGAATCTCCTGAAAGATTTAAATGTAGACTTTGAAAAACCTTGGGACGAAGTCAAGGCCAAAGTTGAAAACGAGGAAGAATTCAGAGCGTTCGAGAGCGATTCGGACCGTCAGAAAATTTACAAGGTAAAAATTAACTGATTTTCATTTTAGTTTAATTTTGGCTGAAATATGTAGTATGAAAATTAAGCCTTGCTAGGTTTACGAAAAATCGGTACGGATTGGATTTATAACTACAAATGTGAAAATAATTTTGTTAATTAAATTTCCAAGGACTTTCAACATGAAATGGAGGAATCGTGCTCACACCATCACTCGCGTTCACGTAAATCGAAAAAGAACAAAAAGAGCAAAAGCAAGTACCGCAGCACGAGTTCGAGCGAGTCGGATGAAAAGGATAAAGATAAAGACAAGTACAAAAAATCGAAACACAAATCACGAAGTGCCAGCCCGGAGTCCGAGAGCGAACAGGAATATATCAGAGACAAGAAAAAGAAGTCGAAGAAGAAGCACAAGAGGAGAAGCAGATCAGTAAGTAATTAGTTTTTTTTTTGGTGATAGCAAAATACAGATCAGCTATATGGACGTGTTTAGGTTCTTTGAGTTTTTAATCCATTGTGGTGAAGCCAACTATTAAAAAAGTAAGAGTTATTATTAATACATACTATTTGAGAATTTACGAAAATATATTCTAGATGGTTGGTGTCAAGAACCTATCCCGAGATGCATTTTTAGCATTATATTATACCATAAAATATACTTGGATTGAATTCTGATGATTTAGACTTTTTGTTTTAAGCCTACCTGTTATATCCTTACCCATCAATTGAGGTAGAGTGGGTTTTCAATTCCTAGTAGATGCATATCTATTGAGTCTAGATGTAGCCTTGACCCCTCAAAACTCCATATGTTCTATATTGTTGTGGAGGATTCATGTTTACCTTACAAATGTTTGCCTTATGCTCTACGTCTGTTTACCAATCTTCATAAAATAGAGTCGCTTGCTCTGGCTCCAGGGTGTAAACAGCACAAATGCTAATTTAGTGACCCAACGAAGCTTTCCTTTAGGTTTTTCAGCTTCGTCAGGGTCACAAAACTAGCACTTGTGCTGTTTACACCCTGGAGCCACATGAAGATTTGTAAATCTGACCAAATTCCCGAGCCATATCATTATTAGCTCAATATGTAACATACTACCTATATTCGATTATCAATAATTTAATAGATTTGCGATTTATAAGCCCTGACTAGATGATCTGTATTTTTAGCCGTAACGCTTTTAGTCTGTGACTTCATTCATTCCCCTTTTGCCCTTTGCATTGATATTGATATTGGTTCAATCATTTTTGCTCAGAGATCCTATCTGTATGTTCCAGTTCGATTTTCACAAGAGTATTAAGATTTCTATATAGATATGAGAAAGAAAAGCATTCAACTATATCAAAGCAATGGTTCTGTTGTTCGTTGGTTGGAAAGCAAAACGGGGAATAGTTCTCCAAAAATTTACCTATTTTTAGATACAAGCATTACGTCAATTTTCTTATTTGTATCATGCCCATATCTCGTATCTCACAAACAGATGGATTTATTTATTGATGTAAGCTTTTGCGACTATAATTTTTAAAGTGTAAAACTTAAATACCTATAATTTAGTAACATTAAAAGGTATAAATATGAACATAGGTGATATCATTGTTATGTAAATTTAATTAAATTATTTATATATCATTTTCATATAATTTGTTAATAAATTAAACTGTCGTTAATTTAATAATTGAAAACTAAAGCGTTGTTTTTGTTACATAGTCATTTTCGTGTCTTAATAATTTAAAATATAGCAATATGCAGGCCTAACTAAAAGACGGAAACAGTTAGCCATATGTGGGATTTGAACACGCAGCTTTCAGAGTAACGCTGATGTCGATGTAGCTCATGCAAATAGGTAATTGAATTTTAAAACCCATCAGAGTAAAAGTCCGCATCAGCTAACAACCTAAACCAAACGGTAAACCTATTTTCAGGGTAATCTCTCTTATTATATTTCAGTGTTTTTAAGCAAAGCTATCTTCTTAAAATTTCAGTTTGAACATTTACCTTAAAAATGCGTAATTGCGTAACGATATTTTTTTGGGGTCGATTTGGTTGCGACATCGTCCAAGATCACTCTAAACGTTTGTGAAAACTTACAGTTGCTATCTGGACTATATTAAGTCTGACTCAATGGGGCACCCCTAAAATACAGTACTGGAATCTTTGTAGAATTACAGCTTTTATTTCCAAAAAAACCATTCTTTCATTTTAAAAGAAAGCGATAAATCGCATTTGAAACCTACTGCAGAATGATATGTAAAAGTTTGTAATAACGGGAACTATTGACCAGTCAGAGGTATTCACACGACGTTTTAAAACTAATATTTGTCTGTCAGGTTCTTTAGGTTGGGACTGGTCAGTTTCAGTCTTTTTCATAATTTTTTATTAGCAGATATATCCGAATCGGTCTTTAACGGCCTATAATTCGGCTCAGGGATCGATTAGCGATAATAAATCAAAGCTACCAGCAGTTGGTAAGGTTTAGCAACCGTAACTCTGACTATTCGAATCTCGACAAAACGACGATAAACCTTATTAAATTGTGCGTTGAAATAGGTTTGGTGATGTATCATTGGAAAATCACAGAATAATATGTTCATCCCGAGCTTTTGTAAACCATTACAGTTGGTCCGCCATTAGGTCCTTCCGACCACAAACTTATTACAACGGTTTGTGAATTGCCACTTCTACAGATTCATCATTGCTTCGCAAAATCTGGCATTACAATTCTGCAAACTGGGACTTATAATACTTGCAAGTTTCGGGCCTTAATCGCATCTATATATTCGCGATTGAGATTAAGACCAAGAATCTTGTTGCATCGCGAAACACTATCCTATATATAGTCTTTATGTGTCGCTATATTCCGTATCAAGTACTCAACTCAAAAGCAAAACCTGTTATCAATTTAAGACGTTAAATGATGACTTAATTAACGCTTCGCCTCAGTAATTACAAAAATCCTCTGTGATCCTCTATATAACCTTTATGTTTTGTTTTATTGACGTATTAACAATTGTTACTTAATGTTTGTGGCTTGTGCATATACAGTTCGTCTACTGTAAGTATTAAAAGGTACCACGTTATTTTATAATTGGGTCTATTTATGAATTATTTAGCCAGCGCGTTAGATTAGTAGCCTGAATGCTGTGGGTTCAAGTTCCACTGGACGCCCAACCAATGTGTGAACTCTTAAATATTGTGTCTAAATGTCGCTAAATAAGATTTTAATGTAATTTTTGTTGTCAGAGTTCTCCGCCAGATAGAGCCAGGAGTGGGGAGATAAGCGAGAGTGAGCTAGAGAAACAACGCGCGTTGCTATTGGCCAGATTAAAAGACGAGAGTGATTAGCAGAGAGCTAAAAAACATCATAAGATCAGTAAAAGATTATGATGACCATGCGGGCTAGATGTGTCTTTGTATTTTCTCTTCGATTTGGTTCGGTCCTAAGATATGTATATTTCTTTCTGCAAATTGCTTGAACTGTAGGTCAATTGAAACGATAAAAGCAACAATTTTATAGAAAACTCATATAAATATTGCGGTAGTACATGCACCTGAATACATTATTTTGCTATAACATACATACCCTATAGCCAACTCCAACTGTTTTCCAAATTAAGAAGATAGAAAAGATATATTTTGAAGTTCTTTATATAGAATATCTTTCTTGCATGAAATGAATCCAGATATTCATGTTGTTTCAAAAATGCATTTAAATATACAGTAATTTTGAATTACCATTCCGTATGCACCAGAAATTTTATCAAATTATTAGCTCACCTTGTACAAGGATGACAGTATTTTCATATACATACTAACTTTGGAGGGAGTAACATCATCTTCGAACAGTAAAGAAATCAATCTTATTTTTGATACCTTTAATTATTTTGAATATCGACAATTTGTTCATGTGTTTGGAATATGTGATTATCCAAAAATTATTTAAAACCTTAATTGATAGAAAGATATTACCTTTATCTAAACAGAGAACATACATTGATATGATCTACTTGCATATAGGTCAACACTGATTTCCAGTTTGTCAGTGCTTAGAATATTGTTCAACAATGTGTAAATGTATTTTTCAACTGCTATAGGAAAACTGGAAACACTCCTATAGTAAAAGCCACTACATTTTGAACTTTTTTTTATAAAATTTTCCCATGAGACATTATCATTATTTATGTATATCT
Organism: Pissodes strobi; assembly: GCA_016904865.1. NCBI lineage: Eukaryota > Metazoa > Arthropoda > Insecta > Coleoptera > Curculionidae > Pissodes > Pissodes strobi. The sequence goes on along the minus strand of MU182611.1, from coordinate 27,656 downwards.
ATAAGGAATTCTATTGTATGTATGAAGTCGTGCTTGTATGAGAGATCATTGGGAAATATTGTTTACAGGGCCTGAATGTTTATTCTGGCTTTAACCTCAATATATATAGCAGAATGCTTTGGATAAATAATAAGTTGCGAGAAATATACATAATTTTTTTAAAGAAGAAGGTGTTTTCATTTCTTAACTTCTTTTATTTGTCATCTAATAACACACGCTATCCCTCAATCTTTGTGAAATCTTGAGAAATGAAGGTAAGTAGTAACAGCAATATTTAAATAATACAGAAAAGTAATAAATTGTGTTGGTAAAAGCTTTCTCAATTTATACTAAATTTTGTAGGACCCAGATTTCGGAATAGAAAGGGAGTGTTATAGTATCAAGTAGAATCTTCAAAAAACCAAAAGAAATTGTGAAGTGTGGAACTAGCAAAGAGCGGCAAGTAATAAATTTTATTTAGGTTGTTGTTTTGTTTACAAGTTGCTCTGTTTAATATATGATAATTGTCGGGAATAGTGAAGCTGAAAATTGTAATATTTTCATTGGTGTAAAGCCAATCCTGTATTTTGTGCTTGGAAGTGTTTGTTGTGAGTTTCCTTTGGTTTTTAATCTGTAATTTCTAATCAAAGTTTTCTCACGTTTTCCGCTGGACTTTGAACCTGTTATTGTTTTGGAGTGTTAATGTCATAATTATCATATGCCTGTGTCTGACAGCACTGCACATCTACTACAAGTTCCAACGTGTGCCAACGTTGCAAAGTCTATTGTCTGGTACTAACAGCTGGCCTTTGCTACTGAAAGCTCAGTGTTGCAGGCTATTTAAATATTTTGCAAAAATTCTGGAAATCGCGATAAGGATCTGAAAATGCCGGATTTCAACAAATGCAACAAGTGCGGGATGGAATGTGTCTCTAAGGAAGAAAAACAACGCCTGTTTGGTTGTCCGTGTGACATGTGTTCGCGAGTTGTTTGTGCAGAATGCACAAATGCTCAGGCTCAGAAAATTCGTGTGATTCCTAGCCTTACTAGAACACTGATACAATTATGTCCGGAATGTCGAATCGATTTTAAGGAGCTTCCTACTACTCTTAAAACGGTAAAATCTAAGCAAAATGAAATCGACAAACTAATCAATCAGATTGTAAGGGTTGAGGCTAAGCTGGATTCCCATTCCAAGACCGGCAATATAGATTCCAGGCTTAACCTTTAGAGAAAAAAAAATTAAAAACCTTGAGGAAGAGTTTCAATCTACTTCGAAATCACTGGAGGATAGGGTTAAAACGTTGCAACCACCCAGTAATCCGAATATGAATGACCACAATGTTTATTTCCATACATTCTTTATCAAAAAAGATTGATCAAAATGGTGCTACTAATGATCCTTTAGTCTTCTCTCACAGCTTTGAGAACATTCTAAATGGACAATCTGAATTCATAGCTCTTAAAATGGATTCAGTTGTCAGTGCAATTAAGGATACAAATACTGAGCTGGTTAAACTTTTCACAACTAGTAAGAATGATTTACCATCTATTGCCGGCCAGCCAAATTCCAACACTCCTAAAAACACCACAAAAACCATCAATAAGCCTGTTGAAGTTGAAGCTATCAAGATAAAAAGTGCAACTTCAACTATGGTAAAGGGATCTAGTACTGAAAATACTATTCTGTCAGCTGCAGAGGAGCGCAAATGGTTTCATATAGATAATCTAGCAGAAAATACTACAGACGAGGTTTTGAAAAGCTATTTAACTGAAAAACAAATACACATCTCTTGTGAGAGACTTCAAAATAAGCAGTCACAAGGCTTCATTTAAAGTATCCATAAAGTGACTTGCTTTGTAATAGTGGTATTTGGCCCGTGAACGTTGTTGTTAGACCCTACGTGTTTAATTGGCAGAATAACTCTCTGCTGCAAGGTCATGGCCGACAGGGAGGTCAAAATCATGGAAATAATATAAACCATGGACAAAATTAACTTAATTTTGTCCATGGTTTATATTAGTCTAGATGATTCTTGACAAGCTCTGCGTTTTCTAAACTTTAACATCCGAAGTCTTAGGGCGAAAAATTATGAACTTGCTGTATGTCTTAAAGCTAAATGCTGTCCTGAAATAGTGGCCCTTACTGAAACATGTTGTTCCCCTGCTGAAATTGGCAGAGTGCGCATTGATGGATATAAACTGGCTTCCTCTTATTGCAGGGATGTATCTCGAGGGGGCGGAGTCGCGATTTATTGCAGAAATGGCACTCAATTTGCTGACTTAAGTCTTAATGTAAGGTTTATTGAATGTGAGTTTGGGTACAGTGCCAGTGCAGTGAAAGTCTTGCCTGTTTCAACCAACTTATATGTAGTGTGTCTATACAGACCGCCTTCATCAAATATAGAAAATTTTATTAATTTGTTCTATGACTTACTGGTTGATTTGTTTAGTAAACACAGAAATGATAAAGGTGCCTCCTATATTGTATGTGGAGACTCTGTTAATTTTGACCCTTGTAGAAATAGTGCTAATGCAAAATGTATCACAAACAATCTAATATCATTTGGACTAAAATCCTGTATAGAGGATTATTTCAGGGCTACAATTATAGATAATATCTTTACCACATTTGAAAATGAAAAAATAAAGGTTTTTACTACGGAGAGCAACTTGTCAGACCATTGCATGCAATATTTTATTCTACCTATCAAGCCACCAGAAATAATTAGTAATAGGCAATATAAGTATATTCGTAATTTTAAGAAAGAGGCTAACATAATAACGTTTAAACATTTGCTACAACATGAATCCTAGAATGATTTGGCAAGTGTCGACATTGGTGCTGATGCTAAATTTGGTTTATTTCTTGCTAAAATTTTAAAAATTATTGGTCTGTCTTTTCCTCAAGAACTTGTTAGATGTAGTACTAACAGTTCCCATTTATCAGCCAATGCAGAATGGCTTAGTAGTGAAATTGTAAAGCAGGGCGAAAATCCGCGATTTTTATTCATGTGCTGCAAACAATCAAATAGTAAGCAAATGTAGGTAAATTACAAGTTAAAATTGAGGGAACATAGGGAACTTATTAATAATAGTAAAACAAATACCTTTTCTTGTTTTTACAATAATTCCTCAACTAAGATGAAAGCTTCCTGGCAGATAATAAATAATGAGTCCAATTCTTCTAAAAAGCAATCATATCCAACTTTTTTTAAAACACTGATGATAGTAGTATTGATGATTTCAGTCTTGCAGCTGCTGAACAGTGTAATCACTATTTCATTGAATGTGCAAAACAATGATCGAATTAGTCAGTCAGACAATTTTGGACTTAATGCAGAGACTTGTGGTGACTCAATGTTCCTCCAACCAGTTTCTGAACTTGAGGTGCATGGGTTTTTAAGCTCAATCTCAGGCACACACTCTAGTGGTGTTGATGATATTTGATGAATATAACATTAAGTTTTCAAATGTCTAAATTCTGACAAACAACTTAATAAATAGGGAAATTAATTCCAATTGCAAACTTTTACCCATCCACACTGACTTGCTGCTTTTATACGCTTAAATATTTTCAATCGAACTTCTTATACAAAGGGAACCTAATTCAATAAGCAAATAAATAAGTTGTACTTATCATTAATTATATTTAATTTCATAATCTCTAAATATAATATCACTTTACATTATGTAACTTACAATCTGGATATAATATATACAAGAATATATCTACAAAATTTGCGTTGCGACGCTGTTGGTGAAATAAATAAAAGCTCCTGTCAAATTAACAAATGTTGCGCCCAAAAACACACCGAGCCATTTTCCGTCAGACATAGTCACCAAACTAGCGGTCACATGACCGCACAATATCCCTGGAATGGTTGCTATGGTGTTGCTAACTGCAAAAGTCGTTCCCGCGTGATTCGGTGCCACGTCCACGTGGTTGCTTAAGTGTCCAGCTGAATTACATGCGCTCAGACCCATAGAAATGCTCACCAAAATCAGGGCAAATGCTAAATGCTCCACTACACCAAACATAGCAAGGAACAAAGCCGGGCCGACAAGTCCAATACAAGTCATAAGTCTGCGTACGTTCAAAACGCTCCAGCTCTTCTTGAGAAGAAGTCCATCCGCTATATGCCCCGAGGCGATACCGAAAATTGAATTGACAATGTAAGGAACAGCAGTCAAACTTAAACTATGTGCATTCGCACCCAGGAAGGTATGCATGTAAGTGGGCAGCCAGTTCATGATTATATAAGATGACCAATTCATCGCGAAATGCGCCGCGTAAATAGCCCACAGTGGTTTACTCAAAATAAAATCCGCCCAACGGATATTCTGAGAGACGGCCTTTGGCATGTGCAAAGGTATGGATTCCTCTCCTCCAAAGACTTCTCGCGGATAAAAGCAGTACCATAAGATTAGCCATAAGAATCCAAGGGAACCAAACCAAAAGAAGCAAGTCTCCCAAGCGAAATGGGGACACAGGATTGACGCGACTGTTTGTCCTACCGAACCTGAAGCCAGGAGGTAGGAAAATGCGCGCGAACGTTCCTCAACGGGTATGCTGTGGGCGAAGAGGTGAAAGATTGTCGGGAGACCTGTAAATAAAAATCAAAGCTTCATTTTGTGTCAGCATGAATTTATCATACTAAAAAAAAATTACATAACTATACAATACATTTCGTATTCTAGTTCTGGTATATTTTTTCTATAACAAATGCCAAAGAAAAAAATATTATGTCCCCATTACAGATGATTTGCGAATGTAAACTTTAAGAATACCTTTCAACCAAGTTCAACTAGCCCAAGGTTAAATAGATAGTGTACTTAAGTGTGTAAAAAACCCATTAATCACAAATCTATAATCACCAATTTGGCAACTTTAAAATGAAAATTCACAAAAATAAGAACATTATTATTTTGTCCAAAATTATGAGAAGTCCACCTATTTAATATCCATAAACCATAGTAAAAAGATGATTCATTCATTGTTTGATACCAGTCGCAAAAAAAATGTAGGTAGGTATTTAGATATCTGGAATCACAAAACTACTTACCTAAACCTTCAGCAAAACCCAAAATTATTCTACAGGCAACTAAGGCTGCAACACTGGTTGCAAGAAACGGAGTAATGGATGTTGCTATACTCCACAATAGAACGCTGAAGATCAGAACATTTTTAGCTCCTAATTTTGAAGCCCAAAAACTCCCTGAAAACCAAATTTCGGTAACCAGGTAAGCAATAATGAAAGCACTTTTTAGTAGTAAATGCACAAGTGCACCAAAATTGCGAATAATTCTGCATTACAGATATGGGAGGGTTCTTTTAACAAAATATAAAAAACATGGAACGACAATAGGCTGGACTGCAAAATTTATCAGTTATTTTGATGCACGAGTATGATTCATGTGAATATTTCCCAATTATCTGCTTAATTTTATATAGGAATGTAACTCATGAGAACATAAGTATATATTTCAAATAGAGGCGTAATATTTTGTAAGAAAAACATAATTATATGACATTTCAGAAAAAGTCCAAATGGGACAGAGTTGCGTTTCTATGGATTTTATACCTTCTACTGTCAAATTCGATAAACAATATCCTCTAAGCAAAAAACGTACACAATTTCTGATTTCTGGTGTGCAATTTTCACTTATAGAGAATGAAAATTGCACACATGGATATTTTTAACCCATGAAGGAAATATTCAGTGTAATCAGGCCGGAGTGTGATTTTCACCAAAAAGTAAGCGAAAATCGTCCTCTACTTTACCTATACAAGGGAGATAGTCAATAATACATTATTTTTAAAATGTCTGAAACTGATATGTCGACTGCCATAATGATAATGGAGCTTTCTTCATTTAGAGCCAGTTTCACCGTAATTGCATATGAATAAATATTGATGCACTAGAAATAAAAGGAGCTCTTACCAATTATCTGACTAGTAAAATATCCTAAAGCAAATGCGGATAATATCCAACCCTGCAAATGTAGATTCCAGCTGAATACCTTCGACATATGTACTATTGCTATGGGCATTATCACTCTGTCTGCACTATTAATGAAATTAGCAAAGCTACACAGAGCTACAATGCGAGACGTTCGCGTAAACCACCGTATTCTTGCCATTTTAATTAAGCCTTTCTTGTTCGGGGCTCAATATTTGTCCTTTATCGCTTGGATGTTTTGCCTGATAAATTGTGGATTTACCAGTCTACGACTGCAAAATTACAGCCCGGAAACATTTTCTGTCTTTGGTTCAGTAGGAGAACAATGAAAATTGTTTTTATTTTTGCTGAAAATTCTTTGACTTTTTCATGTTTTTCGTCAGTTCGATGTTTATGAATAGCTGGCAAAGGGCAACCCTTCTAACCTTTTCTAACTTATAGTAGTGATGAGTGTAGCTAAAGCCAGAAACAAACTTCGAAAATAGACAATTATTTTTACCTAGTGCTAGACCCAGCCGAGTAACTAATCAGCCCTTAGTTTACCGATGTCTTTGTGGTGCAATGAATTGTCTCGCGGTGCTCAGGTGGTTGAGTGGTTAGATGCTGGGCCTCTGATACGGCGGCCCAAGGTTCAATTTCTGTCGGTTTTTTTTTCAATTATCTGTAAAAAGTTTTTTCCTCGTTTTGGGCATGCCTTGGTTAGCTCCTGTTCATTGAGCCCCCGCAGCGAGCAAAGGGTCATGCGTGAAGTGAACTAACCCAAGGCAGTTTATGTCTTCCCTACTTTGACATGTACGTCATCGAGATCCTTATTCAATTCAAATATTCTTATGCTTCTAGCTTCAGCTTCCTATCCCCCATATTTCACCGTCTGCTTAATTTTTTCCGGCATCCATAACCGACGCCGCCTTTTTTCAACATGTCGACGTTTCTTCAAGAGTCCTAATGGCATGGTTCCGATTGGCTCTAAAGTCATCCCACATACCTACGGGCAGTGATAAATCAATATCTCTACCTACGGGGAAGATGACTGAAGTGACGTGCTGACAGAGATGGAGAGTGGATCGTTCTGGCAGCAGTTTCAGTGTAAACTGATAAACTGATCAGAGATCTCTATTATTGACTATCACTAAGGTTGTCTCAAATTTAAGATGATTCTTCTTCTTTTGGGGTTTGAACCTGAGCCGCCGCCGAATTGAGACTTAACCATCTAAACCTCTAGGCCACGACGGCTCTTGCTACAAATTGATTGCATCACGAAGACATAGCGCGAATGAATCGCTCGAGTCAACGCCACCTACACTAAATGGCGTTAGTATGCATTTGCAACAGTCGACCTTGACGGCAGCCAAAATGATCACTGTCGCGAGACCCTCATGTAAAAGATCGTATTAATTATCACGGCGTTGTTATATGTGCCGTGTTATTATTATGCTTCTGATGCGGTGATTGGCTTGCTAAGTGAGGTGACGCATGTCATCGTGATGCAACTAGTTGTTTGTAAGTCAACAGATGGTCTATGGGTCTGCATGGTTGGCCTTCACTTCGGCGACCTGGGTTCAAATCCCGTCGGTTTTATTTTTTTTGAAGTACAGTTGTTTTTTTTTATTTTTGGGATTTTCTTGGGCACGGTATAACTAAGTATACGGTAGGTTCACTGGAGACAAATTTCCAATTTTGCCGACAGCTTTTGGCGATGAGGCGAATCCGGATCAATCTGATCACCGAGGCGCAGCTACGAGGGACAGAGAGTGTGTAAACGCCCTGCGATTGTGTACTTTCGCGTCGCGTTGTCTTATAATAACCGATGAATGCGCATCAGCGAATACTTTTTGAATATCTCCCCACGGACTGCTCGCTGCTGCAGGTAGAGAATTTTTTATCGTTCTGCAGCTTTTGCGTTTGATGCTAAAATATCAAACGATTTTTGCTGAGTGGGTCTACTCGATATTATTTGTACTCTATCTTGGGTTAGTACATGGTTAGTCTCCTTTTATTGCGCCCCGGAGCTAGCGAAGCGAGCGGAGGGCCATATACTTGCCAATTGCAGGTCTTTAAATCGCATGCATTCACAAGTGCACTACGAACTGCATGCGGTACAAGAATCATAAACTCTACTCTAGTTTCGGATTGCTGGATGTGGTGGGGGCAACATCTTGTTTCTAATCGGGATCTGCTCAAGTTGTATTCCCCATGTAAAATATTTTCTATGAGTTGTAGGTAATAACCTTGTAGCTAAGGCCATAATGACTTAATGAAGATTTACAACGCAGTAACCCTATTGAACTATTTGTTTATATTCTCGGAAAATTTTCATTAATGCCCTGTTTTCAAAGGGTATATGGAAATTCAATTTAACATTATCGGAATTAATCAACACATTACTCATAAAATGCGACTAACTATTTCTATCAAACAAATTACCAACAATCAAACTTTGGAAGCGTTGAAAAGAACAATATACAAAACACTTGCTGAAGCAGCCCCACACATTCAAGCAGCCAAAGAAAACCAAGCGAAAATTTTAAATAGAAAATTTAGTCAGTTTAATAATTGGTATAAGAAAACTACTGGGCTCGATAAAGTGTATTTTGCACAAGAAAAAGTTACGGCCTTGCAGGTAGGCAAGTACCTACTTTACATAATATTGTAGGATGATTTAAATGAAATTTTTATTGAGAAAAAATATCATAAATCGCTAATTTTTTACTTAAGTACATAGTTAATTTTACAGGACCAGTTACTACAAATACAAGAAAAAAGACGGGATGTTGGTAGACAGCTTTCAGATGTAAGGCAGAAATCTATGGATTTGCAAGATGAAATACATAAAGTTAAAAGGCAAGAAGATTTAGAGAGGTTTTTGGAACTGATGAAAAGGGAAACTGAGGTATTTATATAAGGCTATCCAATAGTAGTATTATGTTTAAATTACTACATAAGCATTCTATTTCAGGTGTTAAAACTAGAAAGATCAATTTCCAAAACTTTCCAAGACTATGACCAAACGGAGCGAGAACTGTTTACTGCATTTACAGATTCGATAAGAGACTCTCATGAAAAGCAAAGAGCACAAATGGAGTACACAAAATATTTTGGTTTTGCTTTAAGTATAGCTGGTTCCTTCTTAGCATTTGTCTATTCAACTCTTAAAAAAGAACAGCTGAAGCAGGTTATAAATGAGAGGTTACAGACACTGAGTTATGGCAGTGATCATATATTTGTTTCACAGTTAACAGATGTAAATAATAAATTAATGGATGAACTGTTAAATAATAGGAAAACTCTTAATGAATTTAGTGCTGTTGTAATTAGAAAATTTGCAGAATTAGAAAAACGTAATACTGGCAACTACGTTCCTGCTTTAGCTAGCCCATTTAGAGAAACTAGTCAAAGTGATAGTGAAGGTTTTTTTGGCGAGTACACTAGGTATATCCAAGTTATTGGAGCCATTTTGGGAGTTTCGTTGGTTTTAAAAGTTTTATCTGGATGATTTCTCTGAGTGGGGTATAATTATTGCAATAAGATAAAGAAAGGATATGCATTGTTGTAGTGAATGTATTTGTAAATCTGTTATAGCCATAGCTTAGGTATTAAATGCAATTTTTATTTGATGTACATAACTATTTATTAATAAAATTGGTTTATCATTTGAGGTCACTGCATCATAATTATATCTTAAATTCTCATAGTGAATAGATTACTCAGGACTAACACTCAACTAGTTTGGGATACTCAATTATATTTGGGATGAGAAAGTGCAAAATTACAAGGATTTAAGATTTTGCCCTTGCACTTAGTATATTCTCAATATTTTCTGAGTTTTTTTTGAGCTTTGGCATTATCACATTATCACTCCTCTAAAGTTAGTAAAACTGTATGCGCATATATAGTGTGTTTGCCAACATTACTTTTTCGACGTAATTATAACACATTATATGAAACAATGTATTTATTTACAAATAATACAAAATTAGATGGGAAATGCTAAAGCTACAGGCAAAATCAAATATGCTGCTGAATTCTTTCTTTTTCTCAGAATTTTAAAATATAATGCTATATTTGAATCTGGCTTATAAAGTATGTTTGTTATCCAACATATTTAATAAATGGCACCACAGCACACTTTTATTCACAATACCCGAACAGAATTTTTACATTCGACTGGCATTTCGCAAAATGATGTTAACATGATGAGCAAAACACTCGTCGAATGCATAAATCTGTTTTAGTATCGTGGATAAAACTGTGTTGTATTGTCACGCTTATCTAACATAATGCTCTATAATTTATTAATTACAATACTAAAAATGACTCCTACATATATGCTGAAAGGTGACCCTATTTTTGGGGAATTTCCAGTTGTATCACTTCCATAATTATCATTATTTGATTCAATGGTTTCATTGACCCAAGTGTAGAACTCTGTAAGTCTAGTGTACACTGATGGATATCCTGCTGAACAATCGGAGTGTCCAAACGAGACTATGCCTACTTGCGTTCCATTAATTATTAATGGTCCACCCGAGTCTCCATTGCAAGATCCTACAATGCCTTCTCCTAAAAATGAAGACATTATTTAAAGCCTACGAACAGTACATTTCAAGGATGGGATTCTTCTCGAGTACGAGCAGAATTAGTTCTGTTTTCTTTGTAAAATTGGTTAAGATGTTTACAAATTTCATTTTATTGCAATTCGTTGGACAATATTATCAATATACAAATGACCTTAAAGTATTCATACCTGACGCGCATAGATGTTGATCGACAACGTATGGTTCGTAGTCTTCGTAGGAGCTACAGTTTTCGTTTGTAATAACTTCTGCATCGACATATCTTAAAACGTTTGAAAGAGATCCTGAAATGATTATAAAAAACATTTGTGGTGTATTCAAAGGGAAAATGTATACTTTATAAATATAATTTATAAGTTTAGAAAAAGTATGCCCAATTTCTTAAACTTGACACTGTTTTCATCGATAGATATATAGATTAGGGCAAATTCAACGACTTGTAAGTTGTTCAAACTATACCTCTTATCAAAGTTTCATTGGAAAAACACAAATATCTGAAGCAATTTGTGCGTTAAGATCATCGATACTTAATGGTGTATTTACTTCAATTTGTATGTGTCCCTATAAAAATAATCTAACGGGATCAGATGGGGTGATCTTACCGGCTATTAATTTTGGCAATTCGCCTTATCATTGTCAGGTATACAGGGTATCCAATTTAAAATAAGAAATGTGGACATCATTTGGTAGATGTGGCGAAGCAGGTGTCACACGTAAAAATCCATTTATTTATTTATTTATTGGTGTGTTTATCTGTTATCTTAAGCGATATTTCATGAATCCTAGCCGATTTTTGAAAATATTATTTAGAAATATATATATAATTGGTTTATAGGTTTATAGCTGTATTGTTTTACAAAATTTCTTTTGCAAGTATTTCTAATCTTTTTATAGCTGACTGAGAAATATTGCGCTTCTTAGGAGCATAGGGAAAAGAAAGTAATACCTAAAATAGTCCTTCCCCATCCTAGACATCTACTCATCAATCCACTGTAGGTGTCATTACCATATGCTATTGGAACGGTACTAATGTAGTTGTTCAGTGTAACACTTCGTGGTAATCTTATCAACGCAATGTCATATTGTATAGTGGAAGAATCCCAATTTTCGTGTATTATGTACGTTGTCGAGTTGTAAACTACCCTGGACTCCTCTACCTCACTCAGGTCGTGCGACCCTAGAAAGATCACGATTGATGTTGCGCTGAAATAAAGGAGACAGTTTGTTGTGAGTACGTTAGTGAGTCGCAGTTTATAGAGATCGAATCACTGACTGTTTCATGCCCAACTAGTACTCGAGAATTCCACTGCTTTGTAATGTTAGTGACACTCTGGTTAACATCAAGCTCGTCTATTATGCAGCAATATTCGCCGATGATATTCAGCTTATCTTCGATACAGCTTTACTGAAGGAAACTACTGGAAGGGTCTAAGAAATGACAACTGACAAGAGGAAGTCAGGACTACCTTTCTCTGACGTCAAGAATACCTTGCTAATCGGAGGCTGAATTTTGGTCGCATATACAGAATGGTCGAGTACATCGTAGGACCCATACAATGTGAATTACTAGCTTTGGCCTAAACGCACTCAACAGTGAAAAGGGTGTACAAGTCACACACATACAACGCATTACACTTACGAGTCCACACAATGGGCTGCTGTTAATACCCATTCCGGCGCTATCAAGGTACCACCGCAAAAATACAATGTGACATAGACGTATACGTATAAGGCTACTTGGTACGGGTACTCGTGCGCTGTCGCCACATCACCGCCGATGATCCTTTTAGATATTCCAGAGGGCGTTCTGTCTTTGTTGAATTTGAACTGGGAGGGAGCGACCCGGACAGGTATGTCCTAAAATGAAATAAACCTACTTTAGCTCAATTTTTTTTTAATATAGTTTTGATGACAATTTCTGTTATCTCTATTTTATATTATGGATTAAAACTTAAATATATTTTCATCTTGTAGGTGCCTCCGAATATGGAGCTGGTTAAAATTCAAAGTTTATAACTGGACAGGATGAATAGGAGTTGATTAAATTTATGCCATAGGAAGGTAAGTAATGAATCTTTATATCTCTTCCATCAGTTGAAAATAGTAAAGAAGTCCGTACAAATCTAAAATTAAGCTTACCGCAAGACTTAATGTAGTAGCTAATTCACTCAGATCAATTTCTTGTCCTGTTGCCAGGGCTGCAGTAAATATCATTATTGCAATACACAAAAATGGCTTTTTAAAGATCATCTTTGCTGATTTTCCGTGGTATGCTTTTGGTACCACTAATTAAAAATGAATGTTTCTCATATCTATCTATCTGCGCAAGCACTTTTCCGATTATTATTTCTCCATCCTTAGGCTTTATTGTTTTATTAGATTTGGATGATTAATATTTTATTATTCGATTTATTAGTGATTTAATTACAGAACAATAGCATATGCTATTTCGGATAATGTCCAATGCTTAATACCATCGCGTCAAAACCGCATAAAAGGATTATTAGTCTTGGACAAAACATCCGTTAATTTTTTAAAGCCGTGCTAACGGGTACTATAAAGTCTGCGACGGAATTCTTAAGGTTAAACTTTCACGAGATCTATTAGTCACATAATATTCAAATGATCTTATCAGTATTAGTAGTATATGACATTCAAATACTTGGGGAATAGTTATTTACTCAAAGGTTATAAAATTTGTATAGAGTTGTCTCTAAACATCTAGTAATTTCGCAATATTAGTTTGGGTTATAAATAAGAAATATATATTTATCAATATTTTATTTATTTATAATATCCAGAACAGATTCCCATAATATCCTGTATAATTATTATAGACGTTCTGTTAGAGGTATTTTTTCGGACGCAGTGTAAATCAGAAAATGACTTTACTTTAAATCTTGTTTGAATCATGATTTCCCGTCTAATCTGTGCAAACACAAGATAAAATTGTTAAAGGTATGATTGACGACGAAAAGGAGTATACATATTTTTGATGTTTGTAATTTTGGCGTAATTCTAAGCAAGGCATCGTCAGTGATAACTTGTTTATATGTTGAAATCATCCAGTTCTTGTGATACATAATTTTAATCATCCAATAGAAAAAAATACCTTTGAATTGTCTCTGTGTATTTGCAAGCAGCGTGATTTATTCTATGAACTCTCCTAGCTCGTTACTTATTGCTTATACTGCAATTGATTATTTTTGCTCAAATTGTGTGCAATCTCGGCTGAATTTCTGAAGCTAACCTCTGATGTGTTGTGGCTATTTGTTTAATCAGGCCTTTCCCGTGCGCTTATTTAAAAAAAAGTTCAAAAAACAAAAACTCTGGCTTCTAGAGGTCCAAAGAAATCAGCAAATAATCTTCGGAACTATTTGAGACATTTGGTGATAATCATAGCTTTACTTTACAATTTCCTGTTTTTTGGAAACAAACAAGCATGACATTGAAGAGGTTATTTCTGATATAAAAAACAAAACGTCTCGTGGTGATGGTGTCTCTGAGTCAATGCATGTTGGCCATAGTGTTTCCTGCTTGGCCCAAGTTTGCATTAGTAATCCGCTTATTGAAGGGCTTTCACCCAATTTATTTACTGTCTATTTTATCTAGGTCGTCGAAGAACTTGTTAAAAGGAGGATCTGGAGCTTTCTTCAGTCATTTAATCTGATGACTTGGAAACAACTTGGATTTCAGCCAATTTCTAGAGTTTGTTTTGGAGTAACTCAGGGAACCACATCGGCGGCGGTGTTCTGTGATCTATCCAAGGCATTCGACCGTATAGATCAAAGCATACTGCTGTCGCAGTTGGAGAAATACGGTTTTCCATGATCGGCTCATTTCTGGTTTAGATCCACTTTGAGGGTCGACAGCAATCAACTGGGAACAAGGTTCTCTGCATTAAGAATTAATGGGAAGTTCCACTATATTAACTACCAATCCCCATATTCAAGGGTGGTGATTAAGAAGAGCCATCTAGCTTTCGCTCAGATTCTTTACTGCCTACTGTAGCCAAGGTAGTGCGAAAACTTGTGAAAAGACTGGAACTATCTTCAGTCATTTAATCTGATGACTCTGAAACAATTTGGATTTGAGTCCATTTCTAAAGTTTATTTTGCAGTAAGTCGGGGAAGTATATCGGCGGCGGTGTTCTGTGATCTATCCAAGGCATTCGACTGTATAGATCATGGCATACTGCTGTCGAAGCTGGAGAAATATGGTTTTCGATGCGCGACTCAGTTCTGGTTTAGTTTCTACTTTGAGGGTCGATGTCATCAATCGCGGACAAGGTTCTCTGAGTTCCACAGGCCTCCTATTCTATATTAACAACTAATCCCCTTATTCAAGTGTGGTGATTTAGAAGAACCATATAGCTTTTGCTCAGATCCTTTACTGCCAAACTTTAGCTAAGGTAGCACGAAAACTTGTGAAAAGACTGGAACCTGCTTCAGTCATTGATTTGAATTTGGGTTTCAGTCATCAAAAGGTGTTTATTTCTGGAAAGTCTATTTTGTGGTGATCAGGGAAACAAAACGGCAGCTGTGTTCTCTGATCTGTCCAAAGCATTCGATGCTGCATTCATTTCTGATCTAGATCCTACCTTGAGGGTCGATATTAATCTGCGTTGCACTCTGGAACAAGGTCCTCTATATGAACGACCTTGTTCATCTATACATCTCTGGCGACTTCATCATTTTTGCTGACGACACGATGATGTGACAAAACAGGAAGATTGGTCAGCTAAAACGAACCATGGAAATCAGTTAAAGACTAGTTCGGCTCCAACCGCCTTTGATTGAACTTGAGTTAAACCCACATTATTGGGAGTAGATATGAGATGTA
The DNA here is from genome assembly GCA_016904865.1 of Pissodes strobi. NCBI lineage: Eukaryota > Metazoa > Arthropoda > Insecta > Coleoptera > Curculionidae > Pissodes > Pissodes strobi. The sequence goes on along the minus strand of MU182611.1, from coordinate 12,298 downwards.
GCTGGTTGATTGGCCTATTGAGGATCACGTATTAACTTTGAGTAGAAAAATTTCATCGGGATGTTTTTCTGTGAGAGCACTTAGAGATGAATTAGGTCAGCAACTAGCACCCAACAGTATATTTATCTTTATTTGAGTCACGCCTTAGATATGATATACTATTCTGAGGTGTGAGTCCAGAAACGTGACTTTCCTTAAGAAAAAGGCAGGTCGATGTATTGTCTAAGTAAACCAGAGAATCTTAATTATGGACTTCGCTTCGTGTCTGAGCTAACTTTAACCCTTCCACCTCTCTTTATTTTGGAGACATCGTCCCCAGCCTAATATGGCCTTATGTCATCAATCTAGCTGAAGTGCGGTTAAACTTTGGGTTGTCCATATCTGTAGGGTCTCCGTGAAGGCAACGTTCTATGCCCTAGGAAAAATTGCCACAGCAGTTTTAGTTATCTGATGCCGACTGTATCCGGTATTAAAAGGAAATATTAAATTGATTGCCATTATGTGTGTGTTGGATATTTTGTTGTGACATACCATTTGATAGATCAATCAATGACATATGGGCGTCAGCGGAATTTTTATTTTCCTCTTAGGTAATTTTTTTATATGGAATTTCCTAGACGGCTGCGGCTGAGTGATGATCTGTTGAGTTACTATCATAACGAAATGATTAAAAATTGCTCCATCGAAATATCACTTCCTCGTTCAGTCAGTCTAATCTATTAACAATATTATTGTGTGCTTTTCTCCACAAGCACTTCAAGTGTCGACTTATCCATCTCTAGCCCTTCATAAATCATCGTTTTTGATTTGAATAGAATGGCATCCAGATTAAAAATGTCAGACGAGTGGCTTAGAGGCGCCGAATATGAAAAAATGAAAAGTACCGCGTTTTATTAGATTAAAGTGAAGGAAGTCGTATCTGATTTCTGATTATGAAACTGCGGATTCGCGATAAAATAAGGGAAACATGTTATAAAAACTGAATCAGTTGGTAGTCGATACCTTTTTGTGTCAAGTTTGTGTTTGGTGTCCTACGTGAAAAAATTACGCAATGAAGTTTCTGTGTGTTCTAGGCGTGGTTATTGGACTTACGTTTGCTAAAATTGAGGTAATAATTGAATATATATATTTTTTATTCTTGGCTTATTCAGTGGCCTTGCATGTACAAAATTCAAATTTCTAGTCTTATCTGAAACGTTTAATTATAGGAACTTATATTACTGAGTAGTAATTAAATACAAAACAATATATATAAAAACGAAAAAGCTTATTGTACTATACAAATTGTATTTTATTAGCCAAAGATCATACTGCGGCAAAGAAAGTTACACAGTTTAAATTCCCGTCAAATCAGCAAGATAACGTTTGTTTATTTTTTACAACATCTTGAGAAGAAAGCTGTTAAATAATGTTTTATTTGTACAATAAGTTATTATAGTTACAAGTATAAGTTCCTTTGTAATTTGCATATTTATCTTGCACTGGACTACCGCTATAGAGGTATATAGGTATGTTACATTCAAACAAATCCATGTTGTGTTTCGCTGGTTCTAATTACATTAAGTATTTATGCAATAAGCCCACTTTAATTACTTATAGTATTTAACTAGATTAGTTGCCTCCTATTTCAATTCGACCTAATTTGCCCAATGTCTCTTACGTCCCTCTGCACATGACATTATTTTATCAGACGTCCCCCCATAAGGACACTAACTTAATCACCATGACACAATTTTGATTAAATAATAAATTAATGTAAAATAACATTTTAGCTTTCAACCTGGAACGCCATCTTCACGTTTCCCTATAAAAAGGGGGCACACGAAGGTGCTTTTATCAGAATCGTAGGGGGTCAAGAGGCATCCCCCAATCAATTCCCTTATCAAGTAGGACTCTATATCGAATACCAATTGACCGAGGCATTCTGCGGAGGATCATTGGTTTCCCCCAACTACGTTTTGACAGCCGCTCATTGTGCAGAAGGGTAAGTTGCAAGTAAAGATTTATTGAATAATAAGAATTTTCAATCACGTTATGATACTAAGGGTACCTTGAGACCTCTGTACACTAGAATAACTTGCATTACTTCTCAGCCATCAGCGCCCTGTATCATTAGTTTACTGGAAGTTCTATGCTTAGCTAGCAACTTGTGATCTATGTTGAACTGCGCGTGTACTAGAAGTTGCAGTTGTGGTGCTTATTTTCCAACTGTTTATCTTTAAAACTCTCCGGACATGTTGGGATAATACGACACTGGTAGGTAAGGATTATTTCTGCTTCTACTCTTGCAAGCAGATCGACCTCCTCCTTAGCCTCATACCACCAGAACCCGTTCAAAACTGCGTTTTTGATATTTTCTTATGGGTTCGAGAGGAATTTAGGCACTTCATCAGACGTTGGTCACACAATGGGAAAGAAAGTCTTAAAATGTAATAAGGAATTTACTCTATAGATAAAAAATATTATCATTGGATAACTCTCTGAGATGACGAATGATATACATTATTTAAAGACGGCGTACATATGTGATTCAAAACGTTACATTTGTCATATTGCAGCTACTCCGTCAGAATACTATTTCAGCAATTTTAATTTGTAAGTACCATTGAACTTATCTCGAGAGAGCTACGAACGTGAGACCGAAATGTACAAGCACTTTGCATTGTTGCTACTTCTTAGAAAATCACTTAAATTTATTGTGTAAACATTTGTCGTAACCGCTTAAAAATTCTTAAAAAATACCGGCATATTTATCAATAATTAACGCAATGTAAGATGCACGTTGTAGTCATAGTCGCAGGATAGTTAAACGATTTAACATTGGTATACCCGGTATACTCTACACACGCAGGTGGGATGGTGTGAGAACTACCTAGACTAGAATGGAGGTGGGGCTGGTGGTTGAGAGATCTGAGGTATGATGCAAGGCCCCCCCGGGCCCATCAATCAGCTAAAACATAACTGGTATAACTAATTCTGATATTCACCAAATCAGTAAGACATTTCCTGACTTTCAGTCATTGCAGATTCCACGGCGTCGCTGACCGTATTGCATTGCAAGGATTATGACGATCAATTATACCTACCTATTTGGATGTTTTAAAAATGGGTTGCTTGAAAGTATTCGGAATATGGAGCTGTCAGTGCTGTCACTGACTGCTACAGAAACATCACTGGGAAAATTTGGTTTGGGAAGCAGAAACGAACGCGGTGCAAGTTTGCTTGGTTTCCTGCTAGAAAAGAATCTATTGCAAATGAACAGCTTCTTCTACAAAAAGGATCATTAAAGATGGACATGGCAGAGCCCCGATGGAAAAATCCGGAATGAGATTGATTTTATCATCACCGACAAGAAGCAAATCTTTAGAGATGTTACAGTCCTGAACCAGTTTTCAACGGGTAGCGACCACAGAATGGTGAGAGCCTCTAGAGAAATAGACCTTGGAAGAGAGGTATCGTATGATAAAAAAGAAATGCACACCTACCTGGACAGACCCTGAAAATACAGACACATTTCAAGAACACATCAACACTATCCTCGAAAGCAAGAAAAACACAGACCAAGATGTCAACATCTTAAATGACACTATACTGGAAGCTATAGAGGAAAGCCAGAAAGTTCATTGCCAAAAGGAATCAAATACCAATAGACTAAGTCCTCAAACACAAGCATTAATGGAAGAGAACTTAGAACACCACGAACTTAGAGAGATAAGCAAGAGGATATCCATATCTACAGAAGACTCAGAAGAGATAACCGAAAGTACAAAAGTGAGCAAATCCAACAAACGATCGAAGATAATAAAAGTGTCAAAGTTCTAAGGAGAAAATTTAACAGCAAAAAAGAAATAATCAAATTAAAAGACAAAAATGGAACTATGACCAGCAACAGAGAGGAGTTATTAAGGGTAGTAGAAGAATTATATACAGAATTGTACAAGAGTCGACAAAACCTTGATGAGCAACAAACAGAAAACTTAGATAACTCTGGAAAAGAGTAGTTAACCAAGTATCGGAAGGAATGCCAGATATAACAACAGATGAAATAAGAAACGTACTAAAGAAAATGAAAAGAAATAAAGCTCCGGGTGAAGACGGTACTGTTATAGAAGCCGTAAAGATTTGAGGGGTCAGACTTTTAGAGAAAATAAAGAAACTGTTCTTATTATGTCTGCACCCAGGCCAATCACCTACAAGATGACACAATGCGCTAACCATTTTAATACACAAGAAGACCGATCCAACAGATCTTGAAAACTACCGACCCATAAGCCTGTTAAACCACCTCTACAAGGTATTCACAAGAATAATAGCAAATCGATTAGAAAGAAAATTGGACTTTTATCAACAGGCGGGTTTTAGGACAAACTTTGGCACTAACGACCACCTCCACTGTATAAAAGGCCTTATAGAAAAATCCATTGAATACAACCGACCCCTGGTCCTGGCCTTCGTCGACTTCCGCAAAGCATTCGATACGATCGAAATAAACAGTGTAATGAAAGCGCGGGTGGAAAGCCGTATATGCTATCGGTACTCTAAACTGATTAACGACATATACAGCAAGGCTACCATGACTGTAAGATTGCATAAAGATACAAAATATATAGAAGTCGAAAGAGGAATTAGACAAGGGGACACGTTATGTCCCAAACTATTACGGCAGTCCTGGAACATGCTTTCAAGAAGTTAGACTGGAGCACCAAAGGAATCTGTATTGACGGGGAAATGCTCTCCCACTTGCCATTTGCCGACGACATAGTTCTAATAACAGACAACTTGGGAGAGATTAGAACTATGATTGCTGAGTTAGATGCCGGTTGTAAAGAAGTCAGAACAATTCATGACAAATTTGATACCAAGAGAAAACCTAAAGGTCGGTGGTAAAAAAGAAGACCTTCGACCAATGCGTGCTCCCAGTCATGACTTACGGTGCCGAAACACTCTTTAACCCAGGCCACAGCAGAGTAGCCCAAAGAAGAATGGAAAGATCGCTACTGGGACTGACTCAGAGGTAGAGTCAGAAATGAGGAAATAAGAAGGACAGGCGTCACGGATGTTATCGAGCGCATAGCATGGCTTAAGTGGAACTGGGCCGGCCATGTGACCAGAATGACTGATGGGAGGTGGACCAGAAAAATGATAGAGTGGAGACCACGAGCTGACAAAAGGAGTAGAGGCAGATCACCTACAGATGTCAAAAGAATCGCTGGCAACTGGCTCCAAGAAGCTCAGAATCGACAAAACTGGAATAATTTAGGGGAGGCCTATGTTCAACTTTGGACGCAGAAGGCTGGATGATGATGATGAGTGCTGTCACTTCTTCAGCAGTTAAATACGTAGCATCTAAAGAAAAAAAAACAATTATAGTGAAATTATTTGAACAGAAGTTGAAATATTTCAGTAAACAACAAGCGATCTATCGATCGATAAATCTAAGTTGGTATTCTTTATCTGATCTAATATCGAGCGCGTTATTACATTTGGATATATTACACTGCATCCACCTTGTAGCCTTTTTAAATTTGTATTTCGATTGTTATTCATAATTGATATTAGTCAATCAATCACATTATCAATATCTTAGATGTAGGTATAGTAAACATTACCCGGATATTACACATAAGTTATGTGGATACATTAATGAAACGAAATTGGCATCTAAGTTGCATATCTGCAACTGTAGGACATAACTTTGTTGTTGATGTATTACCTACTGATTATTTTTACCATATTTGAACCACCATCTGGCTACTAGGTGGTGGTTCACAGGACACTCTTCTTGACATAAGGTTATCTACAACAAATTAATATGTATTATTGTTTGTGTTTTAGGGCAATATCCATCGACGTAGTTCTAGGTGCACACAACATTTCTGATAACACTGAATCTACGAGGCAACGCCAAACATCAACAACTTATGTTGTTCATCCCGACTGGGACAGTACGACCCTTACCAACGATTTGGCATTGGTAAAGCTTCCCGAATCTGCAATAATAAACGACTATGTACAAATTGTGATATTGGCTTCTGGAAGTAACACATACGATGGAAACAAAGGTAAAAAATATCCTATTATTTTGTATGCTAGTCAGGAAGATAAGAGTGTAGTCCCAAAAAAGGAGCCTACTTAGGCTAGGGTTAGTTCAAACTAAGTCATGTGAAGTATGTTTTAACCCATTTTAGGTATTATTACTGGTTGGGGCAAAACCTCCGACGACCAAAGCACAGTGACCGATATTTTGCGCTATGCGACCAATACAATTTTGAGCAATACTCAATGTAAAGAAGTCGATGCCGACTATGCCGCAGTTATCCAAGATACACATTTATGTTTATCTGGAGAGGGTATGCATATTTTTACTAGTAAATATTACAGCATTGAATTTAAAACGCGGGTGAGAGAGAAATCCCTTGCATGTAGGCCACCACTCTGTACGCCCACTCCCACACCATTTCAGCCAGGCCTCTTTCACGAAGGCACACGGTCTTGTCGGCTGTGTTCTCCAGGTTTCTCACCCAGCCCCCGAAGTGTACCTTTCTTAACCTCACCAACGCTGGACAGTCAGCAACATGACTGCACGATTCCACGTCCTCCTGAATCAGGTCTTATTTCCCCTCGGGAAATATTTCCGTAAGAAACGTTGATCTGAGAGTTGTTACCTGATGATAAGGCGACCCTGATAGCACTTAATATTTTATAAATATTTTTAAAATATTCATATCTTTATTAAATATTTTTTAGCAAAATAAAATATTTAGGAAATATTTCCAATAAAATATTTGTTGAAAATATTTAGGTAATATTAAATAAATATTTGAAAATTCAGTTAAATCGCCTTAGTGCTGTGCTCGCTACCTATTATTAATAGTAAGACATTGCATTGATCAATAATTGCTGTGATTTCCGTGGTTTCGCAAAGAACTTATTTAGTAGAACCAATAATATTTAGAAAACATTTGTAAAAACATATTTATTGCAAATATTTAACTAATATTAAATAAATATTTTGGAACTCATGTTTATTTCACTCTGGCTCACTTTGTGGCTGACCACGGCGCGGCGCGTCGGTCGTTTTTCCGACTATCCCGCCCGCTTTGTTGTTTGTTAGGTTAGGAATGGGAAGCACACACCACACCACATTCCCTTCGAGGCTGTTTTTCAATGTACTTTATCGGGGTTTCGTCTTTTTTCTGTTTAATAATTCAAGTTATTTTATACGATTGCCCTAATATTTGTGATACAGTGAGGAACAGTTTTTTGGTAAATCGTTGGAGGTTGTTTGTTGTTGTTTTGTGCAGGTTCGTGTACGTGTTAAACTAATTTTAGTTTATTTGTTATAGTCTCTTATGTAACAGCAAGGTATGTTTGTTACTCCCATTAGTCCCATTTCAAAAATATCCCTTCTAATGCAAAACAAATAATTCAAAAAATATTAGATACATATTTAAAACATATGTAAAATAAATAATTCAAAAATATATAAAATAAATATTTAAAACAGATATTTATTAAATATTTAAAAATCTGTCACGCAAATATTTAACAAATATTTTTTAAAAATATTTATAAAATATTTTGTGCTATCAGGGGACCTATTCGAACTTTATCTTGTAGAATATTTGTCTCATTTATATAATAAACGAATTCGCTTTGTTCTTTTGCAAGATTCAGTGTAATGTTCATTCCTCTGCAAACTGGCCTAGCATATACTAGGTACCTTCTATATGATCATATTACTTTCTACAAGTGTCTTCATGTTGCTATTATATTTTATTATCAGTAATTTCCCCATTCGTGCCCCAATGTTTGTGTCATCAAAGCTGATAATTATGCTAAAATTTCAGTTTTAGAACATATACATTTATCCATTGTATTTGATTTATATGATTTGTTACAATGTTATTATAAAAGAAAATCTGACAGTTGTTTCTTTAGGTGATACGAGCATTTGCAAAGGAGACAGCGGTGGTCCTCTAGTAGCAAACGGTACTCAAGTCGGAATCAGTTCCTTCAGCTACAAGAGCTGCGAAGCTAGCAAACCATCAGTCTTCACTCGCTTAACCGAGTATATAGAGTGGATTAAAAACAATTCAGACGTTACTTTATAAGTATTTTTTTTTGTTAAATAAAATTGCTTTATAAGCAAAAAATATCTAGTATATGAAATCAGGAGTATGAAACGTTAATGTAGATTAGATTAGACATTTTGGGGGTTTTCCAAAACGGCCTGTCCTACACTGCGACCTGTAAAATCTAGTGTGGATCTTCCCCTGCTTTTAGAGTACCTCGTCTAAATTGTTTTCAAACCAAATGTTGGAGTGGTGTAATCTGTGGGCATGCCCAGGACGTTGTTATCGGCGCCATAACTTTTGCTTATTGGTGTTTGTCCTTTGTATGTACATTTGTATTGGTGCTAGATCTAATACTTCTATAATATAGAGCGGCAGTAAGAGTGGAGCTCATGGCCCCCTTGGTGCACAAACACGCCACTTCATAACCTCCTCACCCCCACTTGCTAGTTCTTTGTCCACCAAGTCACTGACCCATGGTATCATGGGTCACCACCCTAGTGTATAACCATAAGGACATCTTAAGGCTTAGAATACAGTTTTTTTCACACATTCTTATACATCTGCCTATTGGTCTTAGTAACCTTTTGAATGTGTGAAGATGGAAGTGGAAATTAAACTCCTTCTATTTTAGCTATAATGGTGGTTTCTTGAGAGTGAGGCATACTTGTACCCTTTGGCATATAGCGGCTGGTGTTTATATTCTCTCCAGTGCATGGTTAAATGCTCCTTCCATATCCACAGAAAAGTGGTTATTGCCATCTCTTTGTCCTCTATTGACTTTGAGGGTAGCCTGTTGTGATCGCCCAGTGCTAAGTCCCTCGATAACATAAATTATGATAGGATTATTATTGCAGACATGTTCTAGCAGAGCATTTGAAGGTGTTTAGGGAGGCACCAACTAGATCTAGGCTGTCACAATATTTATTGACCGTGGTGGAGAGCAAATACCATGTACGACAATGAGGGACATGCAGAAGGGAGTGAATACTAGTTTGATATCGGGACCTGAAATGAAAACAGGCTAAGACAGTCTGGACTTTTGATGATGATATTATTAATTACTTTGCAAAAAAAAGCAAACGTCGTAGTACTCCCTTCTACAAGCAAGTGTACTTAGATTAAGGTAGGTCATAGTCTGGTCACCATTCAAGTTCATTCGTGAACGGAATAAATAGTATTTAGAGAATTTAATGAGTTTATGTTGAATATTTTCAAGTCTATTAATGTGAATATGATAATAAGGTGACCAAAATATGTTTGAAAACTCCAGGATTGACCTGACAAAGGAAATATACAACTTTAACACATTAACATTTGTAGTCTTTACACGATCTTTCTATAAATCCCAGCATTCTATTCGCTCTACCAATGATGCTCTCGAAGTGATGTGAGAATGAAAGTTTGCTATCTAAAAGGACTCCAAGATCTTTCACCACCGAGACCTCCACAAGAGGAACACCATTGATGGAATAATGAACGGGGGCTGTACTCATTAATCTACTAAATCTTATAAATTGACATTTATCAGTATTCAGCGACATTCCATTACTGTCACACCAAGAAGAGATTATGTCAGTGTGATTCTGGAGAGTTGACCTGTCAAGTGCAGATGAGACCTGTCTAAAGAGTTTTAAGTCATCAGCAAACAGCAGGCAATCGGATGACAGCAGGGGGCAAGATCATTAATAAATAAATTAAATAAAAGGGGGCCCAAGTAAGAGTCTTGGGGGACTCGCGATGTTGCATAAAATGGTTCCGAATGGAAGCCCTTTACTATAACCCGCTGTATCATTTCATTCAGGTATGATATAATCCATGCTAGCACCTGACCAGACAATCCAAGTCTGGAAAGTTTGGAAATTAAAATGGCATGGTTGACCTTGTCAAAAGCCTTGCTAAAGTCTGTATAAATTGCGTGGCATTCAAAGCTGTTGCTGAATGAGCTGTTAAGGTAGTCTGAGAATAGGAATAGGATGAAACCATGCTGCTGATTGACGAGAATTGGCTCAAAAACAGCCTTAAGGACTTTCTCAACACAGTGCTCGAAGAGCTTGGGAATAGCTGAGAGGATGCAGATTGGTCTACAATTTTTAACTTCGTTTTTATTACCTGATTTAAAGATAGGACAAACGTGTGACAATTTCCATCTGCCAGGAAATATTCCAGAGCCTAAAGATGTAGTACAGGGGGAGATATAGAGAGTGGGAACAGGATTTTAATAAACTGTTAGGTATGTTATCAGGGCCTGCACCCTTGTTAACGTCAGAGCTGGTCAGAGCTGTTTCCACCTCCGTAGGTTTTATGACAACGTTGGAAATGGATACAGACTCTTCAGGAGAATCCACACTAGCAACACTGATATCAATGGGGCTGTAAACTGACGAAAAATAACGAGCAAAGAGATTGGCAATATCGTGGCCGTTATCAGCGCTGTCACCCTCAAGGAACACCATGATTAGATTGCGATCGGATATATTTCCAAAAGAACTGAGCATTATTAGTTATAGCCTCTTCCGAATTGGTGACATAAGTATTGTAACATAGTCTAGTTAGAGATTTGCATTCATTTGTCAGCAGAACAAATGCATTATAATCAGCGTCAGTGTTTGATTGCTTGTACTTCCTGTGGGCCATTTTTTTACGTGTTATAAGTTGCTTAAGTATGGGAAATCTGTGGTTGGAATTTGATCTTTTTTCTAAACAGTTAAATACAATATCATAAAAGTTTAATACAATATCATATAAGTTATCAACAGTGACATCCAGATTATTATCCAACATTGAGTGCCAATTGTACAATAGAAAGTAGTTGTTTATAGCGTCAAAATCTCCATTTTTGAAATCGTAATAAAAATGATCAGCCAAGTTCAAATATACCATTCTATTATAGTTAATTGACAGCTCAAGTGCTGGGTGATAGGGATCACGATCTACCAATTCATCACATTTTTTAATTGAAGTAATGCCAAAGTTGGCAAAACAGAGGTCAAGGATTGTGTCGTGATCATTAAACACCCCATTGAACTGAGACAGCCCCAAAAACGTAAAAGTATCACAAAGTAGAGTGTCTCTAGAAGAAGTAGCATTATTTGGCAAAAGTCCTGGCTGATCCACACCCGCTGACCATGTGATGTTGGGACAGGTTATAGTCACCCATGACTAGAATATTGTCCGATAAGTCACAGGCACTTGTCACTGAAAACATATGATTCTCATAAACAGATGTCCATTGCAGGGGGGATGTAAAAACAGCCAATGGAAATAGGTATCCTTGCGGATCTTTACAGAGACCCATATTTCTTCCACTGATGGGTTATTAATGTTGAGGCGGTGAGATCTATATTTGTTATTAACAGCAATCAGTACACCACCGACCGCCACGATTTTTAGTTCTGTTAGTCAGTTCTATAAATTGCATAGCTGGAGTGAAGAAATTCAGCATCATTTATAGCAGGGTCGAGCCAGGTTTCTGTAACAGCGATGATAGAATATTGTTCAGTGAGTGCTGAGCAAAGAAAGTCTTTAAGTTTAGTCCTGAGGCCTCTAACGTTTTGATATACTAAAACAGCGCTATTTGTTAGTGATGATGATTAGTGAAATTGCTGCCTACGTGGATGCTCGAGGACAACGAGGGCGAAATTCCTTTACTGCTGTTCCCGCAGGCCAGAGGTTGGGTTCTAATAAACCTTTTATTAAGGATTCCTTGACAACGATCTAAAAGGACGCAACATCCTAATTTTTGTCCAGTACGAAGCATTTGACATTTGCAATTTCGAGTTGTTTCTCCATATATTCAGTTATTTAGTTTTCGGTAGTAGCAGGGTCGCATCTCCCAAGGTACAGCCATTGACGTCTCTCGTCAGCCGAAAAAGACGAGGAACCTCCCATCGAACCAGTACCCAGTATTAAAGGACCTCTAGTGTTGCTCTGAAAAAGGGTGGTACCTGGTATAAGGTTTACTATATTACTGTTTTGCGGTGGTGTAGGATCTTCACTGTGCCCCACATTCATTAGTTGGTTTGACGCCAGGAGGACACTGTGAATTATTTTGAGGGGCATTTTTAAGGACCATGAGTTCACTTTCCAATTTGTTAAGTTTTTCAGACAGGTCCTTGTTTAAGGCCTCCAATTTTGCCAGCCTTATTTCATTCGGAGAAATATCAGTTACCTCTGTCAGTTCATGTTGTTTTAGTTTCAGAGTATTTTTATTTGATGGAAAA
>MU182610.1:293370-311203 GCA_016904865.1 Pissodes strobi | reverse complement strand
TTATCAAGTGTTCTTTTTTGGTTTTACAATAGAGAAGTATATTCTAAAAAGGCGACAGTTTAAGTTTGTAGTTTAACCCACTTTTGTTATTATTGTGTCACAGGCCGTTTTGTCTGGCGTATATCGATGCGTAAATCACCCTAGAATTTCTTCACATGGTCCTGAACACATTCGTAGGTAATAACGGGAACACCCTCGTAGATATGCCAGCTGACCACCTGGCTTCGTCGTTCTCTCTCGATCGAGAAATTTTAATAAACCCGCGCTGCGAAACCATTCGATTTTCAACAAATTGAATTTAGCGCGTGAAGATTAAATCGATAAATAAATATTATTTTTTTCTAACAATAAAACAGGTATACAAATATAGCCCGTAATTGTAGAAAACGTCAAATGTACATAAACTAGCATATTTTTGTACATAAATTACATACAAGTCAATTAATCATCTTAAAAATAAATATACAAAGAAAAAAACACATCAAACTCAAAAAAATAGATTACATACAGGTAAACAAACTATATTAAAATTATTAAACAGTGAAAGAACACATTAAAATTAAAATCATGCTTAACAGTAAATGTTTAGCTCAAGAACTCTTGCACAGTGTAGAAATTCTTTTCAATTAGTACTTTTTTAAGTTTGCTTTTAAATATTCGGTTGTAGATGAGTTTTTAATGTCTTCCTTTAATGTATTATAAAATTTACATGCTACGTACACGAAGTTTCTTTGATAAAACGTGAACTTATGGGCATTAGGAAGTAATTGTTCTTTGTTCCTCATATTATAAATATGTGCAGCTCGATGTTGTTGGAGCATTTGCTTATGTTTGTAGGCAAAAATGCAAACCTTGAAAATATACAATCCGGCAACTGTAAGAATGCCATTTCTTTTAAATACATCCCTGCAAGAGTCGATCGGAGATAAGCCCAAGATAATACGCACAGCGTATTTCTGTAGCAAGAAAACTCTGATAACCCCTGAGCTTGCTCCCCAGTTAATAATACCATCAGTCAAGTGGGAGTGTATATTAGCATAATTTACAGCAAGAGGGGCGTTTCTACCACAATAGTTTTTTAGTGATTTAAGTGCATAACAATTCCCTCCTAATTTTGCTGAAAGAACATCCATATTACTGTGACAGCGTACGTTTTCATCGAATTTAACATCCAGCATTACCGATGTTGTGGAGGCCGCGAGAGAAGAATGTTTATTCGGGAAAAGTAGAAAATTAGAGTTGTCTCTGCTTTTGTTAGAAAATTTATCAAAATTTGTCTTACTTTGACTTAAACAAAGACCATTTTTCTGGGACCTTGTCACTATACTATTAAAAACTTGTTCCGATAGTTGCTTGCAATTGTAATGTTAGTGTTAGGGAAACACCCTAACAAGTATATTAACTTGTCATTTTTCGCCGGATAGTTTGGTGATAACACCCTGTATGTATGTAGTATGAATGAGTAATGATTGATCGACGAATAGATTTATTTAACCCCAGGCAAACAGAAATGTGTGCATTTAAATCAGCATATGTCAGTTCTTCATTACCCCTTAGTCCAAACCTGGATGGTCGATTCCATTATATAAAGCTAGCGTCGGGAACACGCTGTTAATAGTTTTCAATTTAACATATCCTCGTCTCAGTTACTGTTGTTTGGACAACAATATGTCGAAGAGAGAAAGAGCACTTTTCTACCCTCTCAAATGCGACAATGGGCTCGCCCACGCTTACACCCCCCCACCTTTCATTTAGTTTTGCCGCCAGGCGGTAGCCAGGCTAGAAGAAGAAATTATATTGCAGTGCAATTTTAACGTTCACTCAAGCAAGAGCGAAAATTTTCGTGCTCCTCTTCGCGCCAAAAGGTCCCATCCTTTTAGGCAAATTCTCCGATTGTATGCACAAATCATAGAGAATATTTAGTGTACCTCTGTTATTTTGTCCACGTTGGACAAAAACCTGGTTTAGGCGTTGTGTAACGCAATTCTTTATGGCCAGAAACGACGTAGCATCTCGGCGTACCTGAGTTGAAGAAACCCTGTAAAATGGCGTCTGCAAATTTGCAGTAGAGAAAATCTATTCAAGTCCCAGCCACATGAAACCAATGTGTGAAGTCTAAAAGGCTACCCCTGATTACGACAATAGTGAAAAAACGAGAAAATCAAGGTATTTTGTAGAGTGAAAGGAAAGTTTAAAATTTAAAGACAGTTCCATTTTAAAGTAACAAATCTAGACTTTTAGTACCTATTTTACTTAAGCACCCTTTTGTATTTAGTTTTTATGTGAATGAATGATTGAATGCATGGAAGTAGATTAAGGAGTATATAAAAATTGTACTTATATTTTTTACATCAATTGCAAATGCATAATTGCATTATTAAAGTACATTAACATACCCATCGAGTTTCAACTCCCATAATATATATTTAAGACCCCAACACCATATTTTTATAAAGTCCTTGTAGTTAATTATGCAGTTATTTGCTACATTCGCCTTTGTGGTCAAAATAACTTAATAAAATTAATCTGTTTGTATCGACCAGTTAGTATCATCAGCATAGAATACCACATTTATACCAGATGATATTTTTTTTAAATAAGAAATTAGGTCATTTGAGTAAAGCAAGTAAAGAAGGGGTCCCAAAACAGAGCCCTGCGACACCCCTTGTTTAATGGTTAAAAAATTGCTTTTTGAGCCATTTACTATAACATAGATAGGATTTGAATAGTTTGTATGCTTGACCTCTGATACCAAAGCGTTCTAACTTTACTCACAGCATATCATGATTTATCATATCAAAGGCACGCGAAAAGTCGACGAATAGCCCCAAAACATTTAGATTCTTACCGACTGCATTCACAAGCATCCTTTGAAACTCACAAAGTGCACTCTCAGTGCTATGTGACTTCCGAAAGCCATGCTGAGAACCACTCAGAATGCTGTTACTTACTTACTTCCAGAAAAGAACACAACTGTTGCAGAATGCTGTTACTTTTCAGAAAGAACACAACTGTTGTTTAATATTAAGCTCAAAAATTTTTGAAATGCTTGTTAATAAGCTTATACCTCGATAATTGTCATATTTATTTCTGTCTCCCTTCTGAAAGAGAGGAATTACAGTAGTTAGTTTTAGTTGGCTTGAAAACACCGCATATTTACTGGACAAATTCACCAAGAAAGACAGGACACCACGCAATGTAAACTTACATTTGCATTACTGGTGGAATGCTTTGTTTCCGGCTCCGTAACATACTGTTTTGGGATTGGTTGATGGGATTGAGCATCGCGCGCATTTATTTTATTTGTCTATGAATAATTGGTAATTCTATTAAAGTGGCTTAATGATAATGCGCTTTTGGCTACTCTGGGTAGTTTTTTTAGGGATGCCTGTGCATCGAAATCCCAGGTTTTTATCGTTTAATTCCCTTGAATGAAATATTGAGAGGAACATGTAATCAAACATGGTTGAGCGAGTTTTTTTCTAGGTGGGAATCTTCGTGCGACATGCTGCTCTTCGGTTTCCGGTCACTTGGGTCACTCTTTTACGACGAACTGAGTCAAGCAGTCATTTTTAGACGCGCGCCGGTTGGAAACAATTGCGATTTTTCCCTATTAAAGCGCCAATTGTGGTTCAGACCATCGGTTGGTTATAGCCAAAATAGTTATACCCTTCAACCAAGAACAATGCACACAACGGGAGGCTGAAGCTGGAACCACGATCACTTTGGAAGAAAGAAAACGCTATAAACTGTATCTTCTCCGGCAGGAAAGTATTAAATATCTGTACCAACGTAGAATTGAGCACGCCTTGGAAATATTGACCCCAACAGATGACACTGAACAGGAATACAACGATATCAACAACGCAGTGAGAAGGGCGGCTCTGGAAGCATTAGGGGAAGAAGAAAACCGTAGATGAAGAAAAGCACCGTTATGGTTAACGGATGCAGTTAAATCTGCCATAAGTTATAAAAAGAAAAGCTATCAGAAATGGGTAGCTGACAGGTCGGACAACAGTTGGACTGATTATAAAAATAAAAATCGTCATGTATGATATTTAATAAAAGAAGAAAAAGTCGTGGGAAAGGAGATGTAGGGAGGTTGAGGCTTTGGTAGGGGGAGCATAAAGTGCAGAGGTCTGGAAAGTAATAAAGCGAGTAAAAACATATCAAGTAGTACCCATGGAAAAGTGGAGACAACATTACTTCAACCTACTTACGGCGCAGAGAGAACCATTTATAAATAATCAAGATGCGAGTGAAGACGAGTATGAGTATGTGTCATTTAGTGTCAGAGAGGTAGCAGAAAGCCTTCAAAGGATGAAAAATGGAAGATCACCTGGCCCTGGAAACATTCCGGGAGAGTTGTTAAAATATGGGGGTCCAAAATTTAACCGCCGTATCACGGACCTAATATACCATTGCTGTCAACAGAACTACATCCCACATGAATGAAAGACCTCATATATTGTGTCACTTTTCAAGAAAGGTAATAGAAACGACCCTGGCTGCTACAGGGGATTGAGCATTAATGGCTCTATGTGTACGCTGTTCTCAAATATGCTACAGGCAAGGCTCAGGGTGGATATGGGTCATGTTATCGGTGGGGATCAAAGCGGCTTCGTACCGGTAGGATCCTGCACAGATAAGCTTTTTGTTCTTCAGCACGTAATGCAGAAGAAGTTTGCAGTTGGCCAGGAGCTGCATTTGGCGTTCATAGATTTGGAGAAGGCTTACGATTCAGTCCCCAGATGTCGTCTGTGAAAAGCCTTGAATACGCTGGGCGCTAACAAAGGCATTATTAAGACCATTAGAATGCTTTATAAGAATAACGAGTCATATTTAAAATTTGGCAATAGACTATCGGACTATATTAAGCCCCCTAAAGGACCCAGACAAGGATGGAATCTGTCCCCATTTCTTTTCAATGCCTATATTGAGCTAGCTCTCAGAAATTGGAAAAGACGCTGCCATGGTATGGGCTTGCCTGTCAGTGGCGATTATCTGTTCACGCTGAGTTTCGCGGATGACCAGGTTATTATAGCACAAGACGCATATGACCTTGAATTCATGCTAAGAAGGCTGTATGAAGAATACTCAAATTGGGGGCTACAAGTGAGTCTTAAAAAAACCAAGTACTTAGCAGTTAACACAGATGCTAACTTTGAAGGTTTGATCACCGATGACATCCAGATAAATCAAGTAAATTTATTTAAATACTTGGGAGCGGTGATTGCAAGAAATGGCTTGGGATCTGACGAGATTAGAAGCAGAATTCAGAGTGGCAAAAGAGTTGTTGGATGCTTAAATGGTCTGTGGTGAGTTAGACATCTGTCGAAGAAGACAAAAAAACGCCTGGGTAGAACTCTCGTGGAGTCAGTGCTCCTCTATGGTTCAGAACTGTGGGTTATGAATTCTGATATGAAGAGAAGGGTTAATGCGGTCGGAATGGATTACTTGCGAAGAAGTGCTGGGATATCTAGGGTAGAACATAGAACTAATGAAGATGTTAGGCGTATTATGGACGCAGAGGAAACGGTACTTGCCCATATCGAGAAAAGGAGCCTTAAGTGGTTTGGCCATCTGATGCGAATGCAGGATGATCGATGGCCAAAAAAACTTGTTTCAGTGGATACCACCAGGAAGACAAAGGAAGGGATGACCAATAAGATCGTGGAATGGTGCAATTAGAGAAACTATAGCATCGAATAACTTAGATGAGGATGACGTCATTGACAGAGAGGTTTGGAGACGGGCAACAAGTAGGCATCACTAGTCTGTATAATTAAGTTTACTAATGTAACTTAAACTCTGTAATATAATATACCTGTTAATGGGATTTTTCTGATCGGGTCATTCTAACAGTCTCAGTCTTTAGATGTGCCTTATCTTTTCGTAAGTGTTGGTGTCTGAAAGTGTCCTTTGAGGCATTTGAGTGATGCTTTGCAAGGTCAGTTGAGGTTTTTGTGCATTTTTTTGTCTCTCTGTGAAGGCCATCATTTTGTGACGCACGTGGGTGGATTTTTAATTCCCTTTTTAATCTCTTATAGAAGCCCACTTGCCCAACTGAAAGCCGTCTAGCGTTAAGCAACTGGCTACCCCCCTACACAGGTAAATTATTGTTTTTTTTTATTCTGATTTCTCTTTTTCCTTGATGGTTGATTTTGATCATCGAGTTATAATGCTCGTCGATTTAGAGTTACGCGTGGAACCTTGAGTATGTGTTCTTTCACAGGGGACTACCGTTTGGGTTAACGACTACCGTTGGGGTTATTACTACCGTTGGGTCAACGACTACCGTTGGGTCTCTGACTACCGTGGGGGTTACTACTACCGTTGAGTCAATGACTATCGTTGGGTTTACTTCTACTGTGAGGTGGCTACGCCTGTCTAGCGTACCACCGCGCGTAGCCTTGTAGTCCTTCGCCTGTCAAGGAAGTCTACTTCCTACCGCGACCATTTCTTTCTGGAAGCTGTCATCGGCCAAGTGCGCAATTTCCATTTTATTTTTTTTGCATTCATCTACGTTACGGCAAATTTGTGGAATTAACTACGATCTAATTAATCTTAATATTTGTTTTAAAATAACTAAATAATTATCAAATAATATATTTAAAAGACAAATTCATTTCAAACGAATCTGATGAGCATTGACACCTATTATTTGTGTATAAATCTAAAAATTAAGAGCACGATTGAAATTTGATAGTACAATTGGTACTAATTATAGTTGTCTATTTTCCGTAAGATTATTGATATTATTACTAAAGTTCGGATTTATAAGCATACCGCGGAACCTATCGGAGGTAGGTTCCCGCCGAGGTCAGATTCGAACTCGGCATTGTCGAAAACCTCCCTAACCCAAATTTCATCCATCTGTCTCTACGGGATCACCTCATCCCCTAAATAGAGGCCCCTAGGTTCCCTAAAATGTTGCCGTTTGAACGGTACCCATCCGACCTACCACATCGCCTTTCGTCGATTTCCACCGATTAAATCGATTTTTTTTATCGCGGAGCCTCCCCCTAGGGGCCACAGCTTTTTTATATCCAAATTCGTTTTCCCCAACCCTGAAAACCCCCGAGTTCCCATTTTCGCTTACATCTAAGCTGTCTCGTGTTCGGTCTAGTACCAGCTCGCGTTCCCTATTGACGGGAAGTAAACAAGTTCTTGCAGAACGAAGTTACATATTAAAACATAAGCTATGTTCACATTATATTCAATATAAAATATTTACTTTACGCAAAAATAAATATAACTTCTTTAAAATTATATGTTTTTTCTATGATTTTTTTTTGTTATTTACCCTGCTTTTTTCTGTAAAATCGATATGCTTTTAAGCGCTTTATTTGCATTTTTTATGCTTATAAATTCGAATTTTAATTATTACGTTGTTTCTCCTTTGAAAATTCGATGCTGATTTTACCGGGTCAGTCCAAATATTAACGTGAAACTAGGTGTAAGATAAAAATGTGTAAATTCGAGTAGGAATAAACATGAGTGAAGTCGGAGCAAAATTTTGTAATTTACCGTAACACAAGTCTTAGGATAAATTAAGAGCTCGATTTGAGATACGTCGCATCTAGGTATTTCAATGTTGCATTTTAATATCTTTTAGGTGTTTAAAGTCCCACGATTAAAACTATAAGAAGTTATAACATTTAAGAGTTGCGAGCATCCTTATTTAACCACTAAACAGGAAAGAAAAACTTTTAAGCTAAATAGTCATTAACTTAATGTCAGCCTAAGTTGTAAAAGCCATCAAATTATTTCGAGGAGACTAAGTTTTAGGCTTTTCAGCATAATTATCAGCCAGAAATGTTTGCTTATTAAAATATTTGTCAGTTTAAGTCACTGGGGCAATAAACAAAGTTATAATCTACAGTTTTATAGTAAATAAGGAATTTTATGTGTAGTGAGAACTGATCAAGTAATGTAGTTGTGTCTATGTAGAAAATATGCTCATGTATTTGCTCTTATTGTAATTTGCAACAATCTCTTCTTATAAAGCTGTTCTAGATAAATGCAAAAATTCAAAGAGAACACAAATTAATGTTCTTTCTCGATAAGCAGACACTGATTGTTTTCTGTCAGAATATTATCGTTTTAAATTAAAATAATTACCATATTATCACTCTTCCCCAAGGGAAACATCTATAGATAAGGAATTCATAACCTACGCATATCTTACATGGCCCACAGCGAATGGTGTATAGATTTTAGCATTCTCCTTGAGTTCGAGATAATATAATGATATTATTTTTCATTTTTGTCTTATTAATTTATTTACGCAGGGGGCATAAAATGTGATAAAAGACAGGAAGATAAAGGCGGCACAAATCTCAAGTCCCAAAATATTAAAAGCCTTTCGTGGGTGGAATACTAAATGATGTTTTTGACATCGTATTTCTCGTTATTGGTGTGGCTGAAAACCATAGTTATATTTGAAAAGCAATGTGGTATTTTTTTTAGAAAGTAGGCTACCACGCTTTTAGTTAGATTCTAATATTATTGATTTCATTTCACCTCAGAAATAAGTTACGAAAATTTACAATTAAATATGCGTGGGCCAGTACGAGCTCTCTCCTAAGGTCGCGTATTAGGCCTTAGCTCAATATATTAAAAATACCCCTGAAAATGAGAAAAGTACTATTTAAAGAATTGTGCAAATAGTCACTACTGATAGTGTGAACTACTAAAACGCATAAACTATTAAATAAATATCACCCTGTCCTAAGTTTGAACTTGAACTTGGAAATTATTATATAAACATTAGGCAAACTATAAACAACGCGAGCAGTTAACAGGAGCGAGTATGAACCTTAAACATGCAACGATCAGCACTTTTTATGATATAAATACGCTAGCGAACCATCAGTTCGGTAGACTTTTGTCTCTCTCCAAAAACCAGCTCCTGAGCTGTCCACATGGGCGCTTTCAGGCTCTAATCTATCCTTTTCTCCTCACCCTAACCTGAGCGTGGCTCGATCACATGGTCGCGACGTTTGGGGTTTCATATGCGCAGTAGTAAAAATCGAATCTATGATAAATTTGTCAATGTTCTGAGAAAGGTAATTTTCTAAGTAGAATATGTCAAGTAGTTAAAAGTGCAGTACAATAGTTGAGTGAACTTACTATGAAACCAACCTTAAATGAAACAAAATACAAACTCTTAAGAAAAACTATATTATTTATAAAATAGTGACTAAAGACCTATAAACAATTCAAAAATATACCTCAAATCGAGAGAGCATGCGCACCTTAGTAATCGGGTATAATAATCTTATTAAGTGTCTGACCAATAGGCATTGTTAATGTTTTCTCATTAAGTATTTGACCAATAGACGTTGTTATTGTTTTTAACTGAAGTGCTTTCTTGATCATCTCATCATAGCGACCCCACCCTTCTCTCGGTATAGGTTTTGAAACCCCCAAACTTCGCGATTATGTGATCGAGCTAAGCTCAGGTTAGGGTGAGGAAAAAGCTGAAAGCGCCCATGTGGACAGCCCAGGAGCTCGTTTTAGTTGAGAGATAAAAGTCTACCGAACTGATGGTTAGCTATCGTATTTATATCATAAAAAGGGTTGATCGTTGCACGTTTGAGGTTCATACTTGCTTACTGTTTATATAATAATTTCCAAGTTCAAGTTCAAACATAGGACAGATTGATATTTATTTAGTAGTTTATGCATTTTAGCAGTTCACACGTTCCCCCGCCCTCTAAACGTTGGTTCCCAACGTTAACACGGCCTCTATTGCTTTCAATGGAGAGACCTCAATTCGAGAAAACCTGTCACATATTACAACATCACATTATAGTTACAATACAAAATGTTATCAATCCTTTTGCAATTTCCTTCCTAGCCTCCACTGCATTCTAATCCTAGTACTAAAAGAGCTGATAATAAGTGATGCTTAGGTATTAAGAAAAAGAATCACGCAAAAAAAAAACAAGTTTGAAACTCTGGTCTCTTCAGAGAAATGCGCTTTACGTAATGAAAAATTATCTTTGTAAATGGGAAAAAATAAAGGTTCAAAACCTGATTATAACGCGGTATAAATTGACCAGCAATTATAGTGTATGAAAAACAAAATTTGCTCACCTAGAAAATTTGCTTAATTGATTTCACAGTTTGATATAGGGTAATCGATAAAATTATTGCCCCCTCCCTAGTTATTAGCACCCTTTCTTTTAAAATCGAATAATAAGAAAACATTTATTGTATTTTAAATTTGTGTGGCAACATCGCAATATTAAATCATTCTTTAACGTCTTTACGAAATTTGACAAACGACAGTTGACTCATCCCGCGCCAAAAAGCAACACCATTGTTAGAGTGCCGAAGTCTATAGTGCATTTCAACCTTTTCAACGCAAACTGGCAAGCTCTAGGTAGAACTAGTTATTGCTTATTTTCTTCATATACAGTTACATCCGTTTGTGATTTAATTATATCATGTTATCGATTATTTATTTGGGATATTCAATTAATATAATCTAAAGATATACAATAAAACCGTTAAATAATTGGGGGCCAATCATTGTCATTATGCTGGGACTGAAAAATAATAATTGGCTGCCATGCCAATAATTGTATTACGAAAAAATAAATTACACTTCTTATTTTTATGTGAATATTGCCTTTGTTTGGGTTAAAAAAAAATTGGCATAGTGCCAATTATTGTACATTTGAGGTGCCAATTATTGGTTTTTGGAAGGTTTTCACTCGAATAACGTTATTAAACTGAATAATTAATAAAGACTGTTTCACTATACGGGGTAACACAATTTTTTTTATATGTAACTCAACAGCAACATGCCAAAGCCGGAACTTGGAGAAAAATATCACAAAAGATACTCGGAAGGAAATCTACAGAAGGCCATTGAATCCATTAAAAACGAAATGCCCAAAAAGGAAGCTTCTAGATCTTTTAAAATTCCTCGAGCCACAATACAATTCAGAATGTCTGATAAATTTGTGAAAGCCAGACATGGACCCCCCACAATCTTGACAGACGCCGAAGAAAAGACATTAGTTGACTGGGTTAAAGAGTGTCACGAAAAAGGGTTTCCAAAAAGGAAAGAGGATGTTCAGATATCTGTGAAACAGTTCTTGGATTCACAATCTAGAAAAACGATATTTTTGAATAATAAACCTGAAGAAGGGTGGTATAGAGATTTCATGGATAGGCATGCCGAAATATCATCCAGAAAATCTGAGGCTGTAACCCAGGCATCTTCTAAAGTAAGTGAAGCTGACATAAAAAAATGGTTTCAAGATATCTATGTCTATCTTAACAAAAAATTACCTTGATGTCCTTGAAGACCCCAGGAGAATCTACAACGCCGACGAAACCAACTTTATGATTTGCCCACAAACAAAAAATGTTCTGGCCTCTAGAAGGTCACGAAATGTGTACGAAATTGAGAGTGGTCCATCAAAGGCATCTATAACCGTTTTGTTTGCGTTTAGTGCAAGCGGTTTGACTGCACCTCCCCTTATAATATACCCATACAAAAGAATGCCTAAAGATATTTCAAGCTCAGTTCCTGCGGAATTCAGCATTGCCTATAGTGACTCAGGATGGATGAAGACCGAATTATTTTATGAATATATCGGAAATACATTTTAAAATTTTTTAAAATCCTCAAATGTTCCATTCCCAGTTTTACTTTATGTTGATGGCCACAAAACTCATTTGGATAGGAACTTAACGGAACTTTACTCTAGCCTTGATATTATTCTTGTAGCCTTGTATCTCAATGCTACAAGAATTTTACAGCAGGCTGACGTTTCGACATTTAAGCTCCTCAAAGATGGCTGGAAAAGGGGGATAATTCGATGGATACGAGATCACCCAATGGAAAAGCTTGGCAAAAAAAACATTTTGCAAACTTATTAAAAACTGTAATTAAAGAAAGTGTGAGACCACAAATTATTATCAATGGATTCAAGGCGTGCGGTCTTTATCCATGGAGTCCGAACGCAATAGACTACAAAAAATGCCTGGGAGGCACCACAAAAAAAATCTAGATGACGTTAAAGAAGAAGATGAGATAACACTAAAGTATAAAGACTTCAAAAGTTTACTAGGGGAAGATAGGTTAAGGCGATTTGAAATATTTGAAGAACGATCGGAAGAGTCCACGGAATTTAAAATTCTCTTTAAAATTTGGATAAAATTTCAAGAAGCAATATGAAAAAATGGCAGAGATGCTGATTATAACAAAATCGTAGCAAATCAGGAAACGATTGAAGAGCAAATCCAGCGATTTGAACCCACTTCAGATCCTACAGATTACGATGTTGACACTAATCTGGATATAGATGATTCCATAGAAACTAATGAGATTCTTGAAACCTAAATTCGCAAGTTGAATTGGAACAATGCAATGTGTCCACTGGTATGGGAGATATTGTAGTAACAGTGGCAGACGTTCACAAAACTCATCATCTTCCATTCAAATCTACTCGCTTGAGTCACAGTGAATCCGAACCCCAGGTACAACAAATAGATACCCAGGATATTCCCAACAATCCCATATTAAATTGTGAAATGGATGCGGGTTTGGAAACCGTTAGGGTGAAAGTTGGAGACATCGTCAACATGAACGATATTGAATTAATGGAACTTGACACGGTAATTGACAATAATGTTGTTTTAGAGATGGTACCGTCAAAGAGTTCTGCCACAAATAAAATAAATAGGACAGATGGATGTTCTAGGATTGATCAGGTAAACACAGAAAATGTCTCTAGAAGTCTATCAGAAGTAGCATCCCAAAGTTCACCAATTCTTTCATTATGTAATGCCAACATTAGCCTGCAAGATCATTTGCATTGGCCCTCCACTCCTATTAGAAAAGGAAAAAGGCAAGTTGAAAAGGTACCCTTTGTTTTGACTTCATGAACCTGTAAAGAAATCTAAGAGAGAAAGGAAACAGAGAAGTTAAATTTATCTTTACAGAAGGAAAATCGAAAAAAGAGAAGAAGCTACAAAGAAAAAAGAAAGAAGAAGAGAAGCTAAATAAGAAAACAAAAAGAAAAAAGAGAAGACTAAGTAACATTAGTAGTAACATAATTAGTATAAATGAAGGGTCAGGGGAAAAAAGCAGGTAAGTAATTTTTTTGCCAAAATTGGGATATTGCTTGCATTCGGTTCAGAAGGAGCATAGGTATTTTTAGAAGCTCCTAAACTGGGAAAAAACAGACTAGCCAGAAGATATACAGCGTCCAAGTTTTGCCATAAGGGAAAAAAGCAAGCAATTCAAGCGAAAAGAGGAAAGAACCAGGCAAGTCGTAACGCTGACAGGCATTATCAGGGCACCATGACAATGTCCACCATTGGAAAAGGGGTTGTTTGAGCTTCCCTCACCAGCTTACAATGGTAAGTACTGAAAAAAACTATCTTTAACTACTTCTAATGAATTTCTATTATTCTGTCCAGGCCTCCTGCCGATTGCTAGTGCAAAGTTCAAAGATCTGCAAAGTCTAATGATGTATTGTGCCCCAGCTACTGTCAAGTTCTTTAGTAAACTATCCCATAACTAAATTAATGTCTTCTTCTTTTTCTTCTTCAGCCTCTAGATATCTACACCTGGACAAAGGCCTCTTCCAGTGTTTTCCATGCCGATCTTTCCTGGGCGGTTTCAATCCAGTTTTTTTTGTCGATTAACCCAACCAAACAACAAAATTAATGTAAGTTAAATATATTAATAACCCTAAAGTGTAGTAAATTATGAAATAACCCTAAAAGATTTCATGGCATTCCTGTATTATTGTGCGGTTTTTCAGATAGATAGGAAAATTTTAAGGAAGGTTTACCGATTCTTTGAACACTGCATCAATCTGGGAACAACTTGGATGATGCAGGCTCAACTTTTTCTTTACTAGAATATAATATTTTAGTTATTTTCACAAACAAACTTTTTATAAGTTCTTACACTGATTCTGTGACGTTTTGAGCCATTAAAATTTGTTTTCTCAGTATCGATAATAATTGACTTAACTGTTTTTCCCCTGACCCTTTAAATAAACATAATTAACATAAATAAATCACCATCTCGATCACCCTTTGCTGATGTAAATAGTCAACCTGATAAAATATTAAAACTGGATGTCCTATCTGCCCTTCAGCACTCCAGGAGAAACTTAAGTTTTGACGTGAGCGCTGACGAAAATGAGAGAACAGAAGAAGATATTACAGATGTCATTTCATTTCAAGAATATACCCCACACCAGTTGACAAATAAATCACTTTTTGAAGGGGTGTGTTTCTCATGCACTCTGAATTTACAGCAAAGAAATTGCGGTATAAAATGTTCAATGTGTGCAAGGACCTATCATATTCAGTGTATTGAGAAAAATAATTTACATAAGTCTAATTCTGCCACATTTACTTGTTTAACATATTGTAAAACTATGTCTGATAAAATTTAATATCTGTTTGTCTCTGTTTTTTGAGCAGCTTTTTGCTTTTCTTATTTTTATGTTTGAAAATTGATTTTTAGCTATAAAATAGCATACATCTACTAGTTAAACATGTTCTGAATTGATGTTTGATGAAATGTTTTTTCTATTTGTTTTCATTTGAAGGCAGCTCTCTGAATTTCTGTTTTATTTTTAAATATTATCCTAGAATATTTTTTTTGCCATAAATAGGAAACATTCATGCTCTAAAAATGCCTTCTTAAATGTTTGTTTGTCTTGATGATTTATTTTATTCTTAGGCAACATTTTGTGTTTTTTTTTATTTTTAATAATACATTTTTTTTGTTATACAATACCATTTGACACTAGGGGCCAATAATAGAAAGTCAAGGTGCCACTCACCATATTCACGGGGCCAATAATTATGTATTTGTAGAGTTTTAAATATATTTATTTTTTATAATTTCTTGGTTTGGTTATTTATTTTCCTAATTTTTGTACAAAATTCCTTAACATTCAAGAAATTTAGACGCATATTCTTCACTTCCATAGAAACTTAATTACATAGGAATTTATCCGAATTAATGACAAGATATCCTTAAGGGGTATCGCTTACCCTATTAAACTCGTAGGCAGCTCTCCGGACAACACCCGAAAGGAAACGTACACAATCAAAGGATACGAGGAACTTCTTTGATAGAGGAAGGTATTTTCTTCGCATAAACGCGGAAAACGCGCTCTTCGCGTGATATAAAAAAAAACCTGTAAAAGTCAACTTATTCACGGTTGCTCAAAACCCAAATCTAGGAACATTTGCAGGCAAAAGAAAAATAAAATATAATCTTTACCTGTTAAGGTTTTTTTAAAATCTGCTAACCCTGAAATGAGAGAGGCTGCCTCAACGGATAGACGACACAGAACCTCTGCAAGGGAAATTAAAGAAAAAATAGTAACCATCCACCTGAAATCATAAAAAGGCCACGCATGGTAAAGCAAAAGGCTAATCACCTGCGAAGGAGACAGCAAAAATCTCAGTTACAGAAAAAGTCCAGGCGTCAAACAAATAATGTAAAAATAGGATATTACCTGAGACTCAAAAATGGATTCGTTAGAAAATACCCCCAAAGTTATTTAAAAAAGATATTTTACGGCGACACGACATACTGCTAGGCACAATGGCCTTGTTCGGTTGCTATCGATGGCGAGTATAGAAAGAAAGCTACGTGCAAACTCCACAGAAAACTTCTTTTCAAAGTTTATACTTGTCAATCACCTATCCCCTACAGCGTACATAAACAAAGTTTGCTTGTCAATATTTGAAACTATCACCCAAAACTTTAACCTGACAAATCTTACCCAATTTAAACAAATACCCTGACCGCAAAAAGAATAAGTACTTAATTCAAAACTATGAGGGACCATATACACTTTCTAAGTGAGTTGCAGCAGCAGTACAACTTTAAGGGCATAAAGGAAGTTATCATTGAGCACAAAAAAGCTTACAGAATAAAGTTTAATGACAATATGATTCATTCATTCTCGAATTCTGCAAAAACCATGTGGCAGATAATCAACAGGCAAAGGGGCAATAAAAGTGCCCATGATGACCCTACTACCATAAAACCAGATGAAGGATATGCCACTCAGTGATGGAGACAATTGGAGTTTATTCAGTCTGTCCTGGCTGCCACTATTCCCTTTTCATTTGAGGAGGTCTCCTTCAATGAGGTTAGGGATGTGATTGATTCACTAAAGAACAAGGGTAGCCGTGATATATATGGTTTTAACGTAAAATTAATAAAAACTGCAAAGAACTGCATTTTGCTTCCTCTTACCAAGCTTATAAACCAATGCATAAGTACTGGTGTTTTTACCAATTATCTCAAGGAGGTCATTGTTAGGCCCATTTTTAAAAAAGGAGACCCTACTGTTCCAAACAACTACAGACCAATATCCTTGCTACCAATACTATCCCAGGTAATTGAGAAGTGTATGGCTATGCAAATAGTCAAGCACTTTGAGAAAAATAATATGTTCACAGATTGTCAGTGGGGGTTCAGACATAACAGGAATACATCTCTTGCAATTCTGAATTTGGTCTCGGGCATATTGAACGCATTCCACAATTCTCAGTATGACTCAGTTCTCTTTTATGAACTTAGCAAGGCTTTTGACTGTGTTGACCATGTTATCCTGTTTAAAAAGCTTTGTCATTACAAATTTTCAGGCAATAGTATTAAACTGCTTAAATCATACCTTGAGTCCAGGTACCAGGTGGTGAGGGTTCCAGGGGAAGAATCAGCAAAGAGCAAAATCGAGATTGGACTACTCCAGGGATCAATTCTAGGGCCCATACTTTTCCTGATATTCATCAACGATTTGCCTTCTAACATCCAAGGAGAAAAATATACACTCTTTGCTGATGATACCACTGTGTCCTTTGCTGCTGATTCTCTGGACGGTTCTTTGGCGGGATCCATGGCGGCACAGTTGAGAGCTGAAAGCTGGTTTTGCTTCAACAGACTTCTGTTGAATAAGGAAAAGAGAGGTCAAATCGTCTTCTCGATGCGAGAGATGGCAATTCCGAACCAGGAAGATGTGAGCTTTTTGGTGGTTGTGTTGGACCCAAGATTGCAATGGGGAAAGCACATTAGTGCACTGACGGGAAGGCTTACCAAGTCGCTTTATCTCCTTCGTACCATTTCACGCAGTGTGTCTACTGGTGTGCTGAGGAGTGCTTTTTTGCCATCTTTTAGTCCCGGATTACATATGCAATACTTGCGTGAGGGCATTCGGCGGACGCACACAGGGTTTTTGGTTTGCAGAGGAAGGCTGTAAGAGAGGTGAGCGGACTGGGATATAGGGATGACTGTCGGAATGTCTTTGTTCAGATGGGATTTTTGACTGTAACATCTTTGTACATGTTGGAGTGTCTTGTCTATGTCAAGAGCAACATCGATCAGTATCAGGCTCATGAGGACATACACGAACACAACACAAGGAATAGGCAAGACCTGCCCCCTGCATACTGGCGTCTAAGGAGGTGTCAGGATGGTACGGGATATTGCGCAATAAAACTTTACAATGCCTTGCCACAGGTAGTAAAGAATCTTCCCAATCACATCTTTCTTGCTAAAAACGCGTTTTATACATTCAATGAATATTTTAATTCAAATTTTAATGTGTTGTGATTAATTAAGTCTCGTCGACAGTTTTTAACTATAGGTATTTATATTTAAGTTTTATGAAATTAGTTTTTAGAATGTTCATAAAACTTTACTTACCTTCAATTAGTTTTAGTTTAATGTTACTGTAATTTGTGACTATTTTAGAACACTTTTTTTGTGTAGATGTATTGACGTATGTAACACTTGTGATTGGCATGAATAAACTATTTGTAA
>MU182610.1:253364-293360 GCA_016904865.1 Pissodes strobi | reverse complement strand
AATTTGTAATTTGTAATTTTTAATTTGTAATTTGTAATTTGTAATTTGTAATTTGTAATATTATGACACTAAAAATTAGCTCCTGTACTGGCTAACCAAATGTTTGGGTTAGTTTGGTATTTTTTCTCCTATTTCACCTCGTCACAGGACGTCACAGTAGACATGTTCCACACCGTGCCAGTGATCTCAAATATTAATAAACAACGGCAAATATTTATGAATCTCGGTTCGATATCCCCGCAGTTCGTAACGCCACTCGACGAGTAGGCACGTAATACTGACAGAACGCATCTTAGTACAACGGGCGCAAGTGACAAAAATGTCAAATTAAGACGTCAATTAACACAGATTCCGATACGTCAAAGACATGAAAATAACTTAATAAAATTAAGTTTATATTATAGAAAACCAAACAAAACCGAAATAAATGGCATTTTATAATGGTATAGTCCCACAAATAACTTCCACCATTAAGTATCGATGACAGAATAAGATAATGTTATTTGTCCCAAAATAGCATATTGTGAGCTTTTTCAGGGCCGTTTTCTTTCCCTTTTATAATTTAAAAGCTTGTATCAACACCGTTTCTTCTAGGAAGGCTTAAGAATAACTCAAATAAACTAAATAGATAAACTTTTGAATTATTAAATGACGTCGAAAACACTTCCAAAAGCTAATAAAAATCAGGCAGTCCAAGGACAAACCGTCTATGAGTTTAATTAACAAAGGCTAGTTGCTCCAAGATTATAGAATACCCTGAAATTAGAATCCACTATACCTATGCTTAGAGAATCGGCTAGTTTAATGTGGCTGACAAGCATACCCTCAAATCAATACCAAATACTTATTTTCACTTCAGCCAATCACATGTGTGATCGAAACAGATGGTTAAATCACTACAACGAGACGTGGATGTAAACGGCTGAATTTTAACCATAATTAATAGGAGAAATCTTTATATACTGAGTGATGTGACCAATATATGATGATATCATTCTTGTGTGCCTTTGTTTTGAAATTTACCCAATATTTAGCCAAATCCATATTACCAGGAATCTATCCCCATTTTTGGCAAAATAGTGCATACAAAAATTGAGTAGCAATAAAATTTTGATAGCGGAATTGTTGATGACATTTTGTTCTATTTAGCAATCAAGTATACCGTCATTTGAAGACTGATACTTTCTGACACACTTTTTTCATAAAATATGCCTAAAAGTGTATTTCTTTAGCTGATTCAACAAAGTTGAATTATTTTCAGAATTTGTTTGTAGCTCTTTTGAACCTGATCAACATGTTTTTGATCAAGTTAATTTGCCCGAATATATGAGTAATAATACTTTGCATCATATACAAGTTACTGAAGAGGAAGTGTTGGGGGCTTTGAGAGATCTTGTCTCCAGAAAGGGATCGTTGCCTGATAATATTCCGGCAGTCTTTTTAAAAAATTGTACATCATCCTTGTATAAGCGCCTATCACTACTTTTCAATCAATCTCTGGGAATTTAAGAGTTTTCAAATATCAGGAGGGAGCCGCGGTTGTTCCAATCTTTAATGCCCAGTTTCTGAAAGTATAGATAACTTTATTCTTCAAATATTTCCTATGACAACGATTGTTAATACAATTGTAACCATAGTAATTATAGGCTTCATAACTTTATACACTAGATATCTGGTACTTCAGAAACCGGGCATTAGAGTGGTAGCAAAACCGATATTGGTAATTACCGTCCTATATGTAAAATCTCGGCTCTTCCCGAACTATTTGAAAAGCTCATCTAGAAATATTTTTTTCTGGTCAAAAATATTCTTTTTCCGAAACAGCACGGTTTTTTCCCGGTCGATCCTTTGAATCTCATCTGACTGCATATAGCGAATTATTGAATAGCAGCTTGGATGGCTAGATTCAGGTGGATGCTGTGTATGCTTCTTCGGAGGTTTGCTGAGATCGGTGTGCATGGCAGTCCCCTAAGGTGGATTGAGTCATACCTGAAAGGTCGGACACTGTTAGTTTACCTGGAGGGATTCAGGTTCAGAGCCTATACTAGCACGTCTGGAGTGCTATTTGGGTTCTCCCTTTTTTATCATTTATGTTAATAATATTAATAACTGTTTTCTTACTACAAACTTTTTAATGTATGCGGATGATCTCAATGTATTTACCCGAGTGGTGTCTCTGAGGGATTGCGCTGATCTACAAAATGTCCTTAATCGATTAATATTACATTGTGTTGATAACAGTTTATTTCTCAAACTCTCAAAGTTTGTGTGCATAAGGTTTACTAGAATCCGAGGTATATTTAACCCAAATTACACCCTGAATAATAATTAAGAGTTAAAGCACATCAATAAAGTTAAGGATATGGGATTTATTCTTAGGCAATCAGGGTATTTTAGTCAAACCAAATACATTATTTATTTATACAATGCATTTGTACTAAGTAGGTAATCATTTGCCTCAGTGATTTGGAGCCAGCACTACGTTACCTATATAATAGAATTGAAAGAATTTTGAATAAATTCATAAAGTAGCTTTAAAAAAACAGGTTGTATTTTAATATTCATTCGCATTGATATTATGTCTTTGGAAAACAGAAGAAAAGCCTGATATTATATTTCTGTATAAAACTTTTAATGGACATATTGAGTCTTCGATAATCCTTCCATATGCAGGTTTGAATATCCCTCAAACAAATCTTAGATCTCTTTAGCTGTCTTATATTCTGTTTAGAAATACAAATTGTACACAGAACTCCACTCTATATAAAGTCATTTGGACTCACAATGCTTACTCAGAGACAATTGATCTGTATTCCATGTCATAAATTGGGATTAAGAAAAAGTTTATTGTGTTAATTATTGGTTGATTATGCGTCACCTGCATTCATGTTACTTTCGTTTGTTTCATTTATTTCCATTCTTTTTTTTAGTGTATGATTTAGTTTTATAAAATAGACTGAACTGCTACCAAAGTTGTAAATCCTTCTGAGAATAAAGTAGTTAGTTTATACCTATTTGTATACCTTGTAACGCTCAGCTCAAAACAAATACAAACCTAAATTTACATAAATATTCAAGTTTACAATAATCTCTAACTTCACAATAATCTCCAAGTTCACAATAATCTCCAAGTTCACAATCGGTGGTACAGCCTTTAGTGCAGGAACAATGGCGGCCCCCAGCTTTTAGATAGTGGAGAAGGGTCGTGGTGAGTTATAATGCCTGAGCGCCATGCGGTTAACTTATCGCCATGCCCTGATGTTGGATCTTCAGTGAGATTCGACCAATAACCACGAATTGCTCTCCTCCCCGCTGTAACCTATTGAAAAACTTGGAAGGGGAAACAAAAAGAAATATCACCCCAATTAAACAAAAATAACAAGTGTATATTCCGTATTGGTGACTATACTGTTGAATTAAATAAGAAAAATAATTGCTACAAGAAGAATTTCTTGTATATGTAGCTATGACAATTAATATATTAATGTATGCTAAAGATGGAATATTAAAAGTAACGGTTGAATGTTAAATAGTACTTTATGTTATATCTACGGCGCCCTATAGATACGAATACGTGATCACGTGTCGTTTACATGCCCTTGATTGGTGTTATCAACCTATGCGGTACAAAAATATGATAACTTCTTCTACTTCTAGACTCTAAATAACTCTAATCAATAAGCGAGAAGTTAATGTGCTAGTTCAAATGTACTAGATTCATGTAAGTATAATATTCACCTATTAAATGGTATCCGTACCAGAGGTAAACCTATATGATTACGCATCGATCCGCTATGCTTATATGCGAACAGTTTCAAAACTATTTATATTATACGACGCTGAAAAGCAGTAAAACACGCGATCAAGACTACGCTGAAATGAATTAATAACACGCCAAAACTATCCGGATTAGCTGGATAATCGAATATACCTATGCTAACTATTGAGAATAATTCGTTACTCCCAAATAACTCGAAGGTAGCTATATTTTAAATTAAGTCAAATCATTAATGCTTTCATTAAGCAAATTCATCCGAAACCTTAATTAAGTAGCCCTAAATCGCCAATCAAATAAAACACAATAATAAAATGAAATAAAATAAAAGTCCCAAAATACTCTAGATAATATCCTAAATTAAGACTTATCTGATACGCCAACAGTGAGTTCATCCAGGATCTAGGTGTTCGTCGAATCACTGGAGCGTCAAGGTTGAGAAGACACACTCCGTATGCGTTGAGGCTTGGATCAGACAGCGAGACACGCAGTCAATTGATGGTTACTCCGAAACCACGTCTTGTCGGAGGAGTCTCAGTATGCAGTCTGGAAACCCAGGTAGGAAACTGGATCGTAAGAGGACAATGGAAGGCCCATAACCAATGATCTCAAAATAAAAATCCAAAATAGAAATCCAAAAATTCAAAAACAGAAACCACTGAAATAAATAGGGCAAATTAGCAAGGCGATCAAGCCAAAATATGAAGGAAACAGGTACGGAACCTCAACAAATAACAGATTAAAACAATATCTGTATCAAATTTACTCAAACAACATACCTTTAGATGTTAAACGGGGTTCAAGTGTGTGGCAGCTCTCAAAAGTCAAATACCCAAACGTGGGTGCAGGTGGTCGAATCTACAAATCTTCCTTCATCTACAATCATCCATCAGACGAGAAACCATCGACGACCACAATCCTGCTCAAGGGCTTCGTTGAATAATCCCCTAACTAGGGCACTGTATATTTCACACTAAATATCAGTATCTCAACGAAAATTCCCAATTTCGAGAGCTCGGCACTGAAACCTACTGGTTCCTTCAAGATCACTTAAAGACTAAATTGGCTTGCTCCGAAAATGACGAGGCTAGCAGAATTAATATTGCGCCGGCCCAACACACTATGTTGCCAACAGCGTCCCTATTTGTGACAAAGTACTAGAAAGTTATGATGTTATACTACCGGATTCACCAAATCAAGCGCCAAAACGACTCATTATCGAAATGATTTGAATCAGATAGAATCTACTTTTAAATGCTCGGTGGGAATATATAACCCACGCGTTATGCGGCAGTCTAAAATTACAATCAGCACGCGCCACTAATAGCATTATGCCAAATAAGGCATTAACTTGGCAACCGTGTCGACCGTGAAGGCCACGCGCTTGTCCAGAAAGCTGTCACTTATACCGCCAAAATTATTCCCCACAGACTATATGAAACATAGAACAGTTTCCTTCGCCGCGTCAGTAGAATCTACTCCGAGCTGAAATATTATCGAACTTTAATAATGGAGAGTCCGTGTAATAATGCGTCAATATGCAAGCCTAGAGGGCTAAACATTGATACCATCCAATCAGCAAATTCAAGCGTATGATAGCTTAATCCTACAATAAATGCAACGCCAATTAGAGTGGTTCTCGAATCGATATCGACGATACGACTTCCTCCGATGCGATTTCCACTGGTCGTGTAGTCTATGGTTTAAAAACCGGAGTGACATGACATACTTCTAACAAACGTCAATCTTTCATTCCCAAAATGAAAATATTCCGTAATCACATATATTATCAAATATAAAGCAACGAGAAAATTACCACAGAATGACCATCAAGTGTACAAAAAGTAAGTTATAATTACAGTGTTAGATATCCCTAAATAACCTTAAAATATAACTCGACATGTCCAAACTCCAATTACTCGGCTAATCTGTAAACAATCTATCACTGTTGTTTTAATTTAGACACAACTCTCCAAGAAAGGCGAAAATATATTCTTGATTCCAAAATACCTCGAATCAGCAATTAAAAACCATAATTAGCAAGGTCGGAAACAGTGGATGGCCATCAAGGTGTATTATCGAACTCAAATAATGAAAACAAGCCAAATGATTAGAAGAAGGGTTTCTTTCTCCATTTAGAAAGACAGCATAATAGAACAAAACCAAGGGGAAAATACCAATATACAACGAAGCTTTCTCGTTCCAGCTGCAACAATATATCGTGTGTGTAAAGATAATTCGTTCAAAAGAAGGCATGTACATTTGATATATTATAAAGACATAAATATGAAATATTTGCTTTAGAATACCTAGTTTAATGGATTGGGTTCCATGCTTTTCCAATACTAGTACGATTGTGGTGCTTATATAATTTTTGTAGCCTATTTTAATAAATAACATGATGTTTGATTATTACACCCTGAATGTAAATTTTTATTATGATCCTTCGCCATTTCGTCCAGAAACCATAATATGTAATCGTAGCCTGTTACAACCTGTGGTATTTAAATGAGTAAATAAGTAAATAAATTAACGCAAATTTATTATTCCCTCGATTTCACAATAGAGCAGAATATGACACACCACTTGCTAAATTTCTCGGTAACAACATCGTTCCCTCTATTAATTAAACTAATTTGGGCTAGTATAGGATAAACCTTCTCTGCTAGTAACCGCAATGGCAAATCATTGCATCTTAGCTTTGGTTTACCTGAAAGATTGAGCCGTGTCTGCTACGTAACTATTGCTTTTAAGAACCTTGTATGTGTTCCTAAGCAAAACAACACAATTACAACAGAACAGTCCTGAGCATCTCTTGAGGGTATTTAACTGCTAAATATGAAACAAAATGCTTTTAAGGAAAACAATCATTAACTTAGTGTCAGCTCAACTTCTCAGTTTGAAAATTATTTGAAGCAGACTACGGTCTTGGCTTTTTAACATAATTACTTTTCATTATCAGCCCCAAATGATTTTTTCATTATAATCTTAAAGTTTAAAGTTAAAAGTTTAAGTCATTGGTAGTAGTGGTAGGTAAATATTTTTAGAAGATTCAGTGTTATACTAAATGTGTTTGCGTCTAGAAAATTGCATTTTTGTTCCTGCTGCTAGGTTTTCTGGAGGAATAATAAATATTGTCACGAGTAGCTTAGGGGGTAGCGCGTTTTTTTTTAAATAACTTCTCAGAGAAGAGCCGCGTCGCGATTAGTACAATGACGGGGTCTCAATGCTTCCTTTAATCTACCACTGGATGTTCTACTCGCGACGACACGCCTTGTTTAGCGTGCCAGGGGGTAACTGAGGTAGACCGAGACCGCGTTACGTGGGGTAAGAAGAGATGATAAAGTAAGCACGTTTAGTTTATAACAATAACAATGTATTAACGATAAAACTTTAACAATAATTATTGGTCAGAAAAAATTAGATTCTATTATACCCGATTACTACGGTGCGCATGTTTTCTCGATTTGAGGTACTGTTTATAGGTCTTTGCTTACTGTCTTATAATTTATACTTTTTATTAAGAGTTGGATTTTATTTAAGAGCACTAAGAGATTTCACTAAACTTTTTAACTGACTATTTAGACACTTGTCTTTCTCAACACTCTGACAAACTTCTTGTCAGGACTTTACTATGGAGGTTGTGAAACCCCTGGTCCTAGCAGTCGTCAAATGGCTAACCGGTACCAGGTTTGGAAGGAAAGGACTAGAACCTAAAGCAGTCGTATGGCTAACTTTAGGAGCGGAGAGAACCCAGAAGACAGTCGTCAAATGGCTAACCTTGGGAGCTGGAGGTGAGACTAAAGTCTGCCGAACTGAGGGTTCGGTAGCGTATTTATATAAAACAAAGCGATGATCATTGCATGCATAAGGTTCAAAATCGCTGCCGTTGATTGCTCGCGTTGTTTATAGTATGCCTTTAATGTTTATATAACAATCTCCAAGTTCAAGTTCAAACTTGCGACAGGGTGATATTTGTTTAGTAGCTTATGCATTTTAGTAGATTACAATATTTTAGAATGACATATTGCTGTTGTTGAAAAATCTAACGATATTGTTTCTAATAAGTATATATTTCCGTCATTATACCTGATGCAAAACAAAATATAACATATTATCCCTTATTGTGTAAAAATAGCAAACCCTTGCTCATCTGGCAAACTGGCCTATTTTAGCGTTAATTATGGTAAGTGGGGAAAATAGAGCATAATGAATATTTATTTAGCAATTTCCCGCAAAATATCTCTAGAGCTTTAATAATTTCACTTTACAATATGTGGTTTTGCTAGGAAGCCAAATTGAAATAACAACAGTCCTAATTATAACGTATAATTTGCTACTAATTACAACACTGCGAATATAGCCGTTTCGCAGCATTAAAGTTTCGTTTTTTTTGCTCAAATTTATCTAATTCGGTGCTTATTTATATGGTAGGATCATATTTAAAACAACAGCTTATGGTTGTAGAACATTGCCAGAACTGCCAAAAAATGCTTTTTATATAAACACATTGAAATCACTAACTATTATTGGTATTACCAGTACTAAATAGATACCTCTATAGCTTTATAGCTTCTTTATGTTAGCTATTATAGCAAGTATTTTTTTGTAATATTGTAATGAAAGGTGAGGTATATAATTAAATTTTATACTTGATATTAAAATGGGAAATATCGCTGGAAATATTTTACAAAATACCTAACATTGTTTTTAAATCTACTTGAAACTCTTTGTCTTTAGAATTTAATAACATAAAGAAAAAAGTAACGGTTCAAAAAATAAATTCCTAACATTATAATTTATGTAGCATACGTGTTTAACGGCCCAGAAAGCTGCTTCCAAGTTTACCATTAGGAGGGAAGTAGATAAAAAGTTATAAGGCCAAGTTTGGGCTTTAAGTCCTCTGGGATTTAAAAACTAAACGTGGTTATTAGAGAAGCGTGTTCAAGAGATTTAGAAAGGTTATCTAATCCTATATGTTCAACAGAATTATGGTATTTTATAGAGGCACTATAAATCGATAACTGATTTTTTTCGATTGACATCCATATACAGTCTGTGTGCCCCGCTTTTCATAAATCCACCCTAATACCCTGTAATTAATAATG
The DNA here is from genome assembly GCA_016904865.1 of Pissodes strobi. Classification (NCBI taxonomy): domain Eukaryota; kingdom Metazoa; phylum Arthropoda; class Insecta; order Coleoptera; family Curculionidae; genus Pissodes; species Pissodes strobi. The sequence goes on along the minus strand of MU182610.1, from coordinate 284,477 downwards.
CGATTTTCTTCCTATTTGGATGGTTATATTACGTTGGAAAAATTAAATATTTGGCATAGTAAATTTTTTTAATTTTTCGTTGGTGTGTGCAGTTAGGGTTAGTAAAGGGAGGTCCAATTTTGCGGCGAAAGGATATTGGGGCATATTTTAGATATTTTTTTTATCATATTTATATTCAGCATCTCCAAAAACCCTTTAATCCATTTTTTCAAAACTTGTTTATTTAATTGCGACATGAATCCTAAAAATTATTATTTTTTGTTTTTAAATTCGGGTCTCTTCTTCTCTCATAACATAACCACCCTTCAGGGCAATACACTTTTCAACAACTCTTCTTAACCATTCACTTACTTTTCTTAATGTCTGGAGAGTAATTTTTTGACACGTTTGCCTAATCCTTACGCAAAGTTGTTCTCTGTTACGCGGCCGAGTGACATACACTTTATTTTTTAAGTGCCCCCTAGAAAAAATCGCAGGGGGTAATACCAGGCAATCTAGGGGGCCATGGCTCTACAAGGCTATTTCTACCTATCCACCTCATAGGGTAATTTGCATTTGATAATGTTTTAACTACCGGGCGTTACCACACAGACTATTATATACTAATTTAACCCGGTTAGAATAGTCTCTCCGTAAGCCCAAGTTGCAAGTTTCTAAGCAATTATTATCACCTAACAAGAAAAGAAAAATAGATTAATTTCTCGGTTATAAAATGCACTAGCAAATGTCCAAAAATCTAGTATTCGAAAGAGTATAGTAATTAAACTATGCCGGCGTAGCTACACTTCGCAGATGGTTACTATTTTAAACTCTAGTGACTGAGATATTCAGTAGCATATACTACGGTAATTATTCAAACTATTAAAATTACTAACTTTGTTACGGTATTTCGATCATTATTGAAAGTCTTTACTTTACTTTACCTTTAAAATTTTGTCAACTTACGAACGGAAATTATATTTATCAACTTTAAAGGACATTTAGTTGTTTTTTCCTGGACGTCTCAAAACCCAGAGAGTATATCCGTACCATTTATCGAAAAAAACTATCCTCGTACTTGAGAGACTGTCAATTAACCAGACTGGTCCTTTTCCTGACATCCGACATATTCTGCTGTCATCAAAAAGAAGTCTACAGAGTAACCCAAATTGTGGTTAGTGGGAGGTATATAGAACTACACTGACAAGGTTTAACAAAGAGCTGAGGGGAGCCAAAAGAAAGTCGTGAAGGAGGTACTGTGAGGACATAGAGAGTACCCAAAAATGTGCTAGACTCCAAAGAATTCTCTCAATTCACTAAAGAATGATCTTGGCCACTATACCAATACGGGAGAGGAAACGGCCAAGGAGCTCCTAAGGGTTCACTTTCCCGGCTCACAGATCGTAGATCATGCTCAAGGGGGGTGGACTGAGCCAGAACCTCGAAGGGCATCCAGGGAAAACTGGCAGACCTCGAAGGAAGTGATTAACTATCAGGAAATCGAGTGGGTAATAAACACATTCGAACCATACAATACCCTATAATGTTACAGAAGGGAACTGAACTAATGTACAGGATACTCTGCAGCATTCTAAGAAGCAGCCTAGCTTTTGGATATATACCAAAAGCCTGGAGACACATTAGGGTAACGTTTATACCGAAACCTGGGAAAACAGGACAGGATACGGCAAAGTTCCTAAGACCCATTAGTCTTATGTCCTTTGAACTTAAGACACTTGAAAAACTTGTGGATAGACATATTGGGGACGGTGTATTGGTAAGCCCACTGCACCCCGACCAGTATGCCTACCAGACAGGTAAGTCAACAGAAACAGCACTCCACCAGCTGGTCAAGAGGGTGAAGGATACACTGGAAAACAGGGAGGTGATGCTGGCCGCCTACCTGGATGTGGAGGGGGCGTTTGATAACACCTCTTTCGACTGAATAATCAGATCCCTCGGGCAAAGAGGAGTTGAGGGCACTTGCTGTCGGTGGATTAACTCTATGCTGAGGGGGAGGTTGGTAGAAGCAACCGTCGCTGGGAGCGCGCTGGTGGCTCGGGTGCATCGAGGGTGTCCGCAGGGTGGGGTGCTGTCTCCGCTCCTGTGGAACCTGGGCGCTCACGGATGGGGGACACTGTGTACTCGGATATGCTGATGACATAGTCATCATCATCCGAGGCAAATTTAACGCAACGGTTAGAGAGCAGATGCAAAATGCTCTGAACCGGACTAGCTTTTACTCGAAGGCACAAGGTGGGAGATCTAGGACCACTTAGCCTGAGAGGACAAAACATACAGATCTCGAACGAGGTAAAGTATCTAGGGGTAACATTGGACTCGAGACTTACCTGGAACCGACATCTAGAAAATATTACCAAAAAAGCGGTGGCATCACTCACGATTACCAGACGCTTACACGAGAAACAATGGGTATTAAGACCAGACATGATGTATTGGACATACAAAATGGTGGTAAAACCTATCCTAACATATGCCTCTCTGGTGTGGTGGCACACAGAGAGAGGTGCGATTTCACAACTGGGCAAGGTACAAAGACTTGCCTGTCTAGAAATGATGGAGGCAATGCGGACCACCCCAACTGCGGCCATGGAGACCCTCCTGGACCTCCCGCCTCTACACTTTGTGATAAGGGGGGAGGCCAGGTTGGGGGCACATAGACTGCAGCAAACAATCACCGTTACTAGAAGGACGGGACATGTGGCAATCGCTGAACTTGTAGGGGGAGATGTTTTAAACATGAAAATGGACCACATGCAAAAGCGATACTGTCTCAATAGATCATTCGATGTGAACGTTCCAAGTAGAACCGGAAATGGACTAACAGCTATCAGAAGGCAGGACCAAACCTGCTTCACAGACGGGTCAAAAACTGCAACTGGTACTGGATCAGGAGTGTATTCCGCCAGTCAAGGTCAGAGTAAATATCATGCACTGGGGATGTATGCTTCTGTTTTCCAAGCAGAGGCATACGTCATACTTCAGTGCGCCATAGAAAATAATAGGAGGGCCACAAACAATCGGCGGATCCTCATATTGTCGGACCGTCAAGCGGCACTAAGAGCTCTACTGAGCCAAAAAGTGTCCTCAAGACTGGTGTGGGAATGCCTTGAAGAACTACAAATCCTGATAGACCGGAATATGGTAAGACTAATCTGAGTACCAGGACACAGAGGGATCGAAGGCAATGAGAAAGCTGATGAACTCGCCAGGAGAGGATCAGAAACAAAACTAATCGGCCCAGAACCGGCCCTGGGAATACTTTTGGTATGACCCGGAGCCACATCAAAGACTGGGTTCGAGAAGAACATCGACGTCACTGGGCAGAAATCCCCAGGCAAAACCATGGAAAGGAATTTATTGGCCTACCATGTCAAAAAAGGACCGGAAAACTGCTACGCATGAGCAGAAACCGGTTACGAATCATAACAGGTCTTTTGACCGGTCATGCACCCCTAAAGGACACCTGAACAGGATGGGTCTGTATAAAGGAGACCATAACTGCAGACTATGCAATAAGGAACCGAAATCAGCCAGACACATCCTGATCAACTGCGAGGCACTGGACCGCAGGAGACTCAGCATCTTTAAGCAAGCAAGTATAGATCCAGAGATACTAATCAAACACCCAGTAAAAGACCTGTACGGCCTACTATAGGACACAAAATATTGGAGTGGCTATCTTAAAACGACATAGGCTCAGCACAAAAAGCCTGTACAGGCTGCAGTGCTATATGGCGGCGTACGTCGGGCAGGCCTAGGTCTATCCTGTGCCTATGAGTATGGGATATTCGCCATTATAGCTGTTGTTTGAATCCAATTTTTATCCAATGTACCACCCTCCCTCGTCTCCCAGACAGAAGCTTAAATCGGCATACAAAACCTATTTCATTTCAAAATTTATAGCAACCTCTATTCCTGTTTTCCCATCCTTCTTGATTAATAAACAGAAAATATTGTAAATACTTCAAAATTGTCCGACCGTCATTGATCTAAATACCTTAAATGACAGTTCCTCTGCTGCTGTCATGAAACTAGTCAGGTTCGGCCTTATCGAGAAATAATAGACATAATTATCCAGGCGATATACCTATCTATAATGACTTTTTTTTATTGTCTAAACTAAATATATGTTCTATAAATAAAACGAATTTGCCCGCGTAACAAAATATCGTATCTCACTACCCTTAGTAGGATACCCAAAACATACTTTCTTCTTGACAAATATTACCATACGGCTAGTAGTGAATTAACAGAAACAATTCAAAACCTTCGGTTTTTAAGGCCAAGTACAATCTCAGAATTAGATTAATTAATATACAAAGCCTTTCGAAATGCAGGGAAGTTTCTGGCCGAGGGCCAGTGACCCGGTTAATGATTAGCAAAAACTAACTGCAGTAATTTCTAACTTGCGTGTGTGTCATATTTGTAACAGTTATGTTATGAGAGAATATCCTCTAATGACAAAATTTTAATATTTCATTAATATGTCAACAATACCATTCATGCATGAAATCTTGCACGCAATTTCCAATTTCTATATCATTTTTAACATTTATATAGTGTCATGTATTTTTACATCTAATTTAAAGCTACGTGTGGGAAATTGGCATGTAAATCAACATGTTTTTTTATAACTCACAATTTACTCGTTATACCTACATGACTCCTTTTAATAATTAATAGCTACGAGAATATGTGAAATACTCAAAAATTCCTTATATGCTGACAAAATATTTGCTTTAACAAAACCCATTTACTATGCACACAAAATTTCTCCCTGGAGCATGTTTTTTAATTTTTTTACTTCGCTCTCACACTTATTATTAGAAGGGGACTGTTTTTCACATCGTGAAACTCCATATGTGTGATGAAGAATATTTACGACCAGCGAAAATATATTGTCTCCAAAATTTCTGAACAAATGAATCACAAAAGTTACTCGGTTGTAATATGTTTAGTATAAATGGTTGTAAAAGTTACTGTGATTTATAATATTGAGACTTCTGACTTAGCGAGCAGCCGCGGAGAGCTGGAAGATTTATTTACCTCGGTTTGACAGAGTTCTAATTATATTTTCGTCCTCCTAACACAAGGCATATCGATCTAAAGTACACGGTTCTGGTCGAATTATATTTTACATAGTCTTTCATTTTATTTTTATACTGCTTCATATCAAGATCATTTAAAGAGTGGATATACATTCAATTACCAAGAATTATTATAATTAAAATGAACTCTAATAAGAATGATTTATTCTTAAGATAGTTAGATGTAAAAATATATCCTACGAGTGGCTAAAGTGACGGAAATTAAACAGACGACATATAGAAAATAGTTTAAATGAAAACCTTGCACATTTTAGCAACAGAAACCAGAATAGCATATTGCCCTGGATTTTAGCACAGGATTATCTTGACATTCCGGTGTGCCACACATTGAGACGTGTACTTTACCCTAACCCACAACTCGAATAATTAAAGCTAGGTTACATTTGGCTTTCGAGCTGAGCTCTGCGCTATGACTTTTTAATTTGTATCTTACGTGCATGCACATTTCTAATTACAGGTTGCACATTTGAAGCAAATATGTTTTTATGGAGCGTTACCTGCAAGTAGATTTGTTTCAGTCGGTTTATGTTGCGGGCTTATCTTTTATCACACGTTACTAAATTGAACACGTTTTAACGACCATAAATTTAACACTTACAAGGAATGCTATTCATTTTTGAAAAAGCGAATCTTGTACATAAAAATGTTATAATAAATTTAAATAAGTAAACAGCATTTGAATTAATTATCTGCGCTTTCATTCAGTTATATATATAATTTCTTTGAGTTCTATTATTCATCTTTCAGTAATTATTTCTAAATATAATTAAGTAAATTAGAGCCACAACTAATAATGTGGAAATGATTGCAGTGAATTTAATAATGCCCCGTGAAAATTATTTATGGGAACAATTGGGCAACAAAAGAGATTAGGGAACATTATTTGTTCAGTTTCTAGCTTAAACAATGATTAGATGATAACGGATTTATTTTTAATAAAATATTATGTTCTTGTGGGTTGCAACGTAAAACATTAAACGATGTTTAGTTGATCGGAGAAAATATTTGGCAACAGCATAATTTTTTACCATTTTTTCATAATTTCACACTGGTAAAATTTTGTTCGTTGCTACTTCCAAATTCCAACCTAACCTTATATTATTTTGGCGGTGAAGTGTGAAAATCAAATCGTGAAACTTATGTCCTTAAATACGTAAACGTTTTAAAATTGTGCTTTCACATATGATTTTTTAATAAAAATGTATTGTAAGGTAAACAAGACTACCCTGCATAAGTTTTTCTGGCGGGGAAAAGGTTTAGTTTAGAGTATATAATTTTGGAAAATATAAGCACATATTGGAGAATAAGAAACCGACTAGATACTGACAAGAGCTTTGGAAGTTAATGCTGCAGCGGTTAATGATACCGACCGGAGTTCAGATGTTTATTATGAGAATCGGCAAAGAGACGTTAGAAATATTTCGGCAGAGAAAACAGATTTTCGCTACTGGTGGGGAGAGACAACTTGTAACATTTAAGAAAGACACGTGCCATAAGATAATTGTGTCCATTATGAACCCCAAAACCATCTATGGATTGAAAAATTAACTTGATAGGGATGCAAAACCGCTGCCAAGCTTAGTGGTATGTACCTATAAACCATGTAACAATGGTTATATATATTTTTGTATACAATGCTATGTGGTTTTCATCCGAAATAACTTTTTTTAATATTCAAACATCTCCAATCCTGAGGGAAATATCCCGCCCTGTAATGATGTTGAAATTGTTTATGAATTAACTAACAATGAACAGGTAATAATAACTTTTATATTTTATGTTTATTATTTACGGTCAGTTGGGCTCAATAATGTCAAAGATAGCGCTTCAAAAATAATGAGCCGATGAGGAAATAAAAATAATAAATAGTAAATATGAATGCCTATCTTTTTATGTAGGTACTATATTAATAGATTGCTTTGCATGTTAATGATATGTCTGGCAGCGTTAATGAAGCGGAGTATTTTGATATAATAGGATTCAGCAGGAAGTTATTATTTGGAACGGTTTTAAAATAAAACTAAAGCCCATCTTTTGAAAACGCATCATAACTGTGAATTTGTCAAATAGTGATGATTTGGAAAAATTAATTAAATAAACTGTACTAGTTTCTCGCTTTTTGTAACTATCGGAACCAGTTCAAATGATAAATAAAATAAGTTGAGCCTAAGTGATACTAACTGAAAGTTGCTTCAACGACTAACCAAAAGTAACCGAATCTATTAAAATTTCTCATAATGTATCGGAACCGGTTCAAAAAACTAAAATAAGTTGAGACTATGCCAAACTATCCGAAAGTTGCTTCAACGACTAACCAAATTTATTAATATTGATGATAACGTATCGGAACCGGCTCAAATAAGTAAAATAAGTTGAGACTAAGTAAAATTAACCGAAAGTTGATTAGACGACTAACCAAAACTCACCAAATCTAATAAAATTGGTTACTATATGATTCTCTCACACTCTTACTTTCTTATAACATCGATAAAGAAGTATTCACTTCTATCATCAAATGTAATGTGCTACTCTCGATTTTTTTGTCAATCTCGACAAATTATGACCCCTAGAGTCCAAAACAAAACATTAAATTTTGAAAAAAACAAAGTTGTGTCTGTGTGTATGTGCCTCTGTCCGTCACACGACTTTTCTCCAAAAGTGTTAGGCCGATTTCTACCAAAATGGTTATTTATATAAAAAAATATATAAAAAAATTTGTGTGTACATAAGATCATACGATAGAAGCGAAAACTACAACATGCCGGGTCATCGTTTATCAGAATTTCGATCCGAGCCTTTGTTGCAGAGATACGGGCGAAAAAAACCAAAATCTCCCCTTAAATTAGAGCTCAGGTTCAACCGTATGGTCTAAGGTTGCCCTACATAGGGCGCACCTACCATAAAAATCTCGACCCCGTACCGCTTCCCATTTTCCCGAAATTAATTATTTAAGTTTTTACTTCTCCCCCCTCCCCTGGCTTTCTCGTTTTCTTCTTTTCTTTTTACCCCGGCTACATCCCCTGAAAAATTCAGCCCTCTACCTATACGGGAACATGCCAGGCAGTAGCAAACAGGGCAAGGCAGTAATAATTATAACAAGCGCATTCACCATTTTGTCCAGTAGAAGGAGCGTTACGTGACGGCCCAGTCTCATTCAACCCCTCTCCCCCCCCCTGTGCCGAGCGTCTCTAAGGAAATTTTGACTTAAAAATTTCACAAAAACGGCCTTAACGATTTTCATTACATTTTCTATATGTTTACAATTTAGTAGGCAAATAATACGTACTCCCTCGTTTTTCTGTAAAAATCGGTGTAGTCTACTCTTGAGAAAAATGAACAACATCGATTTTCTCGGAAACAGCTCCAACGATTTACTTCAAAGTCTGTACTTATTTACCAATTGGTAAGGCAAATAATATGCACTTGTTTGTTTTCCTAGGGAAAATAAGATAAAGCCACTTTACTAGTGAAAGACCTTCCAATCTTTCCCCAGTTCTGTGGCGGAGCTATGTTCCAACTTTTTTTTTAATTCCTATAAACGAGAAATTAGTATCGTTTATTTAAAAATTTTTCCAAACTATCAGTATTTTTCAAAGTCACTGATATCCGTTTTGATGCTGAATATATGGGCTTTAGTTTTAATTTTAAAACCATTCCAAATAATAATGTCCTGTTGAGTCCTATCATCAAGATAAGCACCCATATTTACAAATAAAAAAGTCACGAGTATCACAGTACGGTTACTATACGGTATAATAAATTTTAATAGATTTGGTTAGTTTTGATTAGTCGTCCAATTAACTTTTGGGTAGTTTCACTTAGTATCAACGCATTTTAGTCATTTGAGCCGGTTACGATACGTTATAATAAATTTTAATAGATTTGGTTAGTCGTTAAAGCAACTTTCGATTAGTTTCACTTAGTCTCAACTTATTTTAGTCATTTCAACTGGTTACCATACGTTATAATAAATTTTAATAGATTATGTTAGTTTTGATTAGTAGTCCAAGTGTGGTAGTTAGTATCTACTTATTTTACTTAGACTTTTGAACCGGCTCCGATGCGTTATAATCAATTTTAATAGATTTGGTTAATTTTGGTCAGTCGTCCAATCAACTTCCGGTTAGTTATTTATGCTGAAGTGTTCAGCGATTTAAACATTGCTAAGATATTAAAGATACTAATAAATAAAACTATTTATTTTCTAAACATTATATTTATTTCGCCAAATCATTAACTTATGGTTTTTGGTTAGTCTCTATTTATCGATTTTAGTGTATAATATAAGTTAACTCTTTCCCTGTGTTTTATACTACAGTGTATTCTTTTCATAAAAAAATATATCTCAATTTTCCACTCGATCAGATGTACATGAACACCACACTAGGAATAGAAATGCCCTGGTCATTGTAACGCTCAGTTCCCAAACAAATACAAACCTAATTTAAATAAATATACAAGTTTACAATAATCTCCAACTTCACAATAATCTCCAAATTCACAATCGGTGATACAGCCTTTAATGAAGGAACAATGGTGGCCCCCAGCTTTTAGACAGTGGAGAAGGGTTGTGGTGAGTTATAATGCCTGAGCGCCACGCGGTTAACTTATCGCCATGCCCTGATCTTGGATCTTCAGTGAGATTCGACCAATAACCACGAATTGCTCTCCTCCCTGCTGTAACCTATTGAGAAAACTCGGAACGGGAAACAAATAAAAAAATACCACCGCAATTAAACAAAAATAACAAGTGTATATTCCTTATTGGTGACTATACTTTTGAATTAAATAAGGAAAAATAATTGCTACAAGAATTTCCTGTATATGTGGCTATGACAATTAATATATAAATGTATGCTAAAGATGGAATATTAAAAGTAACGGTTTAATGTAAAATAGTACTTAACTACGGCGCCCTATAAATACGAATACGTGATCACTTGTCGTTTACATGCCCTTGATTGGTGCTATCAACCTATACGGTAAAAAAACAATGATAACTTCTTCTGCTTCTACACTCTAAATAACTCTAATCAATAAGCGAGAAGTTAACGTGCTAGTTCAAATGTACTAGATTCATGTAAGTATAATATTCACCTATCAAATAGTATCGGTACCAGAGGTAAACCTATATGATTACGCGTCGATACGCTATGCTTATATGCGAACAGTTTCAAAAATATTTATATTATACGACGCTGAAAATAAGTAAAACACGTGATCAAGACTACGCTGAAATTAATTAATAACACGCCAAAACCATCCGGATTAGCTGGATAATCCAGTATACCTATGCTCACTATTGAGAATAATTCGTTACTCCCAAATAATTTGAAGGTAGCTATATTTTAAATCTAGTCAAACCATTAATACTTTCATTAAGCAAATTTACCCGAAACTTTAATTTAAGTAGTCCTAAATCACCAATCAAATAAAACACAATAATAAAATGAAATAAAATAAATCCTAAATCAAGACTTATCTGATACGTTATCAAGCCAACAGTGAGTTCATCCAGGATCTAGGTGTTCGTCGAATCACTGGAGCGTCAAGGTTGAGAAGACACACTCCGTATGCGTTGAGGCTTGGATCAGACAGCAAGGCACGCAATCAATTGATGGTTACTCCGAAACCACGTGTTGTCGGAGGAGTCTCAGTATGCAGTCTGGAAACCCAGGTAGGAAACCGGATCGTAAGAGGACAATGGAAGGCCCGTAAACCAATGATCCCAAAATAAAAATCCAAAATAGAAATCCAAAAACAGAGATCCACAAATAGAAACCCCTGGAACAAATAGGGCAAATTAGCACGGTGATCAAGTCAAAATATGAAGGAAACAGGTACGGAACCTCAACAAATAACAGATCAAAACAATATCTGTATCAAATTTACTCAAACAACATACCTTTCGATGTTAAACGGGGTTCAAGTGTGTGGCAGCTCTCGAAAGTCAAATCCCCAAACGTGGGTGCAGGTGGTCGAATCTACAAATCTTCCCTCATCTACAATCATCCATCAGACGAGAAACCATCGACGACCACAATCCTGCTCAAGGGCTTCGTTGAATAATCCCCTAACTAGGGCACTGTATATTTCACACTAAATATCAGTCTCTCAACGAAAATTCCCAATTTCGAGAGCTCGGCACTGAAACCTACTGGTTCCTTCAAGATCACATAAAGACTAAATTCGCTTGCTCCGAAAATGACGAGGCTAGCAGCATTAACATCGCACCGGCCCAACATACTATGTTGCCAGAAGCGTCCCTATTTGTGACAAAGTACTAGAAAGTTATGATGTCATACTACCGGATTGGCCAAAACAAGCGCTAAAGCGACTCATTATCGAAATTATTTAAATCAGTTAGAATCTCCTTTTATATGCTTGGTGGGAATATATAACCCACGCGTTATACGGCAGTCTAAAATTACAATCAACATGCGCCAGTAATAGCATTATGCCAAATAAAGCATTAACTTGGCAACCGTGTCGACCGTGAAGGAAATGCGCTTGTCCAGAAAGCTGTCACTTATACCGCCAGAATTATTCCCCACAGACTATGTGAAACATAGACCACTTTCCTTGCGTAGGTTAGAATCTACTCCGAGCTGATATATTATCAAATTTTAATAATCGAAAGTTCGTGTAATACTGCGTCAATATGCAAGCCTAGAGGGCTAAACATAGATACCATCCAATATAATCAGCAAATTCAAGCGTATGATAGCTAAATCCTACAATAAATGCAACGCGAATTAGAGTGGTTCTCGAGTCGATATCGACGGAGGGATCCGATGCGATTTCCACCGGTCGTGTAGTCTATGGTTTAAAACCGGAGTGACATGACATACTTCATACTTCTAACAAATGTCAATGTTTCATTCCCAAAATGAAGATATTCCGTAATCACCTAAGCAAAACAATATATTATCGAGTATAAATCAACGAGAAAATTACCACAGAATGACCATCAAGTGTACAAAAAGTACGTTATAATCACAGTGCTAAATATCCCTAAATAACCTTAAAATATAACTCTACATGCATTATAGTCCAAACTCCAATTACTCGGCTAATCTGTAAACAATCTATCACTACTGTTTTATTTTAGACACAACTCCCCAAGAAAGGCTGAAATGCATTCCAGATGCCCAAAATACTTCGAATCAGCAATTAAAGATCCACAGTGGATGGCCATCAAGGTGTATTATCGAACCGAAATAATGAAAAGAAGCCAAACGATTAGAAGAAGGGTTTCTTTCTCCATTTAGAAAGACAGCATAATAGGACAAAACCCAGGGGAAAATACCAATATACAACGAAGCTTTGTGCTTCCAGCTGCAACCATATATCGTGTGTGTAAAGTTAATTCGTTCAAAAGAAGGCATGTACATTTGATATATTATAAAGACATAAATATGAAATATTTGCTTTAGAATACCTAGTTTAATGGATTGGGTTCCATTCTTTTCCAATACTAGTTCTGTTGTGGTGTTTATATAATTTTTGTAGTCCATTTTAATAAATAATGTGATGTTTGATTATTTTCCCTCCAGAAATAGATCAATTTTTAGTCGACTTCTACGTAAATTTTTATTATGATCCTTCGCCATTGCATCCAGAAACCAGGATATAGAATAATATGTAATCGTAGCCTATTACATCATGTCCTACTGCAGGCTGGGAAAGTGTCAAAGTCGACCAGAGTTTTTGGCAGTTAAATCTTCTAACAAGATTCCTAATGAAATCCGGTCTTTGCCAATCAACTTAATGAAAGGAAAAATCAAGAGATTTCTAATTAAAAATGCCTTCTATGATATTGATGATATCCTCAATTTTAATATAAATCATGAACTTTTTATCTCATAGAAGAAAAACTTTTCAAACTCTAATGAATTTCATTCTTTTTTATTTTATTTTGTTTTAACGCATAGGTACTTACTAAGATTTTATTCTATATGTTTTCTTTGTATTTGTAATTTTCCAACGTAAGTTGTAATTCCACATGTACATTTTAATAACTTATATATTTTAAATAATTTTAAACTCTATAACGGTTGATAAAATATTTTAGCATTTTTAAGTTTTTTATGGTTCACAAATATTTGACTTTAGAAATGATGTAGATTTTTGAGTTAGAATTAATTATTGATTATTGTACACTATTGCACGTTTTTGACCTGTGTAACATTTGTTTGTTTAGTACCAATAAACTATGATTATATAAAAGTGACATAGGCCAATATATCTCCGGTCGATCTCTGTTGGTCTCGAGATATTTGAGTAATTGCTGATTGGGACTCAGTTGATTGGATGGCTGCCTTGCTATGGAATGGGCCTCCTAGTAACGTCTTTCCCGAAAATTACAACCTACAGCGCTTCAAATTCAACGTCCACCGTCTTCTCCGCACACGCACCGCTCGTCGAGTAGTACAGAATTTTCCCTTTATGTGTGCGTCCAACATAAAAAAAATATGTATAAAAAAATGTGATCGATTACCTTTGTGGTAATATCGGGTTAGGTACTTTTATTTCGACAAATGTATAGAATATATTAATGACTTAACATACCCTTGTATAGGACATGAGAAAACGAAACTTATTACCAAATCTAGCTACCAGTGAACAACGACGTTTTTGCACTGCCACTGGGGCATTGTAAATGTTTATTCCTATTTCTCTGATTGTGTTTGTCCTTAGTTTCGTCAATTACACGTTCGTATTCGTTTCTTGCTTCGGTAAAATAACTGCAACTTTCAGCGGTCTGATTTTGCTGACAGTACTTGTAGGCTTGTTCTTTCCTACCTACTCTTTGAGTTTACTCTTTGTGTCACATATTAAAAAAAAATAAATATTGATAAATGGATATTTTTTAAACTCATGTTAAATCACCAGGTATCTCCCCGTTTAATTAATAATGAAAACCTTTTTAAAATAAAGAATAACTTTTATTTAAGAAAAAAGTACATGTTCTCGGTGACTTGTCATTGCCAGGTTCGCACCTACTAACTAAAGAGAACAAATGATTATAGGTATAGAAGATAATGTTCTCTTAACAATTTTTAAAATTAATATACAATATTTTCATTTACGATCTTTGGAATAACCTAAACTTTAGAAAAATAATCGTTTATCAAATGAACCCTGGAGTGATGATTAATATTATTTTCATTCTGGTCTGGAAGGTCTCCAGCTTCACCTACAACAATGAGATAATTTAGTTCTTCCTCATTAATATCTTCAGGTAATGGAGGCTCTTACTCATTCATATCCCTTGCCAAATTATGAAGACCTGCATGTGCTACTATCACTTGTAGTATAGTATTAAAACCCTTAAACGCTTCCTGTTGCAAAAATGCAACACATCTATTACAAGGTGGTTCCCGGGAGCGGAAAATTATTTACATAATAATTTATTTACAAATTATTATTATACCCCAAGTCACCTTCTGTTAGTTGGTGGCCGGTCAGAAAATCCCAGAAGAAAATATCCCAGTCAGTTTTAGCCCAGCCAAAATACCCCAAAATAAAAAATACCCTAACAAAAATAACCCGCTACAAAAACATCCCAATTACAAATGTATTGTGTTTGTTGTGTAGGTTTCTTCAATTATACGTATTCTTCATTACACGTGAAGCGTTCCACATTCACGTAAATTGGTGAGGCCCCGGTGGGGTTTAAGGGCGAAGCCCGACTGGGGCATAGGGATTTTTTTGTATGGGATATTTTGGCATGGGTTATTAATGATTGGGAAATATTGACTCGGATTTTCTGACCGGGATTCCTGTTAGTTTAAGTTAATGCAACATAATTAAATGAAAACCCCTAAAAAATGCTAAATTTTCCATTTCCTCAAAATTATAATCTCTTTGATAAATCTTACGAGGGAATACGAAGTCAACTATATCTAAAATGTTTAAGTCGTCATTCATAAAGAAATCGTCATCAAACCCTTCGAAACCCATTTTAAGTGATTGATAATAATTATTAAAGCCCAGCAAAAGAAAAACAAAATTCTTACAATCTATTATCTGCAGAAAAACCACTCGAAACTGAAAAAAGAAAACATGAAAATGGGGCAAAAATGAGGATAAAAATCCGTACTAAAGTCTATCTTACAGACTTTCCATGGGCGTTCCTTAAATCAGGATGTTAAAATGTAAAAAATCTAACACTGTACGATAATATCACGTAAATATGAATATATTAAAATCAAAATATTACATATTATATAATATCATAATTTATTTGAATTACTTATTTTATCCACCTGCATATTCTGCACCTAATCATATCTGAATTGTTATTATATGATGTGCCTATTGGATATTTCCGGCCCTTAGCTTGTTCAGGTTTAGTATCTGTTGTAAGACGATCGAGACAGGTTGATACCGAAAACTGTAAAATGGCAAATTCTCAGATTTCCCCAGTAAAGAGAATTTCCAAGTGTCCTTTATCACTTAACGAGAAGACAATTACAATTATTTTAAAAGTGTACAATGCGCTTAAACATCAACAGCCTAGTTCTGATGTGGTTAAAATTGATGAAATGTGTTCGCAAATGACAGGAGTTGGGCTTATATCTATGTATAAGATTTTACATGAATCAACAAGTGGCAGTATGAAGGCTTCAAAAACACCATCTGGAAGGAGAAAATTTGTTATGGATGAAAATGGAAAAAGAGGAATCAGAAGACCAGTTCATTCGTTTTATTGAAAGAAGGAAATCCCTACGTTAGATAAAATTCATATCACACTTAAAAACGACGAAAATTTTTCTCAAATAAGTAGAGACAAATTATGGAGAACATTGAAAGAAATCAATTTTAAATGGGATACACAAAACAGAAAATCACTTTTAATAGAAAGAGATAAAATTATTTGCTAGAGTAGAGAGTACCTAAGGATGATAAAAGAACAATGAAAACCGATACATATTTTATTTAGACGAAACATGTGTAAATGAAGGGCATACAGTAAACAAGATATAGCATGACAAAAACATAAAAAGTTTTCGACAAGCTGCATTGGAGGGCTGGTCTACAGGAATCAAACCTCCATCTGGAAAAGGCAGCAGATTAATTGTGATCCATATTGATAGGGTAAATGGGTCCGTAGAAGGGGGCCTGTTAATATTTAAGCCGAAAAACACTTTTTGAGATTATCATAAGATATGGATGCAGAAGTATTTGAAGAATACTTTAAGCAAATGTTAGATCTAATACCCGCAGGATCTATTATAGTGCTTGCTAATGCAACCTACCATTCTAGAAAAATAGAAAAAGTATCAACAAGGGCTTGGCGAAAAGCGGACATAAAACAGCGGCTTGAAGAATACTTTAAGCAAATGTTAGATCTAATACCCGCAGGATCTATTATAGTGCTTGCTAATGCAACCTACCATTCTAGAAAAATAGAAAAAGTATCAACAACTGCTTGGCGAAAAGCGGATATAAAACAGTGGCTTTTGAAAAAAAGTCATTTCGAAGAAGACATGGTCATAAAAAGAACCTTTTGAATGCAGCAAACATGGAAAAGCACAAATATGCTAAATACCTATATGGTCGACGAAATGGCAAACAAACGTGGTATTGTTTTAATTCGACCATCCTACCATTGTGAGCTAAATCCCATAGAGTTAGCTTGGGCGCAACTAAAAAAATTTTGTTGCCACCATAAATACTACCTACAAAATGATGGATGTTGAGGTACTCCTTCACGAAGCTATTAAACATGTTGATGGAGATAAATGGCGAAAGTGTGTAGAGCATGTAATAAACGAGGAAAAACGAATGTGGCAGCTTGACAATATGGTTGATGAAACAGTAGAAGCAAATATTATACATGTGGATGAGAGTGACAACTAAACCGATTGTTCAGATGACAATTTGTAGTTCTTTTTTAATTAAATACATTATTTGTATTATAAATAAATAAATAAATAAAAATGCCTTTATGTTACGAAAAATAAAACATACAATCAATTGTGTGAAATGGGTGGCGGTATTCAACGTAGCTGCTCATACAACCACTCGGAAGAGGGATAGTTACAAAAATGATTTAACAATAAAAAAAATAAGTACTATTATTAACCAATATTACATCTATATAATACGCAATAATTTAAAAACAAAATTATCGATCTCTCTTACTTTTTATATGTAATTTTAATAACCGAGTAAACGATTCGAGAGAGGAGGCTCGCTTGACTAAGGTCGGGAATGAATTGAAGGGGCTGGCTGCATTGTAAGAAAATGAACGTTGGAAGAAGCCAGTGCGGTGCTTAGGGATACTAATCAAGTGCTTGTGACGGGTCATACGTGAGTGGACATCCGCGCCGGTGATCAGTCTGTTAAATAAATATATCGGTCTTTGGGTTTGGATCACTTTATAGATACATTTGCCCAAATGGATTTCAAATCTTTCCTGAATATTAAACCAATCAGAAGCACAAAACTGTTGTGAAATATGATCAAATTTACGGAGGTTAAACGAAAATCTTAGACAAGAATTTTGTATCATTTGTAAACTATTTTTGTCCTTTTGGGTTAAACTTGGCCAATAAACTATATTGCAATAATTTGATGTGAAAGCACCAAAGAGTCCTTCAATTTCAATTTAATATTCGGGTCAAGAATGTCTTTGTGAACGTAAAGCAGTTTTAATTTAAAAATTGATTTTTGAATAATTGACGATACATGACTGCTAAATCTTAATTCGTTGTCCAACAATACACCAAGATTCTTACAAACAGACGTTGGCTGCAGCAAAACTTCATTGAGCATCACTTTCAAATTAATGAGATTCTTTTTTCTATCGACAATCATAAGTTGTGTTTTAGATTTATTTAAAATGAGACCATGAGCATTCGAGATCCTTGACATCAATCGAAGATCTACATTAATATCTTCTGTTGCATGATCAGTTTGATCAGAATTAAAAGAAAAAAGGAGCTGGGTGTCGTCAGCATACTGATGAACACTACAGTGTTTCAGAAGCTGAGGAAAATCTGCCGTATAAACAGTAAAAATTAGCGGACAAAGAATGCTACCCTGAGCGACACCCCTATTAACTGAAAGATAATTAGAACAAATTCCACCAAATGTTGTTTTTTGTTGACGATCTTTAAAATAATTACTAAAAAAACGTCAAAGCACCGTCTCCTAGTCCAAAGTATCTCAATTTGGTGTTCAATATGACATGATCCAGAGTATCGAATGCCTTGCTGTAATCGAGAAAAATCAAGACGGAGCTCTTGTTGTCGTCATAAGCTCTGTAAAGGTCATCAGTAATTGAGAGCAGAGCTGTTGTTGTACTGTGGTCCTTACGAAAACCAGACTGAGTAACAGGTAGAATATCATTAAATAGTAAGAATTTATTTAATTGAGCAGCAATTATTTTTTCTAAATCTTTTGACATGGTTGGGAGACTACTTATTGGCCTATAGTGAGAAATTTCAGAGGGGTTGGAAATTTTGGGAATTGGTAAAATATTAGCCGTTTTCCATCCTTTTGGATATTGATGTGTAGTTATGCATTTATTTATTATAAAAGTAAGATAAGGCAACAGAAAAGGAACGGCATATAGGAGCATTTTAATATTAATACCGTTAACTCCTGTAGCTCTGCTCTTAATGGTGTTTAAAATTTTTTCAACAACTGCCTCCGAAACCTCTTGAAATTCAAAGCGTTGAAAATCGGACCGAAACCAAGATTTGTTCACATAGTTGCGATCAATGAATTCTTTATCACCACCAGCAGAAATCGGAATACTATTCACAAAATAATCATTGAATATCGTATTATTTTAGTATTATCGTGTGATATTGTATATATCATTGCATATATTTTAATTTTTATAAATATTTTCTATATTTTTAAATCTTGAGTAATTATTATACATTTGTTTATCTGTCTAGTTTCAGAAAGACCATTATTTACACCTATACTTTCTTAATGTCGATGCACTTCTATACCCACAAAATAACCGCTTTTATATTAGAAAACATTTCCAGCGTTGTTCATGAGACGCTACTGACTACTTCTCTTAAAGATCTATACATACAGTTCGTATTTCTTCCATATGTAAATGAAGTCTATTGTATATTTCATAATGTACACCACACTTGCCTTTCGCCTGTATTCAGGTATGTCAGGCCTAACTGCATATATGAAGTAAACCGAATTATGTAGCTTTACGATAAAATAACCAATTCAGTTTTGGCCAATGGTATACTTTTTAACTTTAAGATTCTGTCGGACAATAATTTACAACTTCGCAGCATTTCCAAATAGACTATAGGTAGACACGACTGCTCACATCTACAATTAAAACTAATCCATCTTTAATCAACCAAAAATGAGTGTTTAATTTAATCACTATTTACTACACGATGTTTAATGTACGTCACAAGACATTTTACCAATTAATCAGTAATTAATTTTTTAAACGCCGCGCTGCTTAGACAAACTTGTCTAAACAATGTTTAATGGACGGCAGAATAATTTTACCAATTAATAAGTGATTAATTTTTTAAATGCTGTGCTTTTTAGGCAAACGATACATACGGGCATTAAGACTTATCTAGTTATGGCTAATCTATTACGTGCAAAGTAATTTCGTAAATGGAAAAAGTTTGTAGGTGCGCCAATGATTAAATCGTTTTACACCTGGGAAATCAAAAGCAAAACAGAGCTAAAATCAACAGTTTTCTAAAAACGCTTCAGTAATAAAGAAGGAACGTTATTGCCCATTTCATATAACCTTCTCTAAAAAATTAAGTGTTAGTTTAACTTTTGAATTCCGGTTTTATATTTGTTGTTCTGAAGTTAATAAATTCAATAATGCAATAACTTTATTAGGAAAACAAGTAGTTTTATAGGTTTCCTTTATTTGTATGATTTTGTCGTGTATTGCAAGTAGTTGTTAGCATATTAAACCATATATTTAAAGACCAAAAAAATATTTTCACAAATATGTTTAGTCTGCAATATTTATATTTATATTAAATGTCTACAGGGTCCTGCATCTCACCTCACGTCCTCTATAGCTCAGTTATTTTATTATTTTGCATGCTGTATATGCGCCTTAAAGTGCATTTAGCAAAATATTTTTTTATTATACAGGGTATCACAAAAACGCCTTAAATTTTTTAGCGTATCTGTAAATGTCTCGTTGGTTAAATTTGGGTGTTCTAAATCAGACAGGCATAGGCAGTTCAAAATTTACTGTGGCACTTTTCAAACTTGAAAGAACTTTTTTTTTCTTAATTTAAATATAAGCGTCTATATTTTTTGATTGCATTCGATGCATAATTAAAGAATAACACTGTTTCTAAATGCATCCCTAGTAGTAGTAGTAGTAGTAAGGGTGGGGGGGCCGAAGCCCGGTAAGTAGGCCTATAAGTCCCTTTTCACCATCCCCGATCCGCCCTCCCTTACCTGGCTACTTCCAACACCCGGCCCGCACTGAAACGGCCCGTCACCTTGATAAAGGTGAGGACATCCTCCCAGTCCAGATCCTTTAGATCTTCCTGAGCAAGTGTTGGTGCTCCCAGTATCTTCCTCCTTAGGCGACTCCACCTATCACAAATTCCTATATAGTGGTATGAGGACTCCTCCCCTGTCCCGCAGTTCAGGCAGAGTGGGCTGTCCCTCTCACGCCGATAAGGTGCAGATGTCTGTTTAGGCTTCCATGCCCAGTCAGAATACCTACCAAGTTCCTGATGTCCTCCCGGCTCTTTTTTAGCAGTCGCCTTGCTCTGGATCCCTCAGGATTTAGAATCATTTCCTTGGCTTGTCTGCATCCTTCTTTTCCTCTCCAATTGTGCTTTGTCTTGTTCCAGGCCCAGTTATTTAGTTCCTGAGAGATTTGCCTTTTACTTAAGCCCAGACCAGGTTCTGGACCGACGAGGTGGCTCATTGAGCCTTGTCTTGCCAATTCATCGGCCCGTTCGTTGCCCTCGATGCCACTGTGTCCTGGAACCCATCTGAGCCTTACTTCCTTGCGCACAGCCAGTCTGTCTAGGGCGACTCTACATTCCTGAACTAGCTTACAGCTTGCCCTGGGTCTTTAGATCGCCCTGAGAGCGGCTTGACTGTCCGAGTAAATATATATACTCTCTACACCTTCTGTTATCTCCGCCTTGGTTGCTACTTTCAAAATATCAAACACCTCCGCCTGGAAAACAGTGGCATATCTCCCCAGCGAAGTGCTTTCTCCTGATTTAGTGTTGTCTAGGTATACACCGGCTCCGGATGACTGTGTATTAGCCATCCATGAGCCGTCAGTGTACCATGCCTGTACGCCGCTCGGCGTACGTACCTGGCCTGACAGTCACTCTTCCCTTGATGGAAATTCCACTTGGAAATTCCTTCTCAGTCTTAATCTGCCATCTGGAATATTGCCTTTGGTCGCAATGATGGGTAGATCCCTACTCATTTTGGCGGCAATAGTCGTATGGCCTTTCCCTATGTAGTCCGTTCGCCATAGGCCACTGTCGATCATCTTTTTGTGAGCCGCCATTGCCTCTCTGTCAATCCAGATCGGGAGGTCCGGCAGCCCCAGGATGATGTTCAGTGCTGCTCCGGGAGTTATTCTCAATGCTCCGGTAATACCCAAACAAGCCAGCCTTTGCAGTCTGGCCAGTTTCTGGGCATTAGTGGCTCTGGCCACCGCTGGCCACCAGACGGCGGATCCGTAGGAAATCCTCGGTCTTATCACAGCAGTGTACAGCCATTGGAGGATGTAAGGTTTTAAACCCCACTTCCTACCTACCGTTCTCCTTAGTTGCCACATAATCGCGGTTGTCTTATTCACCACCTGTTCAACGTGTGCCTTCCACGTCAATTTACTGTCTAAAATAACTCCCAAATATTTGACTTGTTGACTTAGGCTCAGTCTCGTCTGGTAGAGTATGCATCCCTATCAAAATTCACAACACATTAAAAGCTATGCAGCAAGTATTTGTTTTTTCACCTATTCGGAAACAATTTTAAGGAAAAAACAAAGTTGACTTTGATAATCATACAAGATTTTATTAAATTCGAATAATTAAAGTTAAATCAATTAAATTAAACTATAAGTTAAATTACATCTTGCTGCGCGTAAAACTCTTTTAAATGAGTTAGCAATATAAAATAAATAAGATGATACCTACCCTTTAGGATGCGGCCAGTGCAACATGTGCTCCGACTATCCGTCGGCGTGGGAGTGGGTCAAATTATTCAGTTTTCACCAGGGCGCCACTAGTTTGAAATAACTAAATCAGCAGACTCGAACTAGAACATACTCGGTCTTGGGAATCCTTAAGGGCGATTCAAAATCAAACGACTATCAACTACACTTGTTTGGTTGAGGTATTTCAGAGCAAATAAAAAAACAGTACATTCGTGCATGTTTAAGTATATTGGGCGCTCGTTAGGTTTGACGTTAACGTGTTGTCATATTTCTTGCAGTAAACAGAATGATATAAAAATAAAAACATGTAAAATTCCCCAAAATGAAAATAAATAATATTAAGTTAATATATGCTCACAAATATAGAACTAGATGAGTTGTGTATACATACAGACTGTAACTTTAATTAAAATTGAATTATAATGATAGTGAAATAGATAGAAGAATGATTATACCAAATGATTACGAAAGATCAAAATCAATTTCAACAAATTAATAATAAGCACAATATGCATAAAGTATATATTGTCTCATTATACTAGTAATGAAAATTCATCAGGATCATATTTATTACTACTGAACCTCGTGCGCGTCTACCATGGTATACGTGTCGCAGTTGAACATAAGTAAACCTTAACGATTCAGTTTATGAAATACCGTTATGTAAAATTATTTTAACCAGATAGTCGATAAGTGAGAACGACAATGTTTATCATTTACCACAATGTCAATCAGATTGTAAGAATAAGGACATAAAAAACTATGAGCATTAATTGAAGCACACTAGTAAATAGTCTCCTACCAGAGGTATACTTATTTAAATTTGCCTCGGTAAGCTATACTTACAGTTAATCAGTTCTAAACATATCTATATGAATACACCGCAGAAGGAAATAAAACACTCAATCTAATACAACGCTGAAAATACTAATTACAGGCTAATAGCTTTATGTAGAAGATCACAAGCGTTCTGTGTACATAGAAGCACACCAAATTATCTTATCTGGTCTCCGACTGCCTTCTGAACGTAGGCTGCTGCTAGGCGCCTTGGAACCCATAAACTCTCAGTGGCATTTGAGGTAGTGCCCCTACATTTTTAGCTGCAGTCGGTATCAAAATAAAAACACAAACAACCGGACTGACGGATAGCTACTTGGTTAGCTACTTAACTCGCTCCAAATAAAAATCCTAAAAGAGAACAAGCTCGAAGTACGCACTCTCCTACTGCAATTTTTGACAGCCTCCTCAACACTCTTCACACAGAAAGTATTTAAAAATTATAATAAGACTCCCATAGAAATTTAGCCATCCTTGACAAAATTGCGAAGACCATATAGCCACCCTATGAGCAATTAGCATAATAAAAAACCCAAGGAAAACTAAACAATCTATCCGCTATTTTTTTTCTAAATTACAACCCTAGGCAACATCAAAGCTTATTCATTTATGCAATTACTATTAAATCATTCACTAGCTTATGTAGTATTGTAAAAGTTCTTGAAATCAAAAATTCAAAGTAGCAAAGAAATGTATTAAAAATTATATACAACTTATATCCTATTATGCACTACGAGTTCCCATAAAGACGAAGGAATCAGTTATGATACCGAGGACGGTATCATGAATCACTATTCAATACGCTTCATTTCCCGTGAATAATACTTCTTGTAAAGGTAATGAATATAATAATGTTATGCTATGCCTGTTCCAGGTCCAAGTTATCTTATGTTCGATGATATTGCATGATATAACAATTGAATGAATGAATAAATTTTGAACATGATTCAAAAATGACACTTTCTATATAGCAGTATTGTGCAGTACTGAGAACTGTTAGAGAACTATAATTTAGTGATTTACACCACGAGAAAAGAAATCCCCCTGAAAATAAATGAGTATGTACAAAATGTAAAAAATATATAATACATATATTTATTTACCTAGCGACGTATGGTTTTTGGTAGTGAAGACGAATGGGAGCAAGGCTCTCTCCTACAGGCACCCCTGGAGGAAGGAAACTACGTATTTTGTTCCGGAATTTTTCGCACATGGCCAGTTACCAAAAGAAATCTTGACTTCAGATAAAATCCAACCAATCCACAGTCAATTAATTTATTCCACCAAACTGGTAACTATGCTCTAGCCCGAAATAAGATTATCCCCACAAGGGCGAATTAGAAATTGTTTAACTTTTAATCAGGCTTACGCACTATCTCCTATTTGGCGGGTTTACCAAGAAAGAGAACGAGGTCAAGTCAAAAGTGTCCACCCTGAACGCCAAGGTTCAATGTTCGACCAATAGACCAGCTTTACATTGTCCTGCGACACGACGTAAAATAAAACAAGACGGATGCCATAAAATTTAATAACATCTTCAATACGCAATAAAACGTACCTAAGGCTGTATGATATTATGTATTGCTGGTAGGATTAAGAAAACCGGCGATAAAACCATTATCCGCAATTACAAATCAAACAGAAACTACTTCACTCCGACCCGCGGCCTTTTTAAACTCCTGACATCAAAAACGCTAAACGCATGAATACGCGGCATAATAGCTCAGGCCTAAACGCACCTTTAGCCAAGAGACTGCGTCTCTGTTGGAACAAGCTAAGAAACAACCGGGCATCAAGCGAAAGCTCAGTTAAGTCGTTTAACATCAAACTGATGGTAGGATATCAATAAATTACGTTATTTCTTGTTGACTTGCTCCGCAAAACACATCAAAATAGCACGAGGATTACTAGAGAAACACGTACACCTGGCAACATTCCAAAGGTACCCTTCAATAGGCAACCAACAATTATTGTCAAAGTCAACTGTCTCATCTTATCTGAAAGCTAACATATCAGAAATAAACATTAACTGAATCTTTAAGTTGTCCTATTAAATATTGAGATAAATCCAGGAAAATAACTCCGAAACCAATATTTCTGACATCCATGAGACTGTTTTAATGTATATTATCGTCGAGAAGGTGATTATTCGGGAAGGTAAGAGAATTATTGAATGTTTTGCACTGCTATCTAACTGGCTCTAACGATGGCCTTAATACAGTACGCTTTATTGATTGATTATGTGATCAGCCAGTGAAAATGTTCATAAAGCCCGATCGATCATATCAAACAGCCAGAGAAAATCCAGTTACGTATACGACTACAAAACTCTCAATTTTCCCTGGAACAGCTCGATAAATGGCTAGGGCCACACGACAACCCTGCAGGTATCTAAACAAATAAGTAATATTTTATTTAGCTTGACAGACTAGCATAATAGATGTAGAAATTCAGGTGAAATAAATCACTGTATTTGACCTCTATTTGTTACATGTTTTCATACTAAAGTCATGTCACAATGTACTTCAAAAGTTCAAACAGTTTCGTAGATTTTTTCCTAAAATTAGACAAACACAACAACCAAACTAAAACTAAGTTTAAGGACATCGAAAAACATACATTTTTGATATTTTTTAACAGATATAGAAATTGCTAACATTAGGTTCAATGTGTCTTCCATTCTCTTCTAGACATGAAGACGTGCATCAAAAGATTTTGCCACCCTTCGGTGGGCGGATTTTTATTAAATACTTATCTTGTTTCAACGAACATTACAACACACTATTTTCTGTCCTAATGGGAAACTTTGTAGATTTCAGAAGAAACTTTGACCCTTGTCGAGTGCAGGAAACTTCAAGTACCGTAAAACGGGGCTACTTGATACACTTTTTCAACTTTTAGGTCCTACCCCGTGGCAACAAAGATACGTTCATCGAAACTAAAATTATTTTAGATTACTTTGGAATAAGGGCTATCAGGTGTGATACTCAAAAAAATCTAGCCCTTACCATATTAGAGAAAAAAATTTTTTCAAGTAGCTCCATGATGGGGCTAAATGAAATTTTTATAAAAGTCGGGTCTAAAATGCAAGTATACTCACAATGGAGGCTACATGAAACACTAAATATCTTTAAAACGTTTTTAATAAAATCCCCGTTAATTTGACAAAAAAAACACAGGAATTAAGGCAAAAAACAAGTTTATTTAAATTTTTAAATCAAAAGAACAACAAAACATTAAAAAATCAGTCACATTTTACAAACTAAAGGAAAACTCTTATAACTTACAATCTAGATAAAAAAATACCTATTAAAGGTAAAATAGGGAACGTGAGCTGGTACTAGACCGAGTACGAGACAGCTCAGATTTAGGCGAGAATGGGGACTCGGGGGATTTTCGGGGTCGGGGAAAACGAATATGGACTTAAAAAAAATTGTAGCCCCTAGGGGGGAGGCTCCGCGATAAAAGAAAATCGATTTAGTAGGTGGAAAACGTCGAAAGTCGGTGTGGTGGGTCAAAATAGGACTGTTTAAACGCAAAAAAAAATTGGAACCTAGGGGCCCGTTTTTCAGCGGCGAGGTGTTCCCGTAGAGACAGATGGACGAAATTTAGGTCAGGGGGGTTTTTGTCGACGCCGGATTCTTCCTGGCTTTCTTTTTGCCGTTTTCAAGTAGCCCCTGAAAAGACCACGAAAAATAAAATTCCTAGCCACTGGCTAGTAAAACACGAAATAAATGTTTTGGGGTTATGGTGTCAAAGAAAATCCTACTCTTATTCGAAAAAAAAATATGGCCGTGGTATATTACTCATATGTGTCTTTGTGTAATAGGAAGTATACAGATATATAAAAAATACAAAAATCTTACTTTTTTTAACGCCACATAACCAGTACCATCAAGGACAACAAACTTTCGGCGTTCCATGCAATCTATCAACTAACAGGGGTCGACGCGCTCGCCTCACATACGCACTTCATATTTTAAACCGGCTGCCGGTAGCACGTGACTTAAATAGTAGCGGCTGAAATTATCAAGTTAGTTCGCCGTACCCCGTTTTACGGCACCTATTTTTGACAAGGTCACATTGTTCACTGGTAGCTAGATTTGGTAATTGGGTTTCCTTTTCTCTTGTCCTGTACAAGGGTACGATAAATCAATATATTCAATACAGATTTCGAAATAAAAGTACCAGTATTACCAGAAAAGTAGCACTTTTTGATACATATTTTTCATGTTCGGCACACACACAAAAGGAAAATCTCATACCACTAGACGAGCGATGCGTGTGCGGATAAGACGGTGGACCTTGGACTTGAAACGCTGTAGCTTGTAATTTTCGGGAAAGACGTTACCCGGAAGTCCATTCCAGAGCGAGGCAGTCCTACAGACAAAGGAGTCCCGCAACAGCGGCGTCCTAGGTTTTACTAATTGATTCGAATGTTGATGAGCAGCTTGTGTCTGACGGGAGTGTTTCTGTTTGGCACAACTCTTGGTGGAATCATAAGTGCCAGCTCCTTCGAACACCTTCCGTAGTAGTACCGATAGTAAAGTGATAGGTCTGCCACTTTTCTTCGATGTTCAAGACTATCAAGGTCTTTAGTCAACTCTGGGTCATCCACAAGACGAGCTGCTCTCCTCTGTATGGAATCTAATATCTTGAGCAAGTGTTTGGCTGCCGAGACGTGATTACGGCAAGAAATATTGACATGTTCTTTTCTACGTTGATGCCCAGCAAGCTTATGGATGAGGCCAGGGTCAGTGTTCTGTCATTGATAAGTCAGGTCTTGATTTTTAGAGGAGAAGTACTTGAGTCTGCGAATGGACATTGTTTTCCTCACACCATTCCATGCAGATGGCAGCAAACTGGTTTTCTTGCTCGCGTTGGGAACGAGCAGCGGTCATTGGAGTCCGCGACATGAATGAGGATATAAGAGTGATCTGCAAAGTTGAAATTATAATTGTTTGTCCTATCTAAATAGGAACAGTGTGGGAGATAATAGACACTCTTGAGGAACTCCGGCTTTGATTTTAAATTCCTCCGAGAGATGTCCATCAATACCAACTCGGGTGCTTCGATCCCTTAAGAAATTGGAAAACCACCGTTGATCTGTTGTTGCGGAAGCCATACTGGCGATCGCTTATGATGTCTGATGATTCGGGATATTTTAAGAGCTGTTCGTTGAGCAGTTTCACCATGGCTGTGGACATGATAGGAACTAAGGCAATTGGACTGTAGTTATTTGGAATTGTTTTTTACCGTTATTTGGGACTGGTTGCCCCCGAGCGAATTTCCAGCTAGAAGGAAAGATATGGAGAAAAGCCAGCATAATGGAGCTGTTAGTTCAGCAGCACATTTCTTAAGCACCATTGCCGGAACGCCATCCTGACATTGAGAAACTCACGCTCGGGATAGTTGGGGGATTCTTTCCTTGAGGATATAAGGTAAAATTTGATGCAAACATTTCCGCAAGAATGTTCGCTTTTAAGCCATCATCTTTGGTTAGTGGTGAGGTTGGCGTATTTGAAAAACCCCTCAAATACAGGGTATTTCATTAAAAATAAGCGTCTTGTTCTCTTTTTGGAAGGTACCTTTTTGTATTTGATCACAGGGAAAAAAAGCTACCCCGCGCAAACCGGATCTCGTTATCTTTATCCATTTTTCGGTTACAGAGCTTCAAAGTCATTTAAAATATAGACCCTATTTGTAATATCAACTTAGCATCGATATCTGGGTAAATAATGAGTCTTTAGACACTTATAGTAAAAAGTTTTTGTTGCCTTAAAGACTTACAAACAGAAAGGTCTGATAATTTGCTACTAAAATACGAAAATGGCTGAAAGTTTTTTTTTTGTGCAGTATTCAACAAATTTACATGTTTGACTTTGGTTTGTTGTTTTTGTTTTCATTATAAAAATGTAGCTGCTTTGTAAGAAAATCTTCAATATTGCCGCAGTTTCGAATAAATAGGTAGTATCACTATAATAGCGCAAAAATACTCATAATCGCGTTTAAAATAACAAAGTCGGAACTGCTTCCAAATTGTACGCATGTCAAAACTTGTGCCCGATTACCTTTCTCAATATACCCTGACTTTAATTTCATACCGTCAGAATTAATTTAATGAAGGCATATAGAGAAAAGGGCATCTAAATTATTGTAGAAGTGTTACAAAGTATTAATATCTAACTGAGAGATATTGATTTTCATCGAAGGATTTCGAAGCAAATTGAATGGCAGATTAAGGACAAATCCGTTTAAATTATTTATGAAATTATACAGACGGCTACAGAACTTTGTTGATTGTTTTGATACAAATTAAACTTTAATTGCATCAAATATTGGTAATTGATGTGAGCAAGATTTGGGTGTTTATTTACCCCAAGAATCTGCTAATGCTCTGAATAATTTGGTTTAAGAGACATTATAGTTCTGTAATGGACTCTATCTGTGATATCAAAATAATTAATAGGAAATCTTTTGAACAGATAAAACTTTAAATATATTTTTTCTACTTACATACATGTACAGACTAAAGCCAAAGCTAATAACTAACGCAAGCAATACTAATATAAATAATTTACAACTTTGCGTTGAAAAATAACATTTTGTAGTGGAGAATAACTGGCTTCACTCATTTAAAACTATGACGTTCAAATAAGTGCTTTGTCACTTGCTATTAAAAAAAAAACGCTGCATATCTTGACTTTCTGATATATAACGTGATATTTAAATTTAAGCTCGATCTCTATTCTGAAGGCAAGAATCAACAGCTTTATGATATGCATTTTAGAATTCTGCCTGTATTGTATGACGATGAAAGCTAGTTGCAAATTTGAATTCAATAAGTTTAAAAATATAACATTTGGGAATTCCCTTAAAACAATTTTGTTTCCCCAAATACCTCGCTATTGGCTCAATAATATTCACATAATGATCTTGATCTGTATCTGCCCTAAATTAAGGTACGACAGTATCAGCAGATAAAGGATTTTAGGTTTTTGTCCTAAGCCTTAGTCCAACCTGCATCTGGTTTGATTTTACTTATTTAGGATCTGCATTTTGAAACGAATGATTTTTATTCAAACTTTAAAATTTATATTTTAACATATATGTTTTAGAACGAACAGTTTTGTTTCAGATTTGGAATGGTTAGCTCCAATATTTCAGGAAATATCAGAGAAGAATTTTTCTCTTATTTTTTGGATATTTAGATCACAAAACGTCGGAAAA
The DNA here is from genome assembly GCA_016904865.1 of Pissodes strobi. Taxonomy (NCBI): domain Eukaryota; kingdom Metazoa; phylum Arthropoda; class Insecta; order Coleoptera; family Curculionidae; genus Pissodes; species Pissodes strobi. The sequence continues at coordinate 254,120 of MU182610.1, read as the reverse complement.
TGCAAAATAGTATATTAAGATACTAGTTTTAAAGGATCTTATTTTTTCGCACTAGATCGAAATTAGAAGATGACCCGACGATGAGGAGTTTTCTAACATACGAGTGCGCTAAATGTCTTTTAAAACGTGTATTTTATACTATTTTTTCTATTTTAAACTATTTTTAAAGAAAACAAATAATTAGAGCCTAAGCCCTAATCCGCAGTTGGCCGGCCATTTTGTAAGATCGCTTAAGGCAGTGTCTCAACTTTTGCTAAGGCCTTGACCTAAACAATTTTGTTAATATCAGTACAACCAACCTTTGACAAAATTAAAAAGTGGTGTCGGAAAGAGATTCTTTGTTGTAGATATAAAAGATAAAAACTAATTCACATATTTCATAAATACAATTTTTAACAAATAGCATAAGTTTATCGGTATAATATGATCTCGTTTAACGTGAAAGAAGAAGCACATTTTAAATAAAAGCTGCGGTTCATTTTGTTCTAAGAAATCCTAAAGTACCTCAATATAAATCAGTAGGTTTATCCTTTAAGCGAGGTCTTCAAATACAATTAAATCAATTGCCTCCACATTTTTTCCTAATTAAATAGGGTGACGAAAAACTCAGCAAAAAGGAAAGTAGAACATTCACAATGGACCGACAGATCTTGAAAAGGATCTAGAAATAAAGCTAGTGATTAATATTGAATAGGGAAAGTCAGCCCGCGAAATTAAGTTTCGAAATACGGCTGTGGTTGTAAGGATAATATTAAA
>MU182610.1:235181-248014 GCA_016904865.1 Pissodes strobi | reverse complement strand
TCATTAACAGTCCTTTCCCAAAAAACTAACCGATATAAAGACAATGAATTAAGGTCGCCTCTGTTGGTATGGACGCATCTTAACAGAGGAGATATCATATAAGAGGCAATTTATTGTCCATAGACATAAAACTGTAGTTTTAAAAATGGCATTATAAGCCAGTACAAAAAGAAAAGCAATGTTCTCAAAACGGATAGGTTTGCACTAGATATAAGGTATAATAGATCAATAAGCTTAAAGAAATCAAATTGAGAGAGTTTTTATCATATATAATTAGTAATAAGGTAAAAAACAAAACCGTATTTAAATAATACGTTTGTCACGTAGTTGCTTTATTAACACAATGAATACTAAGACATAAAACGTTATTGGCCATAGAAGCAAATAAATTTTGCAATAATGCGTCTCTAGTAAAATGCCGGGCTTAACAAATTATGATTTAGTTAATAAGACAACAAAAAACGTCACAAATAAGAAAACATAGGATAAGTTTATAACATTGTTAATATAACTTGTAAAACTATTTTTCTTTTGTTACATGTACCTATAACTAGCAGAAAGAGCGAGGCAAACCATACAAGAACTTACTACATGAAATGGAAATGGGTGGATCTAAGCCAGAACAAGTCCACTGACGAAATATATATTAAATTATAATAAATTAAGGTGCAATACAGTATGTCTTCTCGAATTGCGGTCTGTTTTCTCTTTTTTAAAGCAAATAAGTCAGGTTAAAACGTTGGGGACCAACGTTATCAGTGAAGGGGAATGTGTGAACTACTTAAAAGCATTAATTAAATATCACCTTGTCGTAAGTTTGAACTTGAACTTGAAAAATGTTATATAAACATTCACTGTTAATTATAAACAACTTGAGCGATCGACGGGAGCGATTTTAATCCTTAATGATGCAGCCATTAGCATTTTGTAACATATAAATACGCAGGCAAGCGCCAAGTTCATCAGGCTTTCGGGTCTCTCAAACCGCTCAGTCTAGTTGCTAGGCAGTACACAGGTACGTCTACTTCTAGCTATTCTATCCCACAATCCCCATAACTGAGAACACTTATTCACAGGTATAAGGTTGTCAGGTCCTTACCTAACCTGGGTGAACGTATGCATAGGTATACGGCATTCGGGGGCTACTAAAAGTATAGAGAGAGTCGAATTTATGAAGTATCCGAACTTCCAGTAAAGGGATAGTTTTTGGGGAGTTTTAAAAAGTAGTGAAAGTGCCTTAGCAATTTGTGATAACCTTAAAAGACTTACCTTATAAATATCAGAACAAATACCTAAATAAAAGACAACCCGCTCACCTAAACATTATTAATAAAATAGTGACGTCGCTTGCTAGACAAACTTTGAACTAAGCCTCCCTCGAGAAGACATGCATTTCATATTAATTGGGTATAGTGTAAACTCTTAATTCATCTATAATATTAAACACGCCTTTATTAGTATACATTTTAACCGTTGTTAAGTTTGTTTGTAAATAAACTTGTTACTGTTTTTATCGATGTGTCTCCTTTCCTATCCCCTGTAATTTAATCAATCTGATCAATATAACGATTAATAACCTGAGGACAGCCAGAAAAATATTCAACTTTAAAGTCCTTCTAAAAATTGGATCTGCCCGTTTAATTTATTCAGCACTTTATATACAAAGCGATTTAATTTAAAAAACGCAAGTTGATATATTTTGACAGCCTTGCGCTACCCGTTTATTTGTTTTGATATGTAATTCTAGCGGTTCATAGAAACCCTATAGCTCTTGTACTTCAGTTTATTTAATATGTCATGAAATAAAATAAACTTTCTAGAGGTATTTCAAAATATATAGGTAAGCCCTCTACATGAAAAACCACTTGATGTGTAAATAATTCGCAAATCAATTCCGCATTTCAATTGTTAAGCTATAAAAACAATCCATTCCATTATTATGCTGTCTACATTCGACTTTGTGACATATTTAAATAATACTATATCAAAGCAGCTAAAAAGCGAACCAATTTAAATTTCTAAATAGCAGGGAATAATCGAGGCTTAAGTCAAATATTTACTTCCACAGATTTTTAGGAGTTCGTTTAAACACCGTTAACATTCCCTATGGAAGCATAATTCATAGGTTATAAACATTTACATAACTAATAGATTTTTAACACGAGAAGATTTATTATAACTGGATCTCGTAAAAATCATCCTAAATTTGATATTTGTAATTAAATTGCTTCACCGCATTATAATATATTTCAAATTCCCTTATCAATTTATTACTGAAACCCGCTGGCAGTGGGAATAGAATTGGAAATCTGAAAATGACATCATTATAAATAAATCTATTTTAAAATTTTAAAACTAATAGCATAAAAGACAATGACGTCAAAAAGCACTTAAAGCGTCAATAATTCATGCGGTCTTTAAAATTTTACGGCAGCCTTTATAGTAATTACACATAGCCATGAGGTAATCCATGTACATCTATGTAATTAATAATTCATTCATTCGTATAGCTTCATTTTTTATTCTTGTTGGACAAATACAAAAATATATGAATTTAGACATGCATGGAAACAATATTAGCTAAAGAAATTGATTCTTCTACCGATAAAATAAATATTAAATCCATTATTATTGGATAAAAGAGTAGGGAAAGTAAGAAAATTAAAGAAAAGATATTGAATGATAAACAAATGGTATGGATAAGAGTCAGTTTTAGACCATGGGAAGAGGGGGAAGGGGGTTGAAATCGTTTTGTTCGCCTGTTGGTAATTTGTTGGTCATAATAACGTATGAAATCAAGGTATGGAGACTGAGCCGGTAATAGCATCTTGAAGAAAATGTATTAGGTTGCTCGTGACAGGTATTCGCGAAGTTTTCGTTAACTTGAGTTGCTTAAATAGCTTTACAGACAGGTTACCTGCCTAAAAACTGTCTAAGCTGTCTAGAAATCTGGGGCGCAGAACGAATCATCCATCCCTACTTATTAAGAATTAATATTTTTCGTTTCAAATGTATATTATATGCATTTTAAGATTCTTTACAGTCATACGTCATTATGCTATATTAGCCGCTTCTGATTGGTGGATTAACGTCACTTTCACTTTATATGCGGTCCAGTCCACCAGGTCTAGTTAGTCCAGTGGCCAGATTCTGGTTTGGAACGTAGAGGATCTGGGTTCAATTCCCGTCGGGGGAAATACCTGTTTTCTTTATTTTTAAGGTAATGTGTTTCTTTTTGTAAATTTGGGTTAATCTCAGCTAGTTTTGAGCGAGCGAAGCGAAGAAAGGATAGATGAAAATATTAACAGGGAAAAAACTCTAGTAATTCTTCAATTCTTTTTGAGCTATACGTTGGTTAAAAATAATAGGCTTTTGTGTTTATTTTCGGTTAATTTGAGCAGATATAAATTTTATTGTTTTTGCTCAACAACCGTATATATAAATTCTTCGTCTCTATTTCGATTTCATCCAAGTCTTTTTCTGGGTTTGGGAAGTTTTGGTAGGCTATGATACTGTTGATAAGGAATGCTACATCTCGAAAGTTGGCTTCATTAGACCTACCATAATATGTTCATTTATCAATTTGGCATAAAACTGGAATAAAATTTTGCACTTCTTTATCGACCCACATAGAGTGAAATATAAATGCATGCAGGTTAGCAAATAGTTACTGGCTTATTCAAATAGCGATTTATCACTATTAAAAACTTTAATTACTATTAGGGCATGTACAGAAATAATATGTAAAATTGACAAACAGATATCCAATAAAAATTGTTTATAAAATGATAACAAATGACAAACTCTAAATTGTCTATTAATTGGAAACATTTATGTGCTTTTAGTCAGATGTCTGGCTAGATTGCAAACAATAACTTATACGGTAAAACAAATATGAAGCTATTAAACATAATAATTACGCTAACATTTAGCTGCAGTTCTGAAGCATTTCATACAACTTAGCACTGTTTGCTCAGTCATTAACAATTCAAAAGCGGGAGTGATAATAACTGTCTAGATAAATTTTTAATTAACTGAAGTGGAACGTTTCGTTCTTAACATCCGCACTTGTCAAGAAGGAACAGAGAACGGCTGAAATTTGTGGAAATACCTCAGGGTAAGCAAGGCACGACAATATTGCGTTTGCTTCTTAACCTTTGCTTGAGCTCGTAAAGTCTTAAAGACCCTATTCTTATAAACGGTCGTTTCTTCCCACTAGGGGGCAGGGCATTTGTATCAGCTGCTGAAATTATTTTGTTGAAATATTCACAAATCACGCTTTATAAAATGTAAGTGGTTATTTCTTAAAATGTAAGAAGCGCGACGTCTTCTTGCATTAGAATTAAGTAGTTACTGAATGTGTATTGTTTTATAAGTTAGAACCGGTAGCACTTATTTAAAATGGGTGCATAATCAACGTTTCAAAAAATGATTAAAAATGTCACCTCCTAATCACCATTTGTTATTTGTTATAATCAAAATTGGGGTAAAAGTAAAGATGGAGGTTACACATAGGCAGAAAGCACAATAAGGTCATGTAGTTTATTACAGTAGTGTCAATGGTTTAAAAAGTTTCAAATCCATTATGTTCGCCTGACACCATGAAAATCAGTTTGCCAAACTGAGGCATGACTTGCACCCATTGGGCAAAATAACTTCAGATCATCAACAGATACCCATAACTGGTAATCAAGAATGCAATGAAAGAGTTCTGCTGGGTACTCGTTACTATGTTACAGGGTGTTGTTACATGTCCATTTAGTATGAAAACATGCAACAGATAGAGGTCAAATAAAGTCAGCTATTTCACCTTTAATCCTACACCTATTACGCTAGCGCCAAGCTATATATAATACTACTTATTCGTTTAGATAGCAGCATGGTTTTCGTATGACCCTAGCCTTTTATCGACCTGTTTCAAGGAAAATTGAGAGTTCTGTAGTTCTATAAGTAACTTGATTTTCGCGATCTGTTTGATAGGATCGATCGGGCCTTATAAACCTTTTCCCTGGCTTAGCACATAATCAATCAATAAATCGTACTGTATTCTGTCCATCGCTATCGAGAAAACATTCAAAGCTAATGGAATTTATGGCAGTAGATCTCAAAACATTCAATAATATCTCTTACCTTCTCGAATGATCGCCTGCTCCGTGGTAATATACATTAAAATAGTCTCATAGATATCAGAAATATTCGTTTCAGAATTTGTCGGTTATTTTCCTGGATTTGTTATAATAGGAAAAGTTAAAAATTCGGTCAATGTTTATTTCTGATATAACCTTCAAACGTCAGATGACTGATGATAATTGTTGGTGGGGGGATGTAATTAAATGAAAAGGATACTCGCGGAATGTTGTCAGATGTACATGTTTTTCTGGAGATCTTCGTGCGTTTTTGATGTGATTGCGGACCAAGCCAACAAGAACCAGCATAATTGATTGCTATGCTACCATCAGTGTGATGTTAAACGACTGTCTTTCGCTTGATGTACACGGGCAAGATGTTTTAGTTGTTGCGTGTGTTCCCCAACTTTGACAACACTGCTCGGGTTGCTTCGCAAGTGTTCCAACAGAGATGCATGCTCGTGGCTAAAGGTGCGTTTTGGCCTGAATTAATGAGCAGCGGATTTATGTTTTTAGTAGAGTTCATGTCAGAAGTTTAAAATGGCCGCCGGCCAGAATGAAGTGATTCCTGTTTCACTAGTCATTGCGAATAATGGTTTTATCGTCGGGTTTCTGTGTACTGCCAGCAATACATAATATCATAAAAGATTTCAAAAGGATGTTACTATGGAAATATGTATATTGTCGCGTGTCTATATTGTAGCGTGTACGAATAGGTATAGCTCAGATTTGGGATCGATCTACGTCAGGTGAGAAGAGATGATAAAAAAGCACTTCAGTATAAAACAAGAATAACGTCTATTGGTCAAAAACCTAATGAGAACAAATTAACAATGTCTGAAGCTTAATGAGAATTTATTATACCCCACTACTAAGGTCCGCATGTTCTTTCTTTTATGGTAGTGGCGCACACACACTCGTGCAAGATCGTGTTCCAACGAAGACTGAACAGAGGTTTATTTTTGACCTTCCCTGTATTTTTGGAACAAACCAAAATATCCATTCGATGTATTTTTTTCTGCTAAATTCATAAATTGAACCAAAAAAACATTTGAACCAAAAACAAAAGACTTACGTCATGGATGAACTGTTTCTTAAATGGAACACCCTATATATTACTACATTTTTCACTCTCTAGAGAAATGTAGCACATTTCGCCTATAATATCCTATACCTATCTTTAGCTGTTTACGAAATATTGACAGTTGATAGTCGGGCATTTTGACACTTTGATAGGTTCTAAAATCAAAACCGCACGAGATCAAAGAAAATGGGTTGCACATTCCTATCTTAGGTTTTCATAAGCTATCGAATAACAGTAACTTAGAATTTAACCCGCGGATAAAATTAACCGAAACTTTTAAACCTCTGGTTAAATTCAAAGTTACTGTCATTCTATAGCTTAGGAAAATCTAAGATAGGAATGTGCGAACCGTTTTCTTTGATCTCTTGCGGCTTAGATTTTAGAGCCTGTCAAAGTGTCAAAATGCCAGACTTTCAACTGTCAATATTTAGTAAACGGCTAAAGATAGGTATAAGATGTTATAAACGAAATGTGCTTAAATTTCTTTAGAGAGTCCAAAAAATTTAGTAATATACAGGGTGTTCGATTTAAAAAACCGTTCATCAGTGACGAAAGTCTTTTGTTTTTGGTTCAAATGTTTTTTTGGTTCAATTTTTGAATTCTACAGAAAAAAGTACATCGAAAGGCTATTATGGTTTGTTTTAAAAATACAGGGAAGGTCAAAAATAAGCCCCTATTCAGTCCTCGTTGGAACACCCTGTACATAATATTTTGCAAGTTCAAGTTCAAATTTATGACAGGGTGATATTTATTTAGTAGCTTATGCATTTTAGTTTAGTTTAATGCAATTTAAATGAGAAATAATATTCAATTAATTGAAAATTATTGTATGTTTGCAAATAGTCGCTTCGTAGATACTACGCTACTATACCAAAACCAAATGGATTAACGTGCAAAATATGATAACTTACCAGATGAAAGTTTTGGTTTAAGAATGAAGCATCCTGTCAATTTTAAAAAAATCAGTAGAAAAGGGCATTTTGAAGTGAATACTCTTTTGGCTGTAAGTAATTTTACGAGGCCGCGTCACGTCACGCTTTGAATTTTCACCTCGCAAGAGAGATAAAACACTCTCTCTTTCTTTTTCTCTCTTATGGAATCGGTAAAGAAGTATTCACTCCCAGCGCGTGTACTGTGATACACCAGACTTTTTTTAAGGTCGATATCTAGTCGTGGTAAATAATTGCTTTAGCCATTCATATTGAGAAAAATCTGGTGCTTTTTGTATTTTTTTCTCCCTTGTCTTAAGAAATTTTTTGTATCTTACATCCTCTGTTTTCCTCTCTCACATATGTTTCGACTCTGTAACGAGTCGAAACATTATATTTTTTGTGCCATTTATTACTAAATTTTTTTAGTGGGAAATATTTTTCAAATCATTCAAAATTATTGTGAGCTTGTAGATGCTACCTACGCAGATACTATAACAACAATAACAAAACTAAAATTATATAAAACATGATAAAAAATTAACGCATACAATGTGATTACTTTCCAGATAAAAGTTTAGGTTTAGGTTCTTTAGAGAATGAGACATCCGTTCACCTGGAGATTTTTTCCGTATGAAGCAAACAAATTTGCAGGGATAGCACTGGCCTTTAAAATTATTTTGACATCTACAACAGGCTTTTCTTACATTAATGTGGAAAAAAGCACAATAAATTAAAAATCAATATTAGATTTATTTGCACAAAAAGGGAACCTTCCATAAACATGAATAATCTATTGGTGGCCAAATGTCTCCCTTCAATGTTCCTCCCAGTTGGTCTTTAGAAAAGTGTTAAAAATCCTTTTTTGCAGAGTTGCTGTGGCAGAACCAGACATTTCAAAATTGTAGTGTGTTCTTAACGCTAGGAAAAACCCAAAAAACTTTATGTACTTATAATAATTGATGCATTTTCGTACGTTTAGTAGGTACCTAATTTTCATGATCTCCTATATTGAATAATACAAACAAAACCTACAAATATTTATAAATCCGCTAGGTAAAAAATTCTTACCAGAAGCATAAATTTTGAACTTTTCCATGAATAAATAAAACAAAAATGTAATATTACGACATTGTATTAAATACAAGTCTACATCAGGCCAAAGGCACAAACCATTTTTTTATCACTTAACTTTATATACTTAAAATACAGCACGAAAATCAAAACTACACGAGAAATGCACGCTAACGAAAATGGTAAATAATACGATTTTGCAACTACATGGTAGCTGAAGCCACGTGATCAAAAGGACCAATAAAAAAAGAGACGCCCCATTTTCACAACGGTTCCAAACAGTAAGGTCACTGTATTCGTAGGTAGATATATCCTTGAAACAAGAATATGAAGAATGCAATACTTCTTAATAAAAACCTAATGCAAATACAATAATACCGGTACAGAGAAAGAAGTTAGCAGATCAGCTGGTTAAGAATTTCTCATACACCCTGATTAAGCCTCTATATTCCAAATGAACTACCCTTAAAACGCTTTTTACAATATAGCACAAACTCAGGATTTGCAGCATATCCTTTAATAGAAAACAGGGAGTTTTACAAAGAATCCAAGACAACCAAGCCTTTTACTGCTGAATAGTAAAAGAATGTTGCTAAAAACCTCTAGGGCAATAAAAATCTTAAATTCAAATAAAAGGCATTGCCAAATTTTAAATTTCCCCTTTAGTGGGCTATTTGGCGAAAGTTTCAGAGACCAGAAAGTAAATACCTTTGTTTTAAAGTTAAGCCTGTGAATATGTTTGCAATTCTTTTTCGTTCGTTTAAGTGCCTTAATGGAGCCTGATCATGAGCGTAGAAATGGTCGGGCAGAAAAATCAAATTATTCTAATATAATTATTTAACATTATGTAAATGTAATTATGTTTTGTGTGATTTGTAACGATGATTTTACTTATGAAATTACTTAATCTTGTATACTAAACCGACATTTTATATTTCATGTCTCCGATGTTTTACGTTTTAGCTATTTACTTTCCACATTTTTCTCAGCAGCAAAAGTATGAATTCAATTCGATATTTTCACTTTTTAAACCCCTAATAGCATATTCGGTATTTAATGTACTTCCAAAGTCAGATATCATTTAAGTTTAAATAACGAGCAGGAGCCTAAAATAAAACTACAAAGAAAATGATTTATTTATCGCAGTAGTATCAAGAGTCTGCAAGGAAAATATGCATTTTGAAATAATTGTTCTCGTGTAAATTTAACTTTAAGTGAATGTAGAGAGAGTTGTTTAAATTTATTCTCTACCTTGATATACGCCTAGGTTGCAAAACACAATTAGTTATTTTTCTTTTTTCGCATAATATGCTGGAAAAGGCAAAGTTATAGAAAACATGCGCTAAAATGATGACATTTATTCAACATGGCTGAAATAAATATACACACGGCCCTCAGTCCGGGGCATCCCTTAAGTGGGGCGAGGGTGCGAAGAATCCCCCCGTCCATAGGACCTAACAAAATGCAAATATATACAAAAGAAGCCAAAATGGCAACGTGAAATGTACGTAGCCTATATATGGCAGGAAAACTCGCCAATGTAGATGCAGAAATGCATAGACTAGGTGACAAGATCTTGGGACTAAGCGAAGTGCGATGGCCAGGTACTGGGACTCACAAGACTAAAATGGCGTCCTCTACTTCTCTGGTGGCGACGATCCCGAACACCAGTATGGTATAGTTATACTCATCTCCTCTGAATTAGAAAAATCTTTAATTGATTTTATCCCACTCGGAGATCGAGTGATGCTTCCGAGGCTCCTCACTACTCATAGAGTTGTGAACGTAATTCAAGCTTATGCTCCAACAGGGGACAAACCCTTTAGAAGAAGCTATGAAAACAGCAAAACAAGGGAAGTTGATAATTGGTCTTGGCGACTTTAACGCCAAAATCGGGAAAGGTGCTGATGGCGAGGTCTGTGGAAATCATGATCTGGGAGCCCGCAATACTGAAGGTGATCATCTGGTGCAATTTTGTACAGAGCACCGCCTCTCTGCTGCCAACACTTTACGTACGTAGTAATAAATCTATAGCTTCGCTACTTCACTAGAGTCCAACATCCAAATAAACCTAAGCGAGTCGATGTCAAAAGACTCGTTGATCCCGAGATACGAGCCAGGGCAACCGAGAATCTCGAGGCGCGTCTACAAACAACTGACAATTGCTTAGAGCCTCGGTAGACTATCTTAAAGAAGGCTCTTTCAGAAACCCAGGAGGTTGACATTGGCTATGCACAAGTCTCTAGAAAACAACAGTGGATGACAGATGAAACTCTTCAACTTATGAACGAGTGAAAGAAGTCCTGCTATCACGATAGAGAAAGTGAGACGTGCTATAAAATTTCAGAAAAATGACAAGGCTGTAGGACCAGACCAGATTCACGTGGAAACTTTGATATTGATCGTCAATGCAGATGATAGGGCCCTAAAACTTCTTACATCCTTGTTCAACTCAATATACGAATCTGAGAAAATACCAACGGACTGGCTGAGGTCGACGTTCATCACTTTACCAAAAAAATCCGAAGGCTTCTCAATGCGACGGCCACCGAATGATAAGCCTGATGTCTCACGTCCTCAAGTTCTTTCCCCGCATCGTCCACACCCTCATATACGCAAGATGTGAGGGACAGGTTGGCGGAACGCAATTTGGATTTAGTAACGGAGTGGGCACGCGCGGGATTCTCTTCTTTCTCAACGTTCTCACACAGCGATGCAGAGACATGAATATCGATATGCACGCCTGCTTTACTGACTACCGAAAAGCGTTCGACTGTGTCTAGCACCAGAAGTTTATTGAACATCTAAAATACACCGGAGTCGATGCGGGAGATCTGAACACCATCACGCAGCTGTACTGGCATGAAGCTGCAGAGATTAGGTTAGAGGATATAACATGCGAAGAAATAGAAATCAGAAAGGGGCTTAGACAGGGGTGTGCCCTGTCCCCTCTCCTCTTTAATATATACTCGGAGGCAGTGTTCCGAGAAGCACTGGAGGATGTGAAAGGCGGCATTAAGATCAACGGCACCCTTATTAATAATATACGATTCGCTGACGATACGGTCGTGCTCGCCGGCAGCCTCTCACATCTTCAGAATATGATGGACCTTATCGTTGAACATAGCACACAGTATGACCTACACATGAACGTTGCCAAGACCAAGGTGGTTGTGTTCTCCAAGACACCAAGACTGATGGACGGTTCTTCAGATTAACAACCAGGTCGTGGAACAAGTGCCGTCCGTTATCTTGGAGCCCTTGTCAACCAGAACAGTGACCCTAAAATGAAAATCAGATCAAGGATAGAGCAGGCCAGAAGGACATTCATCCTCATGAAGACTATCTCCACCCTGAACTTACAGCTCAGCATATGTATATTACGTTGCTATACTTCCCAGTGCTACTTTATCGCTCCGAGAGCTGGATATTCAGCCAATCAAGAGTTGCATTGATGCCTTTGAGATGTACTTGTATCGCCGTATACTGCGTATATCCTGGGTAGACAGAATAACCAACGAGGAAGTGCTGCGGAAAATAGATAATGGTAAAGAGCTGCTGGCAACCATCAAAGAACGAAAGCTCCAATACATCGGGCACATTATGAGGGGAGGGCGTTACGAGATCCTCCGACTAGTCATCGAGGGAAAGATCGAGGGTAAACGACCTGTGGGCAGAAGGCAGAACTCGGTGCTAAAGGATCTGCGTCGATGGTTCGGACGGGCATCTATAGAGATTTTCAGTGGTGCGGTTTCACGCACCATTATAGCCAGTTCGATCGATAACGTTATGTAACCTCATATATGTAATTGCTCACTCGTAGACGTTCTTCATCAACGGATTATATCGGTGATCAATATGACAATACGCCAGAGCTAACAACATGTTGTGTTGATTTACAAGGTCGAAAACATTTTGGAAATCTATGAATATCAGGACAATTGGCTTGTGATACTCGAAACCCCTAGAGGTGAGTTGAGAAGGCTATTTAACAATGCTAAAATAGATCAGGATTGAACTACATATAAAGTAAAACTCACGCAATACAAAAAGCAAATAAGGAATTCTAAAAGGCAATCGTGTGGGAAGTTCTGTGAGGAGGTAACGGAAACCCCCACATGCTCTTGAATCTACAAAGTGTTAGCTAAAGAAGGTCCTGTGAACCAAGTAGGTTTCTTGAAAATAAATGACAATACCTATTCAGCAACAATCGAGGGAACTTTGACACTGCTCAATGAAGCATACTTTCCGGCCCCAGTAATTCTAAATAACCCGGTAGTAGAAAACAGCACCAAAAGTATCGAGGCAAATGGAACTAAGTGGGCTATTAGCGAATTCAGATCGTACAAATCCCCTGGAGACAGAAAGTAATAATTCAACATCAATGTTCAGGAAGAAAAGGAATACTACAATTTCTGTGTTAGTGGATAAATGCCAATCTGAAAAATAGGGTTATTATATCAACAATTCGCAAACAACACTGCCAGCTAGAGCAAATTGGGGATGACCATAGAGAGGAACAGGGAGGTGTATTATCGCCGTTACTATGGGTAATTCTAATAGATGAGTTGATAGTAAGGCTAACGTCCAAAGGCTTTTATTGCTTAGGATACGCGACTG
>MU182610.1:182909-234781 GCA_016904865.1 Pissodes strobi | reverse complement strand
GGGCAAGCACCGATAAGCAAAATGCACGGGAACTATTACAATAAGCTGTATCAAGGCTTGGAAAGCGACCTCGTGATGGGAATGCCAACAGATGGCATACTTCCGGTAACTTTCGAGATAAGTTTAACGGACATTAATGCATGAAAGGAAAGGCCTCTAATTAATGCAGACATAGCTGTCTTCAAACCTATGAAGGCTCAGGTGCCGATATATACGGAGCCAAGCCAAAGATAAGAAGTTCAATGAGTTTAGGCAAATATGCAACGATACTTCAGCGGGAATTGTCGCAATACATCAATCTGCAAATGAATTGACGAGGCAAGAGTTTACAGGTTAAACCATTCCAATCTACTCTAACAGCCAAGCGGCAATAAGAGCAGTCAACTTAATGCAAGTTAATTCAAAACTGGTTTAGGACTGTATAGAATCTCTAAAGAAGCTAGGCAGTCGAAACAGACTGACCTTAGCTTGTGTACCAGTGCATATAGCGCAGCGAAAAGGTTGATTCATTAACCCAAGAAGGAGCTAGAATGGCTCTGATTAGAGCAGAACCTTTCTGCGGCATAGCAAAACCTAAGCAAAAAGCTATTAATACAAATAAAGCCTCAAGAATTGTGTAAGAGCTTACCAGGGATGAGACAAGCTAAAGATTTTATCGAGAAACCAACGCCAAAATTTGCAGACTATCTACTAACTCAGAAAGAAGTCCAACTAGAATATTCATTAGATTTCTAAGGGAACACTGCAGGCTTAACAATCACAAGAGTAGAATTGGACTGGCAGAAGAACCGCCGTACATGTTTTATCAGAAAGAGGGACCAATGGCAATACACATGCCACTGTAAGAGCTTGACAAGACAAACTTACGCTGGGAAACGAAAAGCCAAGAACACCCAGATATATGGAGAATCTGAAAACTATCCTATGAAGTCTCAAAGGGAAGACGGGGTTAGATAAAGAACTCTAAATGGCGTTTTGAGAGTAGACATAATATCTGAAAAGGTCGCAGTGCGAAAGCGAATAGCCCCTAAGTCTTTAATCTAATCTATAATCAATGGAATTTTCTATTAGAGTCTTAATAGTTTGAAAGTGGTCATTCGTTCCTTACCCTGCTCTTAATGCAGCCTGTTCACGTGGCTAGAATAAATCTAATTTAGATGTAAGACGCTTTGCTATTATCTTAATAAAAGGTTTGTAGACATGTGCCAGTAAGCTTATCGCTCTATAGTTAGTTATCTAGTTTTGCAATGTTATTCTTTTCTTCTGCATAATAATTATTACAGCATTATCCCATTGGGAACATGTTGTTTCTTTCAGAAAACGTGCATTCAAAAACCTGCATACATTCTTAAGCAATATGTTCTGCTTTAGCCGATTCGATATCAATTTCACCTTCACCTGCTGATTGATTTTGCTTCATTCTCTTTAGCGACGTTGTTATCTCAT
The DNA here is from genome assembly GCA_016904865.1 of Pissodes strobi. NCBI lineage: Eukaryota > Metazoa > Arthropoda > Insecta > Coleoptera > Curculionidae > Pissodes > Pissodes strobi. The sequence goes on along the minus strand of MU182610.1, from coordinate 233,335 downwards.
TCAAAGAAATATCAGGAATATCCTGAGAACCTTGGTTTTATATATGAGGTAAGCTCTCAGGCTGGTATTTCTTCCTTTGTACAGCTCTCTATAGAAGTTCTTCACCCACTTTAAAATATCTGCTTTATTTGAAGTTAATGTCTAATGTAATGGATTACAAATGGTACCAGGGGAGGAATTTACTCTTTACGATTTGCAGTTGATCTGCGTTCATGGTGTGATTCACTAAGCTTATCCTGTAGCATCGCATTTTTAGAGATTACCATTTTTGTGCATCCTTCAAAGTTCCGTTAATTTCCCTATTTAATGCTTCGATATTTACTTACTTGGTCATTTCATCTTAGCCTGCCCACGTTCAATGCTTTTGTTTACTCTTTTTCAAAAAAAAAAAGTGGACTGTATGTCCGTGGTGCGTCAGGAAGGCAAGGACTGTATTTCCTCGTTTGTTCCTCTGGACATAACTATCTCAGGATCATCCTCTTGCTATACAAGCTTAGCATTTAAGTCTCCTATATAAAGGCTGTAACGAATTAGTGTTTGTGCTATATATATCTTTTACAATATCCTCATCAAAACTTTCCACTTTCGCTTCTATATGCGCAGTTTTTGGGGCGGGCATACACATAAATAGCGTTTAGTCTGGACAACGTTGCCAGCATATTTCTTGTTTATTATGAAACCTTTTCATCTCTATATGCACATCACAAATGAATAAGTTAATGCTCAAAACAATAAATTATACTGAAATATAACTTTATCGAAAGACTAAGTAAAAAGATGAAAAGTTAAAATAATTCATTTTATTCACAGCATTAAATGTAAATTAAAGCATTCAACTGCAATTCTATGTATAATTATGAATGATTATAAGAATATCGAGAAACTGGATGCTGCTTTAGAATAATTTATGTTACGCCTATGCGAGCCAGTGCAAGAGCCGTGATATCCTAGGGAATGTTCGTTTATTTTGTTTCTTTTCGGAAGATTGCCAAGAGTAAACGGACTTTAAAAATATATGAAGCTGCTTATAACCTCGAGAAATGTTTGTGGAAACCGCGTAAAATCGACCTATATTGCTACCCTCACGTTTGGTTATTAAAAGATAGTTGGAAACTATTATAAATGGACTTGAATGCGGCGCAATAATATTAAAGAATTGATTTCAAAACTCAAATTGAAAAAAGGAAACAACGTCTATCTGAATATGATCATAGGGTGCTATTAAGATCTTAAACTAAGTCGCAAGAAATACCTCATTAGATGCTAGTCTTTTTCGTGTTTATGTCTAGATTATTTGAAGGGTCCCAGATAGATTTTTCAAACATTTGATCTCCAGGCGAATCCTTAGAATCATCTGTGTCAATCAAGCAATAAACGCTGAGCTTCTTCAAGGATTGAGGGTTGAAATTGTTTACTTTACTACGGTTTATAATTATTCCAGAGAAGGCACAGGAAGAGGCAAATTATCTAGACTCTTTCGCCAGAGAAAATGGTTAGAATTCAAAAAAATATGGACCCATTTTTTGATCTCTTTAAATTTTTTATTCTCTTTTGGCTCCAGGGGAAGATGTAAATGCTGAGATGCCTAAAAACCATTAGAGTAGGTAGAACTGTTATGTTTGGGCTTGGTTGCAACCCAATATTTTACGATATTTCTTATTTAAGGATTGAGATCAATTCCAGAAATGAGAAAACGGAAACGACTTTAATTTAGATGAGATTATTAGCGTGTTATCAAGACCTTAATCTGGATCTCAAGAAAAACCTTAGAGGAACGCGTGAGAGTCTGGAATATTTTGTAACTAATATCTAGCTCATTCGCCAATTTGTAAGGATAGTTAATTTATTTTATTTAATTAAGTATGAAAATAGGGCGTGGATTAGATTAACGGTTCTCTTGTCAACTATACTATTTTTTTAATGTGGGCGCCAGGCTCTTAGAGACAATGCAAACAGAAAATATAGAATATGTTGATATCAATAATTATGAATTTATGAAGATAACAATTAATGTCTTATAGAGCCCAGTCCTGCAGTAAATCAAAGAAAATATTTTTAAAAACAATATATTAACAAAATATATGTAAACTAGTAAGTTCACTCAGCGGTAAATCCTTTGATGTAATTCAGCCACATTCTTTTATATCAAGTGACAACTGGAGATGAGCGATGCGCTGCGTAAGTGTCCGATTGATTCGCGTGGCTTCCTCTAGTCAGAGATGTATTCAGGAGATTGTATGGACTCGTACCGAAAGACCTACTGAATGCCGGCCGGGTGAAAAATCAAGTGAAACTGAGCAAAGTTGTAAAAATATTTTCATAGTGGATGGAATAGTGGAATTACCTAAAATTTATTTAAAAATATATAATAATATAATACTTCGGAATCTCATTTTTTACTACACTTCTTTGGTTTCATGAAAGTGATTTTTCAAGGCCACGTTATGACATGGTTTATGTTTTCGTCTCGCGTTACGGCATTTTTGTATCGTTGATTGGACCGGCACCGGCACCGGTTCAAATGACTACAATAAGCTGAGACTAAGTGAAACTAACCAAAACTTGATTCAACGATTAACCAAAACTAACAAAATCTCTTAAAATTGATTATAACGTATCGCAACGGGTTCAAATTACTAAAATAAGTTGATACTAACTGAAACTAACCGAAAGTTGATTGGAGGACTAACCCAAACTAACCAAATCTATTAAAATTGATTATAACGTATCGGAACAGATTCAAATAATTAAAATAAGTTGAGACTAAATGAAACTAACCGAAAGTTGTTGACGAATAACCCAAACTAATCAAATCTGTTAAAATTGATTTTAATGTATTCTGAAAAGCTTGAAATGACTAAAATAAGTTGAGAATAAGTGTAGCTAACCGAGAGTTGATTGAACTACTAACCCAAACTAACCAAATCTATCAAAATTGATTATAACGTATCGGATGACTAAAAGAATTTAAGACTAAGTGAAACTAACCGAAAGTTTATTGGAAAACTAACTTAAATTAAAAAAATCTATTAAAATTATTTATCGGAACCGCATTCAATGACTAAAATAAGTTGGGAATAAGTGAAACTAAACGAAAGTTGAATCGACAACTAACCCAAACTAACCAAATCTATTAAAATTGATTATAACGCATCGGAATCGGTTCAACTGATTGAAATAGTTAAGACTAAGTAAAACAAACCGAAAGTTGAATCGAGGACTAACCTAAACTAACCAAATCTATTAAAATTGATTATAATGTATCGGAACCGCATTAAATGACTAAAATAACTTAAGAATAAGTGAAACTAACCGAAAGTTGGATCTACGACTAACCCAAACTAACCAAATCTATTAATATTGATTATAACATATTGGAACCGCTTTAAATGATTGAAATAAGTTGAGAAAAAGTGAAACTATCCGAAAGTTGAATCGACGAATAGACCAAAGTAACCAAATCTACTAAAATTGATTATAAAGTATCTGAACCGGTTCTAATGACTAAAATAGGTTGAAACTAAGTGAAACTAACCAAAAGTTGATTGAACGACTAACCGGATTAGGTTGGTTAGTTCGGGTTAATCGTCGATTCAACTTTCAGTTAGTTTCACTTAGTCTCAACATATTTCAATCATTTGAACCGGTTCTAAGACGTTATAATCAATTTTAATAGATGTTATTAGTTGGGTTAGTCACCAAATCAACTTTCGGTTAATTTCTCTTAGCCTTAACTTATTTTAGATATTTGAACCGGTTCCGATACGTTATAAACAATTTTAATAGATTGGGTTACTTTGGATTAGTCATCCATTCAACTTGCGTTAAACTTCACGTGGTTTCAACTTATTTTAGTCATTTGAACCGGTTCGGATACGTTATAATCAATTTTAATAGGTTTAGTTAGCTTGGGTTAGTTGTTGATTCATCTTTCGGTTAGTTTCACTTATTCTCAACTTATTTTAGTTATTTAAAGCGGTTCCGATACGTTATAATCAATTTCAATAAATTTGGTTAGTTTGGGTTAGTTTGGGGACGACTACAATCAACTTTCGACTAGCTTCACTTAGTTTCAATTTATTTTAGTCATCTGAACCAGTTCCGATACGTTATAATCTATTTTAATAGGTTTGGTTCGTTTGGGTTAGTCGTTGATTCATCTTTTAATCAGTTTCACTTATTCTCAACTTATTTTAGTTATTTAAAGCGGTTCCGATACGTTATAATAAATTTGGTTAGTTTCGGTTAGTTTGGGGGCGACTACAAGCGTCTTTCGACTAGCTTCACTTAGTTTCAACTTATTTTAGTCAATTGAACCTGTTCCGATACGTTATAATCAATTTTAATAGATTTAGCTAGTTTAAGTTAGTCGTCTATTCAACTTTCGGTTTGTTTCACTTAGTCTCAACTTGTTTTAATCATTTGAACCGGTTCCGAGACGTTATAATCAATTTTAATAGATTTGGTTAGTTTGGGTTAGTGTTCAATTAACTTTCGGTTAGTTTCACTTATTCTCAACTTATTTTAGCCATTTGAAACGGTTACAATACCGACGTCATTATCAATTCTAATAGATGTGGTTAGCTTGGGTTAGTCGTCGATTCAACTTTCGCTTACTTTCACTTATTCTCAACTTATTTTAGTCATTTAAAGCGGTTCCGATACGTTATAATCAATTTCAATAGATTTGGTTAGTTTGGGTTAATCGTCGATTCAACTTTTGATTAGTTTCACTTTGTCTCAGCTTATTTTAATCATTTGAATTGGTTCTGATACGTTATAATCAATTTTAATGGATTTGGTTAATTTGGGTTAGTCATCCAAACAACTTTCGTCTAGTTTCATTTAGTCTCAAGTTATTTTAGTTATTTGAACCGGTTCCAATACCTTAAAATCAATTTTAATAAATTTAGTTAGTTTGGGTTAATCGTCGGATCAACTTTGGGTTAGTTTGGGTTAGTCGTCCAAACAACTTTCGGCTAGTTTCACTTAGTCTCAACTTATTTTAGTTATTTGAACCGGTTCCGATAAGTTATAATCAATTTTAATAGATTTGGTTAGTTTGAGTTTGTCGTCGAATCAACTTTGGGTTAGCTTCACTTAGTCTAAACTTATTTTAGTTATTTGAACCGGTTCCGATACGTTATAGTCAATTTTGATAGATTTGGTTAGTTTGGGTTAGTCGTCGATTTAACTTTCGGTTAGCTTCACTTATTCTCAACTTATTTTAGTCATTTGAAGCGGTTCTGATACGTTATAATCCATTTTAGTAGATTTGGTTAGTTTGGGTTAGCCGTGGATTAAACTTTGGGTTAGTTTCACAGTGCCAAAATATATTTAATATTTACAAAGCATTCCATTATCGTTATATAATATGTACTTATAAAAAAAAATCTGACACCTAGACGATTTTTCCGGTCTTGTCGCCTCCTTCACCTAATTTTATTAACATATCTATTCACTAATCCGACTATAGATTTTTCCTATTTGCCTTTGTATTTTTCATTGCTTCGTATATATTTCCACCGAAGTCCGAATAAAATATTAAAATAGAAATAAAATTAAGGATTTTCACAAATCCGACTCTGTTCTGAACACTCTGCCTACATACGAACGACTGATTAAACTAAAACGCTCCACATGCTGCCAACAAGCTTCGGATTTTCGGCGGCTGGCAGAAAATATTTGGGGGAGTGGAGCTACTAGTTTACATATACTTTGATATTAATTTGACAACTAATTTACAAGTATAAATGATGAGGTTTAAAAAAATTGTTGAAGTTCATATAATCTAATGTAAATAGAACTTATAATATAATTTATGAAGTTTAAGCTGTCACTAAATTGACTATCAATGTGAACAATAAAACAAATTTAATTATTATAATAAGTTGGTCTTTCCAAAAAAAACTCTCCTTGGACGTTCAAATACTCAACTCGTCCAGTTATCTGCAACCACGTGATCGGTTGGGACCTCCACTGGAAACCTCTTCTGCCTGTACCTAAGCTCACCCGCTATAGGCCTATCCAGGGCTTACCGGCAATCCTAGTGATGATTCCCACCTGATTGTGTGCAGATGATGACTTGGAGAAGTTGTTACATAAAAAAAAAGAAATGGACAAGTTTTAGACCAACTTATACCGCTAATTAATTAATTATTCAGGAAAATATCCTGTGGACCTCAGTTCGATATAGGAGGTTTTAACCGAAAACTTGAAAATTTACTGGTTACAGCATATATAATCAGAACTTAAATTACAATTTTAAGTTCAGCAAAAATTATAACTAACTATGGTTAAATAACACTGTAAATAATTACTGTTACTCAAGATATTTCTTTTCTTTACTTTAAGATATGAAATTCCAAAGAAATTATGATTGAAATTTAAAATTCAAAAGAAAATTATGAAACTAGTCCATACAGTGGCTCTCGGCAACTTCAAATAGAAGATAACTAGATTTTTATGATAAATAAGAAATTCGAGGTATAACCTCTCTATAAATGAGTTATTATAACTCAAAATAAGAAATTTCTAATACTTTTTTATATGGCCCTTGGTACATAAACAATAATTGAAAAAATGAAAAAAACGAGGTACAACATCTCTTTAAACGAGTCTTATGACTCCAGATAAGTAATTTTTATTACTTAATCTATATACAGGGTGAGTTTTTTAAAGTGTTACAATGCTATACCGGGAAAACGGTTTGGAAAATGTTCATGAAATTTTGATGACGTCATAGTGATGTAGGGGGACATATTTTTACATTTTTCCCCTTTCTTGATTTTGAGGGGTGGGGGGTAACTTTGACATTTCAAATGGAATGATGTATTTTTGTTTCCAAAATTCGAATCTACATAAAAAACTACGTAAGTATGTGCATTTTATTTAAAATTTTTTCCATGTTTACGGAGCTATTAGAAATTTAAGATATTAGAATAAAAAAACACTTACAACTTATCCACACTTTTTTCAACGTCTATTATGTTTGAGAAGATGTTCAAAATGCCTTCCTTGGACTTCTAAACACTTTCGCACTCTTCGCTTGAATGAATTTCGCACCCGTTCTAACATTTCAGGTGTCACGAATAAGCAGGCAGAACGGATTCGGTGTTTCATGTCATCTAAAGTTGTAGATGCGGTTGCCATTACTTTTTCTTTTATAAAACCCCACAAAAAGAAATCAAGGGGTGTTAAATCCGGGGACAGAGCAGGCCAGTTGATCGGGCGGGATCGACCAATCCACCTGTTTTCAAATATTTGATCTAAATAATTTCGGGCCTGAATTGCATAATGGGGTGGAGCCCCATCCTGCTGAAACCACGGGTCAAGATTTATGTCCATCGGGTTCAATAATTGGCGTAATTGGTTTCTTAAAAAATGTGTGTACATTTCTCCATTTAAATGTCCTTCAAAAAAATGTGGACCAATAACTTTATCCCCAATAATGCCACACCACACATTAACTGACCACGGATGTTGATTTGGTCGAGTTCGCATCCAGTGTGGATTTTCCTGCGCCCAATAGTGAATATTGTGCCTGTTTACCTTTAGAAAAGGAACCAAACAAAAATTAAAAATTAAACCTGTGCTAATGAGAAATAGCTCAATGTCACCTGCCCATAATTATGGAAACTGGCTTCGTCTGAAAAAATAATATTCTTCAAGTATCTGTTATTTCCTTGCATTTGTCTTGTTACCCAATGACAAAAGGTGACGCGATTTTCAAAGTCTTGCCCGTGCAGCTCTTGGTGAAGCGTAATGTGGTATGGATGAAACTTGTATAAGTGCAATATGGTCATAAATGATTTTTGACTCATTCCAGCATCGAAAGCAAGCCGCCGGGAATTTACATGAGGGTCCATAGCTACCACTCCTAAAACACCAACTGCCCTGTCTTCGTTCGTTTGGGTTCTTCTTCGAACTGGCGGTTTCGCCTTTAAATTGCCAGTAGTACGACTTCTGGTTTCCAGCCTTTTGAAGGCCATGTGAGACTTCGGGTTATTAGCAAACCTCTGCCCACACTAGTGCAGCTTGTCTGTAATTTTTTCTGCACTCTCCCAAAATTAACAACATATCCACTTGAACATTAAAATTCGCTTCCATGTTTTAAGCAATAAACATATATTATTAATACAACGTCAAAATTCTTAAATGACTTATGTAAAAAATCGCATTTCTATGGAAACGCGTTATGAAGGAAGGGGCGATCTTAATTGATAAGATTTTTCTCTAATTCAATCAAATTTTGGTTTATCATAATTTCGTAAACATGGAAACAATTTTCTGCCTGCTTATTAGTGACACCTGAAAGGTTAGAACGGGTGCGAAATTCATTCAAGCGAAGAGTGCGAAAGTGTTTAGAAGTTCAAGGAAGGCATTTTGAACATATTCTCAAACATAATAGACGTTGAAAAAACTGTGGTTAAGTTGTAAGTGTTTTTTTATTCTAATATCTTAAATTTCTAATAGCTCCGTAAACATGAAAACAATTTTAAATAAAATGCACATACTTACGTAGTTTTTTATGTAGATTTGAATTTTGGAAACAAAAATACATCATTCCATTTGAAATGTCAAAGTTACCCCCCACCCCTTAAAATCAAGAAAGGGGAAAAATGTAAAAAATATGGTAAAACATGTCCCCCTACATCACTATGACGTCATCAAAATTTCATGAAAAGTTTCCAAACCGTTTTCCCGGTATAGCATTGTAACACTTTAAAAAACTCACCCTGTATATGGCCCTTGGCACATAAACAATAATTGAACGTAAATTACGTCTCAATTAATTAAAGATAAAGATAAGATAATCTACATCGCCTTGATATAGGAACTTTGATAAAATATAAAGAGATATAAACCAGGTAAATTTACACACGTGCGTACTTAAACCTCTCATATATGTAAATTAATGTCGGTACATCATTGCTGAAACGTGACACGGTAAGTGCTAATAATTATATGCCTCGCTTGATGTTACAAATAAACTGAAATATTAATGAAATAAGCCCGAAAAGAAAAAAATATTAGGTAAACTAGCAATATTATGAGAGAAAATTCGAAGGAATTCTACAGAAAATTCAATTTACTGCCTTTACAGGAACAGATAAAATCCGCTCTGAGAATCTCCTCAATAATACTGTCCAATCTAAAAGAAAATACGTAAAATAATATGTGTGACCGTTAAACGATGAAATAATTTCGTTCTCTATAAATTTGGATTAAATCATTATCAAATTACACGAATTTGACCAATAAGATACGCAATTATCAACCAAAGAATTGGTAATCACACCTAAAGGTCACCACAAAAAATTAAGATTGCTGAAATCGTCAATCACTCGAAAGTGCAATATAAAAATGCTAAATTCTCGCTTTAGCCGAATATAATTAAGTGAATTGGAAACAATTATTACTTATGTATTTGAAAAATGGAAATATTATTGAAAAATATGCAGGATGAATACAAGATTTTGAGATCAGAAAATTAATAACACTTACCGCCTCAAACGTTCTCACAAAGATGAAACAACCATCCTTTCAAAATTTTGTACGTTCTACCTATTCTGACTTCCGATGCTCGGATTGGGAAGCCCGGCGTCAAACTAACGAAACACTCAGCATACGCTAAATGTAGCAATCTATTGTAGATTACATGCTTAAATTACAGCTATTGAACAACGTACTACGCCCTTCAATTACCAACTATACTAGATAAGCCCGTTTCTGAACAGATGGTATTCACCCAATAAAGAAATCTGCAATGACACGAATCCATAAATTATGGATATAAATCTGCGTACCTATTCTTTCTTCTTAAGTAGTTCACTGTGCGAAATATATCCATTCACCGATAGGTGTCACTGCCGATTAATATAGCGAACATCGAAAACCATTGATAAATAGATAGAATTAGTGGAGCGGAATCGACTGATATGTGCTTATATCCCGATACAATTTGAAGTGACCGAAATGAAAGTTCAAGCTGTGCTATGAATTGTTTGTGTCAATTAAACAATAAACGCAGAATTTAAAAAAAATAATTGAATACAAATCTTAGGAATTGAAAGTCTAATTTTTCAATCGCTTTGAAGTTTCTTACTCTTTCGTCATTATTGGATGAATTAAATGATGAGAGACTAAGATATGATCAAAGTAGAAAAGACTTATATGTATAGGCTTATTTGTACAAATATAGTAAGACCTACCCTACTTTAAGTGTGGATCGTCTGGTTTAAGGAAGCGGAAAAGTAGAGCATAAAATCATCTCTCAACAAAGTACAACGTCTGGTGCGCATAAGCATAACAGGCACAATGAAAACTTATCCAACAGCAGCAATCGAGGCAATGGTGGACCTCTACACATAGAGGGAGTGGGCGATGAAGGATGACTTATAAAGAGTGAGTTAACATCATTGGCGAAGCATATACTACTCCTTGGGCTCCCCAGGGACGATATAGTCAAAAGATACAATTTTGAAAAATACTTCACGGTCGTGATAAGAAGTAGAGAAGAATTGAAAAAGAACACCACTTGCATTCTCACATCGCAGTAAAGTGTCATAAAATGGTTTACAAATGGGGCAAGAACTGAACAGGGGACCGGAGCCGGAGTATTTGGACGAGGAACCAAATTCTCCGAAGCAACGGAAAAACACCCGGATATATTTCAGGCGGAAATTAACCTCATAGGGAGATGTGCGCAGTTCAGCCTCGACAGAAACTATAGGAAGAAAGAGATTGTCATTATCTCACACAGTCAAGCAGCCATGAAAGCGCTGGGCTCAACAACAATCAACTTCAGAATGATATGGGAATGCCTAGATAGACTAAATGAACTAGGCAAGAACAGGTTGGGAAAGAAGGCAACGAAAAAGCAGACCCATTGGCAAAAGTAGGATCATAAACTCTGCTTTTAAGGCCGGAAACTTTATGTGGCATAGGGGCGCACACCTACAAGGAAGAAATCGGGAACGAAGCGTGAACCAAATGGATCAGGCTACGGGAACGCCTTCCAGAGTTAAGGCAATCAAAGATGTTTCTAGGGCCCCCTCACCCAGGAAGATCAAAACACCTTATAGCACTGAGTAAGAACAATCTTCGCATCCTCACCGGCTTTCTGCCACTGCCGGTTGAGAAGGGACTTGGAGAGAATAAAAATTTAAAACGAAGACAGTTGCCGGCTCTTTGAGGAGGGGGAGGAAAACCTGGAACACCTTCTCACGGAATACGAGACGGTCGCGAACAGTCGAATGGCCTGCTTCGGGTGCTGCAGCGTCGAACAGGAGTAACTTCGATCCATAGAACCATCCAGACTACTTGCTTTCATCACAGCACTGAAGTTAGATGAGATACTCTGATTGAGAATCACATCAACGGAAGTACCATGGAAGGGGGACACAATAGATCTGTATGGGCCGCAGTGTATCAACACCCTCCTAGATCATCCATTCATTCATTCATTGTACAATACTTTACGAAATTTCCTCTTTAAGGATTGAGATCAAATCCAAAATCGAAAAGGTAGTATGAACTTTCAACCAAATGAGATTTTTACTTTACTGTCAAGAAATTAAACATTTCATGAGATGTTATCAATTTCCATGTTTTTTATAGGGCGTGAAAGTCTGGACTATTTGAAGTGATCGAGATGGAAATTTAAGCTAATTCTGAGGAATCTTCTGTGCCAATCGAGCAATAATAGGGTTTGAAAGCAAATACCAGCTATTGCAAATCATTATTCCAGAAAACAGGTCCCAGATGAAGAAGTCTAATTGCTTGCTAAGGAACCATAATTTACGGAAAAAATGCATCACATTGAAGTGGCATACCTTTTCATCTCCAGTGAAAGAAGTAAATGATGAGACTAGAACATGATTAGAGTACGGAGGACTGATATGTTTAGATTTGTTTGTGCAATAATTTACTAAGTATCCAATTTAAGGATTGATATCAATCAAATTCAAAACCGAGAAGGCAAATACTTTTTTATCCAGATGAAATTATTACTCTTCTGTCGACACCTAAATCTCAGCTTCAAGAAATGTTTCATAAGATGCTGCTTATATCCATGTTTTTGTAAGACGTGAAAGTTTGAACTATTTGAAGTGGCCAAAAAGTAAAATTAAACTTAATATAATTCTCAGGAGAATTTTAAGAATTCCCTGCATCAATCGAGGAATAAATGCAGGACATCTTCAAGGAATAAACTGAACTAAGAGTAAATACCGACTACTGCAGATTTTGATTCTAGTTAGACTTGATGGATGATTAAAGTCTTCAAGAAAAAGAGCCTAATGACTTGGTGATGTAAGAAATTCGTTTGGAGCCAAAAGTTCATAAAATATGGACGATTTTCTCAACAAATTTAAAGTTATTTTTTTTAGATTTGCACAGGGCACGAAATAAATGGTGATAGGTTAAAATATGGTCAGGGTAAGAAGGCCTATCATATTTTAGCATCTTCAGCACAATATTTCATGCTATCAAATTTAGGATTGAGAGACCGAGAAGAACTTTTATCTAAATGAGATCATTACTCTGCCGTTTAAAGCTCAATCTGCGCCTCAACAAATGGTTCCTAAAAGCAAAAGTATTCTGAGCGAAATTCTGTCTTATTGAACTGGTTAAGACGAAAACTCACGCTTTTAATTTTCATCCTAGCCATATCATCTATCAATGAAGCAACAAACGCATAGCTTATTCAAATAATGAAATGAATAGAAATCATAATGATTAAAAGTAAATATCGACTTCTGCAGATCATTATTCCAGGAAAAGTTGATGGGAGATGAGAGGAAAAGCTTAGAAAATGATAAGGTTCCAGAAGTCTAGATGATATGAATACATTTTCTAATATAACAGTGGAATATACCAATGCTGAGAAACTAAAATATTCAGGTAAAGGTAGATGAATCATTGTGTTTATATCCACAACAGCGAAGAAAAATAGAATTTTTGTAAAATAATCAAGAATATGAATCTCGTTATAAAATATTGCTTGACAAATAATAAAATAACCATACCCAAGAAAAGTCACCACTTATCCTAAGTGATTTAAAATTGATCTTCAACATTTCAAATCTTTTGCATTGAATAATAAATTGCAGTCACTATTGATTGAATATAGATAAGTTGTGAGGATATACGGTCAATTGGTGAATAACAAGAAAAGACTTACACTAAACTTATTAGTAGTAATGCTATTTTTGGAAGACATCTTTGAGTTAGTATCTACAGCTTAACCTCTCGCTTTTCCAATTGAATATATTGGGTTTAAATACTGCGCATCCTAAACGAAAGAGTATAGTGAACATATGTGATATTTAATATTTCCCAAGATGCGTATAAATTTGTGATCCTGATTCACCACCATTTAGACCAGTGCCTGATTATTCCCTTAGCAAGCACGTTGAAGTGTCAAGACTTGACTCATATTTCTAGATCTAGTATACTCAACAACTCCAACTCAATCTTAGTTATGAATAGTTCAACTTCAAAGTTAATGTTTAAATTGTTGAGGTAATTTTCTTTAACATTGTTGCAGTGCCAGAAGCTAGGATTCCATTCACCGCCCGCAACATGTCCTCTACATCTGTCTTCATCAGCTGGGACCCTCCAGATATCGACCTCATCAACGGAGATTTCCTCGGATACCGCCTCACCTGGAGGCAGATGAACGGCCCCAATGTTACTCAAGAGAAATATATTCGAAATGCTAGTGTTACCGTAAGTATTAACAATAATTTAATCGGTAGTTAGTATCTGATCTTATGAAATGGGCAAAATTCAATGTAGAATTGTGCTGAAATCACTAGATGAATAAACTTTCTCATAATATGTATTAGATTCTCCAGACAGTACAGGAACGAAATATGAATTTAAGAATTAGAAAAGGTAATTTTTTAATAATCTTTGTGGAGAAAAATTGAATCATAAAATTGCAGAACCCACCGGAATAATTCTAGTTTATATCTATTTAGTTTGATCATAGTAATTTTTAAATAAACACTGCTTTCCCACTAACTGAACTTTGTAAATATGTAATTTGTTAATTTATTTTAAATGTCGCTTTTAAATACGTGTTTCCTCCCAGTTTAATTGCACGAATTTCAATATCCATTGAAAATTTATATTAAAGCTAGCATTTGGGATTTTGTAAATATACTTATAAATAAAATCTGTTTCTCATTTATATACACATTAATTAATATTTCTCATTATTGTGTTTTCGATTAATATTTTTTTAAAATATGTCAATAATGTTTAAATGGATTTATGAGCCACTAAATTTTAAGTGTGTACTTAACATGCTAAATCTATGAGGAAACTAATTTAATTAATTTCTCGAAGGAAGTCTACTAATATCGGTTTTAAAGTATAGCACATTATTCTATTACTAAGAGTTGAATTAATTGTTTATCTTGGCTATTAGTTTGTAGTCAATATTTATCTTATGTAAAAACACACAAATAAAAGCTGATTTATGTATTTTGAAAAGTTGAGTCCACAATGAGATAAACACGAATTTACACGACAAAATATCTAATATTTGATGCCCAAAGTGAATGAAATAAACTTAACCTCTTGTACAAGTACAACAGATGGCAACACTAAACATGTTGGTCGATATCTATTAATAAACGTGCCATACTGAACTATGAAGCTTACTCTACTTTTGCATTAAAAGGAATCCTAGGAAACATACGGGGCTTAGTCAATGCCGTATTTGAGATCGGTGGACACCTAGGCTGAACTCGTGGCGCGGTACCGGAGAAAATATTTTTTTTTAACCTGCATAAACCGCATTTTCAGCAATAATTATTAAATTAAAACCTTTTATTTATTAAATTATAGAAAATTTATGTACGATGTACGTATACAGCATTTAAAATATGATAAAGCGACGCGAGGGGGTGATAATGAGAAGAACTGAATAGCATTAAGATTAGAACATTTTAAATTTGGTATATTTAAAATTAACTTAAATTTGTTTTACATTAGGCACATTTGATATGTCTTCGCTGCCAAATAATGTTCCCGAATATTTAATCGAATTTCGACCTCACTGCACCATCTATTATAACTGTTAAATGCAGTGGGTATATAACACTTTAGGGCAACTAAAAATAGCAATTTTTCTGTAAAAATTTCTTCATATCTGCTTTGAATATGTATTTTTGAATACAATGGAGTGAGAATATCTATCATTTTTAGTGTTTTTCTAAGAAATACAGCGCCCATAGATTTCGGCGGTCAACCACTAACGTCTACGTACGCCAAATTTTCGACCTTCGGCTCTGCGCATTTGGCAGCAGCTCAGTGTTGTTTTAATATTTCACTTAACGCGTGATCGTAGGCTCGCTACGGGGCTCAAGAAAAAGAAACTAACCAAGTGCTAACCCAAACTAACCCAAGGCAACACCCAAAACCAAGGAAAAAACAACTTTGAAAAATGCCTGGAGGCTCAAAATTGGCGTACCTAGACGCGAATCAGTCAATTTGGTAACATCATAACCCAAGTGTCATGCGCATACGCCCAATCGCGCAACAGCGAATCTTTTCATTGCTCAAATCGAGTCTGGTTAAGATAAGGTAATGTCTTAATAATGTTTTTTTTTTTTTGGAAAAACTTCAATCAATCGATTTGTTTTTTATTCTCTTTCCAAAAAAGTGAGGATCGTTGAGATATTATCACTTTTTTTGGTAAAAAATTGATATTAAATGTTCGTAATGTCGATGTCGGTGCAATAAGCCATATTTCCATTACAGACGCGATGTTTTTAAAGCAATTTAAGCATCAAGTAGGCTTTGCACAATGCGAAGCAAAATTTCAAAGTTAACAAAAGCCAAATTTAAAACCGTTAATGTCGATTTGTTGACAGCATTTCGAAGGCTTTTTAAAGATCGTAATCGAAACGCAATAAAAATGAAAATTTAAGATTCATTCGAGCTATATGAAATCGTACTAAATTATAGCGATGCAGAACTATAAGACTTTTTAGTAGGTAGCGCTGCGTGCAAACGATTATTCATGCAAGTGCGTAGTGCCTTAAACGAGACGAAACTAACCCAAAGCTAACCGAAGCTAATCCAAGCTAACCAAAATTGTTTCTCATAGGTTTGCATGAAGAATGGCTTGGCTTCGCGCCAGCCATTCTTCATGCAAGTGCGTAGTGCCTTAAAGGAGACGAAACTAACCCAAAGCTAACCCAAACTAACCAAAGCTAACCCAAGCTAACCGAAATTTTTCTCCTAGATTTGCATGAAGTCATTCCTCATGAAAGTGCGTAGTGCCTAAAACGAGACGAAACTAACCCAAGCTAACCGAAACTAATTCTAGCGAACCCAAACTAACCCAAACTAACCCAAGGTAACCCAAACTAGCAACCGGCGCAAGTTATTCTTCATGCAAGTGCGTAGTGCATAAAACGAGACGAAACTAACTCAAGCTAACCAAACCCAAGCTAACCTAAGCTAACCGGAATTGTTTCTCATCTGCGTAGTGCCTTAAACGAGACGAAACGAACCCAAACTAACCTAAGCTAACCCAAGCTAACCGGAATTGTTTCTCATAGGTTTGCATAAAGCGAAGTGCAAGCCATTCCTCATGCAACTGCGTAGTGCCTTAAACGAGACGAAACTAACCCAAACTAACTCAAGCTAACCCAAACTAACCCAAGCTAACCGAAGTTGTTTCCTTGGCGCAAGCCATTCTTCATGCAAGTGCGTAGTGCCTAGAACGAGACGAAACTAACCTAAGCTAACCGAAATTGTTTCTCCTAGGTTTGCATGAAGTGCGTTTTTTTTATGGCAGTGGCACACACACTAAAGGGAGACCCTATGGCGCTCGACGAGCGGTGTGTGTGCGAAGATGTTGATTGACACGGCTCTTGAATATTTGTAAGTTGTAATTAGTGGGAAACAGATGTCCTGGGAGTGAGTTCCACAGTGATGCAGTGCGCCAGACAAAGGAGTTCTTGTAAAGCGATGTTCTAGGTGTTTCCAATTGTACGACGAACTGGTGCGCTCTTGCCGTCTGTCGTGACTGTCTGACAGGAGCTGCCAGGGGCGGGATGAGGCGCCGTGAAAGTATCTGTAAAACAGAGATATCTCGGCTACATGTCTGCGGTGTTCCAGACTATCTAGATTCCGGGTCAACTCCGGGTCGCCGACGAGACGCACAGCTCTCTTCTGAATGGAATCCAGCAGCCTTAGGGTGTGCTTTGGTGCGGCACCCCAGATATGTGAGCAATATTCTAAGCACGGTCTTATTTGCGCTTTGTAGAGCAAGAGCAACTGCTGCGGTGTATAGAGTTTTTTGTTGCGAAATAGCGCACCAAGCTTCTGGGAGGCTGATTTTGCGATGTTAGCAACGTGGTCATGCCAGGACATATTGCTGTTGACCGAGATACCCAGCAGTCCGATTGACGAGGATGAAGCGATGGTCGACCCTGCCATAATGATGTCAGGGCCCGCTGTATTGGCCCTCTTGGTAAACGTGGCCGCTTGGGTCTTTGCTGCATTGAACTGGACCAAATTTCGGTCGCCCCAAGTTTGAACTTTCTCCAGGTCTTGATTAATTGCTGTAATCTGCTCCCGTCTGCGGTGATGAGTCTCAGTCGCTGGTAAGGGTTTTTCCGATCCAAAGTGGATTATTTGTGTCGGTCAGCAGGTCATTAATATAGATGAGGAACAGAGTTGGTGAAAGTATTGCGCCCTGAGGCACGCCCGCATTGATGGTGAATGTGTCCGAGATGTGTCCATCGACTGCAACGTGCAGAGATCGGCTCTTAAGGAAACTGGCAAGCCAGCTGCAGAGAGAGGCTGGCAGCCCGAAGGACGGTAGTTTGTTGAGCAGTCCGCCATGCCAAACTCTGTCGAATGCCTTTGAAATATCCAACGCAATCGCTCGAAGCTCTCCGTAGTTCTCAATTGCCCTACTCCATATATGAGTGACATAGGCCAATATATCTTCTGTAGATCTCTCTTTGCGAAAGCCGTATTTATTATCGCTGATTATTTTGTTGTTCTCGAGGTACTTGAGTAGTTGCTGATTGACTACACGTTCCATGACTTTGGAGATTATTGGAAGCGAGGCAATTGGACGATAGTTTGAGGGCGTGGTTTTCTTGCCTTTTTTTGGAACAGGTTGCACTCGAGCGACTTTCCAAGAAGATGCGTAAATCCCTTTTCCGTAAGACAAAGAAAAAAGCCTGGAAAAAACGGGTGTTAGTTCGTTGGCGCAGTTTTTTAACACGATGCACGTAGCGCCTAAACCGAGACGAAACTAACCCAAACTAACTCAGAGTAGTTCGGACTATGTCGTAGGTAACGCGGAATAGCTTGGAGTAGGTCGTAGGTAATGCGGATTGGCTTGGAGTACGTTGTAAGTAGCTTGAAGTAATTCGTAAGAAACGCGGAGTGGCTCGGATTAGATCATAAGTAGTTCAGAGTAGTTTGTAGATCGCTCGAACTAGGGCGTAGGTAGCTCGGAGTGGCTCGGACTAGCTTGGATTAGGTCTTAAGTAGCGCGGAGTGACTCAGCCTAGCTTGAAGTAGGTTAGAAGTACCGCGGAGCAGGTCATAAGTAGCTCAGACTAGTTTGGAGGAGGCTGTAGATAGCTGAGAGTAGGTCGTAGTTATCGCGGAGTAGCTTGGAGTAGGTCGTAAATAGCGTGGAGTGACTCAGACTAGCTTGGAGTAGGTCATAAGTAGCTCAGACCAGTTTGGAGTAGAGTGTAAATAGCTGAGACTAGGTTGGAGTCGGTCGTAGGTTAAAGTGGCTCGGGGTAGGTGGTAAGTTGCGCTGAGTTGCTCGAAGTAGCTGGTAGTTTGTGTTAGTTTGCGTTATCACTCACTTCTCTCGCTCGAATAGCAAACACAACAACCAACCCAAACTAACCCAAACTAAGTAAAAAAAATAAATTATTTAATAAAACAGATTTCATTACATTAATTTGAATTAGTTTCTGTTCGTTTTACTCCCGGAGTATCCGGAGGCCAACGCATGAAATGTAGCGCACTTATTTGGCTTACTTTGGATTGGCTCTAAGTCGAGTAAAAGGGCCATTCATTCAATTCACTTTGTCTTATTTTCAATAAGAGAAATGTGCAACGTTTGGCAATCTTGACCGAGACCTCCGTGCCAGTGTGTCAAATATCATTATTTCATGTTTTAAAATCTTTAAATTTGCTTGCTTCAGAATGCTTCAGGTTTGATTTTGACTCTCATCTGCGCAAGTAGTAAGGTGTTTTAGTGATTTTGCACAAGTTGAAACTTAAAACTTGAACTTTGGAGACTCAAATGTGGTGGTTCCTCAAATTTTCTTCGCTTTATCTCAACCAGAATCGCTTAAACTACTCTAGACACCCTCTTGAGAACAAAAGAAAATTTGCAAGGTCGGACAACCTATAAATTATTATCTTTTCAACCAGACCCCATGTAAGTTGTAATAATTTAAAATTTGTAATAATTTCTATATAAAAATATTCACAAAATGAATGATAGTAATTGTATTTATTAAAAAATTTTGAGTTTTTTTGTCAAATTTGACATATGAAAAATACTACTTGATGCTTAAATTCTCTTTAAAAAGTCATTTCTGACATAAAAGTATGGCTTATTGCACCGAACATTTAATATCAAATTTTTACCAAAAAATCGTGATAATATCATAATGATCCTTACTTTTTGGAAAGAAAATAAAAAAACGAATTGATTGATACCAACATTTTTCCAAAAAAACCTTGCCCGTAAGTTACCATAAAGTGATATGTCACAATGCAGTAAATTCTAGCCTGATACCTGCTTTAATGTTTTCGACAAGAAATAGTGACTGTCCAAAATAATGTTGGTACTATTTCACTGACCTAATTGTACCAGAATCATTATGACAATTTATTAATTTAATTAATTATTCTTGATTACGGTTTGCATTAACGTTAGTCAGTTGGGGTAGGATCATCAAATGCTTCTTTTCTTATTTGGTCTCTAAATACCAATTTAAATGTGCAAAATTTTAAGCTACCCAGGGCAAGTTTAGTTCTAGTGAGTTTAGTACGCCCTCGAAGTTTTCTTTTTAATTGAAGGAACACTAGGTCGAGGTGTATGGGCCAAGGCCATGTCACTTTTCGACGGCCATTTGGTAGGAGTGGTCGATAGCTCCATATTTATAATTTTACAGACCATCTTTATGGGAGTTTGAGCGAAAACCACAAAAATAGGTCTTTGTATTTCTTATCTTACTTACTTGTGTGTATTTTTGACGAATTAGTCACAGGGAACCTATTTTCTTTACTGAAGGATTTTTACCTACTGGACTTGGGAAAGTCACATGGAATAGAGGTTCCACACACCTATAAAACTCTCGTTAGAAATCTAACACCTTGAATTGAGGTAAATATTTAATAGTATTTAAAGAATGTATTCATGAATTCAATATTCAATATATTTAAAATATTATCTATAATGTAACAGTCTGTAAATTAGAATTGTTTCCATTAGATTACTCACTGATTTGACCACTGTAATCAAACTTCTACCTAAAACATAGTTTTTAAAGCTTTACGCCTCTTTCAGACAATACGGATTTTAGCCGGTCCGGTTTATTGGTTTTAACGTGTAGTCCAGTAGTGCATTAAACTAATTGTCACAAGGTTTTAATGCACCACTCACGTTAAAACTAATAAAACCGGACCGGCTAAAATCAGTATCGTCTGAAAAAGGCCTTAGTTAACTTAGAAATATCTTTTAGGGATAACCTACTAATTATTTTCACAGTTTATCGTAATTTTGCTATTCGTACTGTACTGGGCTTCGTTACATTGTTCGGAATGTGTAGCCACATTTTGGGTCACTCCATCAAATTTAATTATAAAGTATTAGAAAGATTAGTCTTTATAAAATGAAAGTTTCATTTTGGGGGATTTCAATGTCTTATATTATTATATTAAGTATATATTTTTGATATTATTGCAAGATTAAATTAAGGGGTTAGTGGTTTAATAAAGTTTAACTAGATGACTGGGGATTGTGCCAATGAACTTTCCTTTCGCTTAAATAATTAAGATCGAGAAATTGAGAAATTATTAATTAACTGAGGATTTTGTGTTGAACTGCTCTGCTGGTCACAGATACGGCCAATGATTTATGTCTAGTGTTTTAGATCTTTGGTAATTTTTAGGTTTTTTTCTCCATCCTTACTAGCTGTTTAAAAGCTTACGTGCTTGTGGTGCTCATTATTTTCGCATCTTACAAAACCAACCACTATTGGTGTAGCTGCAATTATACGACGATTTTTGTTCCATCGTATGGGTTAGGGGAGATCTTAATGAAATAATGAATTTTTATCTTTGTTAATGAACTACTGATCTCATACCTAATGAAAGTTAATCTGATTTTAAGTAATTATATCTACAGTTTATGTATTTAATTGCTCTTATATCTTAAAGATACATTTGCTTCCAAGAACTTTTATATTTGCAGAATTTTGCTTTTAAGCTAGTATTCGTAATAAGTAGTGATTTCTATATAGCAATTAGATTTTTTTACACGAAAAGCCTTTGCAGTTGGTATATGTTATACTGACTCAGGTAAATATCTGATATTGCCACTGTAACGCCCAGTTCCCAAACAAATACAAACCTAATTTACATAAATATACAAGTTTACAATAATCTCCAACTTCACAATAATCTCCAAGTTCACAATCGGTGATACAGCCTTTAGTGTAGGAACAATGGCGGCCCCCAGCTTTTAGACAGTGGAGAAGGGTCGTGGTGAGTTATAATGCCTGAGCGCCACGCGGTTAACTTATTGCCATGCCCTGATGTTGGATCTTCAGTGAGATTCGACCAATAACCACGAATTGCTCTCCTCCCCGCTGTAACCTATTGAAAAACTTGGAAGGGGAAACAAAAAGAAATATCACCCCAATTAAACAAAAATAACAAGTGTATATTCCGTATTGGTGACTATACTTTTGAATTAAATAAGAAAAGTAATTGCTACAAGAATTTCCTGTATATGTAGCTATGACAATTAATATATAAATGTATGCTAAAGATGGAATATTAAAAGTAACGGTTTAATGTTAAATAGTACTTCATGTTATATCTACGGCGCCCTATAAATACGAATACGTGATCACGTGTCGTTTACATGCCCTTGATTGGTGTTATCAACCTATGCGGTACAAAAATATGATAACTTCTTCTACTTCTACACTCTAAATAACTCTAATCAATAAGCGAGAAGCTAACGTGCTAGTTCAAATGTACTAGATTCATGGAAGTATAATATTCACCTATTAAATGGTATCCATAACAGAGGTAAACCTATATGAATACGCGTCGATACGTTATGCTTGGATGCGAACAACTATTTATATTATATAACGCGATCAAGACTACGCTGGAATGAATTAATAACACGCCAAAACTGTCCGGATTAGCTGGATAATCCAGTATACCTATGCTAACTATTGAGAATAATTCGTTACTCCCAAATAACTTGAAGGTAGCTATATTTTAAATTAAGTCAAATCATTAATACTTTCATTAAGCAAATTCATCCGAAACTTTAATTTAAGTAGCCCTAAATCACCAATCAAATAAAACACAATAATAAAATGTAATAAAATAAAAGTCCCAAAATTCTCTAGATAATATCCTAAATTAAGACTTATCTGATACGTTATCAAGCCAACAGTGAGTTCATCCAGGATCTAGGTGTTCGTCGAATCACTGGAGCGTCAAGGTTGAGAAGACACGCTCCGTATGCGTTGAGGCTTGGATCAGACAGCGAGGCACGCAGTCAATTGATGGTTACTCCGAAACCACGTGTTGTCGGAGGAGTCTCAGTATGCAGTCTGGAACCCCAGGTAGGAAACCGGATCGTAAGAGGACAATGGAAGGCCCATAACCAATGATCCCAAAATAAAAATCCAAAACAGAAATCCAAAAATAGAAACAGAAAAACGGAAAACCCCTGAAACAAATAGGGCAAATTAGAACTGTGATCAAACCAAAATATGAAGGAAACAGGTACGAAACCTCAACAAATAACAGATCAAAACAATATCTGTATCAAAATTACTCAAACAACATACCTTTAGATGTTAAACGGGGTTCAAGTGTGTGGCAGCTCTCGAAAATCAAATCCCCAAACGTGGGTGCAGGGGGTCGAATCTACAAATCTTCCTTCATTGTGATGATTGTAATCATCCATCAGACGAGAAACCATCGACGACCACAATCCTGCTCAAGGGCTTCGTTGAATAATCCCCTAACTAGGGCACTGTATATTTCACACTAAATATCAGTATCTCAACGAAAATTCCCAATTTCGAGAGCTCGGCACTGAAACCTACTGGTTCCTTCAAGCTCACATAAAGACTAAATTGGCTTGCTCCGAAAATGACGAGCTAGCAGAATTAACATCGCGCCGGCCCAACATACTATGTTGTCAACAGCGTCCTTATTTGTAACAAAGTACTAGAAAGTTATGATGTCATACTTCCGGATTCGCCAAATCAAGCGCTAAGCGACTCATTATCGAAATGACTTATATCAGTTAGAATCTACTTTTAAATGCTCGGTGGGAATATATACCCCACGCGTTATGCGGCAGTCTAAAATTACAATCAACATGCGCCACTAATAGCATTATGCCAAACAAGGCATTAACTTGGCAACCGTGTCGACCGTGAAGACCACGCGCTTGTCCAGAAAGCTGTCACTTATACCGCCAAAATTATCCTCCACAGACTATGTGAAACATAGACCAATTTCGTTTGCGTCGGTAGAATCTACTCCGAGCTGAAATATTATCGAATTTATGAATGGAGAGTTCGTGTAATACTGCGTCAATATACAAGCCTAGAGGGCTAAACATTTATACTATCCAATATAATCAGCAAATTCAAGCGTATGATAGCTATATCCTACAATAAATGCAACGCGAATTAGAGTGGTTCTCGAGTCGATATCGACGGACGGATTCAATGCGAATTCCACCGATCGTGTAGTCTATGGTTTAAAACCGGAGTGACATGACATACTTCTAACAAACGTCAATGTTTCATTCCCAAAATGAAAATATTCCGTAATCACCTAAGCAAAACAATGTATTATCAATTATAAATCAACGAGAAAATGACCATCAAGTGTACAAAAAGTAAGTTATAATTACAGTGCTAAATATCCCTAAATAACCTTAAAATATAACTCTACATGCATTATAGCCCAAACTCCAATTACTCGGCTAATCTGTAAACAATCTATCAATGTTGTTTTATTTTAGACACAACCCTCCAAGAAAGGCTGAAATGCATTCCAGATGCCCAAAATACCTCGAATCAGCAATTAAAGCCATAATTAGCAAGGTCGAAAACAGTGGATAGCCATCAAGGTGTATTATCGAACTGAAATAATGAAAACAAGCCAAATGATTAGAAGAAGGGTTTCTTTCTCCATTTAGAAAGACAGCATAATAGGACAAAACCAAGGGGAAAATACCAATATACAACGAAGCTTTGTGGTTCCAGCTGCAACAATATATCGTGTGTGTAAAGTTAATTCGTTCAAAAGAAGGCATGTACATTTGATATATTATAAAGACATAAATATGAAATATTTGCTTTAGAATACCTAGTTTAATGGATTGGGTTCCATGCTTTTCCAATACTAGTCCTATTGTTGTGATTATCTAATTTTTGTAGTCTATTGTAATAAATAATATGATGTTTGATTATTTTCCCTCCAGAAATGGATCAGTTTTTAACATGATCCTTCGCCATTTCGTCCAGAAACCAGGTGATAGTATAATATGTAATCGTAGCCTGTTACACCACTTAACGATTCGTGATCACGACTTGCTGGGCTTACTTAGCTTTAAGTTTCTATATCATTGTGCAACTTGTATCAATGTCTACCATTAGCATATTTGAAGAGCTGTACGAGCTTTAAAAGCTTATACAGAGTGTGTATTTAGTCTGGAAGCGGTCCAATATCTCAGTTAGTTTTGATTCGACTTGTATGAAATTTAGTATACCATGGTAAATCAATATTCTGAATTTATTGGTAATAAAGGCGACGTTGCAAGGTGTTTAATTTCATAAGAAATCAAAGCATACTTTGCAATTTCAAATGAGTATCCAATTTTTTTACTACATTTTCGCATTCTCTTTAAAATTCTACACATCTTTTATGTAGCATACCCTATACTTAAATTTGACGTACAAGAAGATATTGAAGTCAGAAAATTGCCATTTTTGAAAATTATTGAAAATTATGTTTTAATGGCTAACAAATGAAACACCAATTTTTTGATGTTCTCCATACGTAGTAACTTTAAAATTATCATTGCCCAGCTATGTAGTATTTTCATTTAAAAATGTATTACTTATGAATTTTAATTTGCTTTTACTTTATTAAAATCAAGAATCTAATAAGACACTGAGGTTCTATAGGAGCATGTCAATAATATATTTTATTCCCAAGTAATAGAGCTGCGCATGGGGTCAAAATAAGACTGAATGAACATTTCTAGAAAGGGGTTATTTTAATCTCCATCCGCCGAAGTTTAGATGGAAAATAAAATATTAGGATGCAATATCCTTGGTGATCTCTATATACTGATTTACTACCTTGGAGTTCCTCAGTGCTTCCTGAAGGTTAAAGCCGGAGGTGCCTAAGGCTGTGTGTGATGTCACTGGAAGATGTTCTGGTGTCAGGGATATCAAAAGATGAAAAAACAGTACGAGGTAGTTAAGGAGATCACAAGGAATGTTCACTGTTCTGTCTCAATTTCGCGGGAATGTCAGCTATTCTAGCTATTATTGAAAGAGAAATAGATAAACAGGGAAATAATCCTTCATTTCAAATCAATTAATTTCCCTCCGCCAATCTGAACAGAACTTCTGTAAATAAATTGATTATGGAGCAGTTGTATTTTAGAGCAAGTTAAGTACGAAATGAATACTTAATATATTCTAAAAGAAATAAATTAATAATAGACTATCAAATTAAAAAGTAGTTAGCTAAGTAGTTATATAAAAATCAGATATTAAATGAATGAAATCTATTTCAATCAATATAGGAAATCAATATTAGACAAAGATAAACGTAAATTTGACAAAAGATGCAAAAGCAAATATTAAACTTATGGTGTTGCTTCTGTCAAGACCAAAGTTGCCTTGAGAAGGTACTCTATAAATATTGAAGTTAAAAAAAATAGATAAGTATTGGCTTTAAAATATCTAACTGAGATCACCTTTAACAAAATCATATAACAAACGAAGGAGTTTTGTCTGATTAAAATCGTGCCATAATGAAATGAATGCATAAACTACTAAATAAATATCACCCTGTCCTAAGTTTGAACTTGCAAAATTATATGTAAACATTAAAGACAATTTATAAACAACGCGAGCAGTCAATGGGAGCGATTATTAATCTTAAACGTGCAATAATCAGCACATTTTATCATATAAATACACTAGCAAATCATCAGTTCGGCAGACTTTGTACCTCATCTAAAAGACCGCTCCTGGGCAGTACACATTGTACGCTTAGGGTTCTACCCCATGACAAGTTCCTTACCCTAATCTGAGTGGCGCTCGAGCACATATTCGTGAACTCGAAGGTTGCCTATCCACAGTAGTACAAAAACGAATCTACGAGAGATTTGTTAAAGTTCTGAGAAAGATAATTTTCAAAGTAAAAGTCAGTAGTTCAAGTGCAAACTTTAAGTGAAACTTTAAGTGAAGAACTAACTATAAATGAAACGCAACACAAACTCTTAAGGAAAACTATATTTATAAAACAATGAACAGAGACCTATAAACGATTCATAAATATACCTCAATCGAGATAACACTTAATAATCGAATATAATATAAGCTTATGAAGTTTCTGACCAATAGACATTGTTAACGTTTTCTCATTAAGTATTTGACTAATAACAGACATTGTTATTGTTTTTAACTGAAGTGCTATCTTTATCATCTCTTCTCATCTGACGTAAATCGATCCCAAATCTGAGCTATTAATCAAGATAGCTGCCGAGAATTGTTGTTGTAAATGTCGTCGTGTTTTCGTAGCTAATTCTAGTTCTTTGGAGTGCAGTTTATGTGGTTTATGGTAGCACCGAAGCTGCACAAGTCTCACTGTACCGGGATTTAATAAAATCGTAGCCACGGCTAGCAAAACCGGTACACATAGCTAATGTTGTGAAAAATGTGAATCGGTTAAGTTTAGGTGTCGTGCTTCACTTCAATCAGCTGAGCTTGACAGCGGGAACAGCTCGGATCAGGTTCCGTCGCTTAAACGAACACAGCAAATTTCCAATATACCTGATAGGTCAGAAACCAGATTTGTGACCAATTGGCGATGCGATAAAGGTGCATGCGGCCAAACAACATCCAAGTCCGATCCATCAGCTGATGTTCAATCAGCTGATATTTTGAGGTTAGGTGAAAAAATCCAGGATCGTTTGGTAAACAAACAAAACATTGAAATGCCTGATGTTGTTTTGATAATTCTAAATATTTTCAATGCAATTAATGACCAGAATAATAAGCTGACGTGTGTTTTGGAAGAAATAAAACCTATCCAATCTGGTGAGCTGGGATCTGTAGTGTCTGAACATAGACCTGAGGTTAATGAGCTTAAAACGGAGCTTGAGCTTCTTAAGATACAAGAGGTGAATAAACCTTCAATACCTTCCCCTGATCGTCAACAGTCTCATGAGGAGCTCCTTGAGGAAATGCATGATAGAGCAACTAGATCCAAAAATGTAATTTTCTATAATATTCCTGAGAGTAATGCCGAGGAATCTGGAGTTCGCTTAGAGTATAATAAAAAGTGCATTTCAGAGTGTTTTGTTAAACTGAATATCAATTGTACAGCCTTCAAAGCTTTTCGATTAGGTTGTCAGAGATAAACAGAGACCATTAAAGATAGTTTTTACTGATAGTTCTATCGCAACTTTAGTCCTTAGAAACCGTAAATTGCTGACTAATAGTACCACACAGATTAGGGCTGATCTAACACCGATTCAGCGTAAGCAACTTAAAAGTACTCATGATGAACTGGCTTTGCGGCAACACACTGAGCAGGACTTACAAATTCAGTATATCAATGGTATACCTAGAGTGGTTCAATTAAGAAGTAAAAACAACCTAAGCAGACTAAAAAAAACTAAAAATCTATTTTCATAATGCAGGTGGCTTGAGAACAAAATTATCAGATTTGCGTGATGCTGTCAATAGTTGCATATATGATGTTATAATTCTTGTTGAATCTTGGCTTAATGACGATTACTTAGATACAGAGCTGGGTTTTTCGGATTTTAATATATTCCGACAGGATAGAAGTGTTTCAGGCACTGGGAAGCGGAGAGGTGGTGGCACACTAATTGCTGTTCGCAGATCTCTTAAAGCGAAATTGATACAAAGTAGTAACTCAAGTGTAGAACATGTGTTGGTTTATGTTTCCCATGGGGCGAGGAATATTTTACTTGGTGCTGTCTACATTCCTCCAGCTTCTCCAGTTCCAGTTTATGAGGAATTCAGTTCCTCGACTATCAATCTTGTCAGTGCTTACCAGAATTGTGAAATTTTGTTGTGTGGTGATTTTAATTTGCCTCGGGCCGTGTGGGTTAACACTAACAATGGACTGTGTGTGGAGGAGGCTGAGTCGGTGGGATCAGCTGGTTTGTTGTGTACATGTTGTAACTGCCTCAATATCAGGCAAGAAAATCCTTTACCTAACAAGTTTGGTGTATTTCTTGACTTGGTTTTTACAAGTTTATGTAATGTTGAAGTATGTCACGCCTCAGAGACTTTGTCACCAGTTACTGGGCGCCATCCTGCTTATGAAATCAACTTTCCAATTATTTGTGCTATCGACCTTAAGTATGATGTTTATTACTATGATTTCAAAAACTGTGATTTTGTTGCAATCAATAATATTTTGGCAAGTGTTCAATGGGATGTTGTGCTTGACCGGTATGATATTAATAGGAGTGTTGATTCTTTTTATAGCATATTTTATTCAGCAATTGAAATATTTGTCCCTATTAAACATTTTAAATCAACTAACTTTCCATCTTGGTTTAGCAGGAAATTACAGAGCCTTGTGGCTCAAAAGAAAGCGGCTCACTCAAAATTTAAAAATAGTATGAATGAAAATGATTATGCACATTTTGCTTTTTTGAGGGACAAATGTAAAAATCTCCGTAAAGAGTGTTTTAACTCATATATTGATAGGGTTGATTCTGAAGTGTCTTATAATTTTTGGAAACATGTTAATAGTATGAGAAAGTAAAGTACATATCCCTACTCCATGCATCTTAATAACGAAGTTGCTGGAAATGGTCATGACATGTCAATTTATTTGCCAAAAATTTTGCATCTACGTACAGAAATGTGGTCAAGGAGGTTCCTGAGTATAGTTTTGATTTTGGTTTCAATTTTAATTCATTAACTCTATCAATATCAGAAATATTTGATGGTATTATGTGTCTTGCTACTTCATGTTCCTATGGGCGAGATGGGATATCATCAGTTTTTATAAAGAATTGTGTTTGTACTCTGAGTGGCCCTTTGCATCATCTTTTTAATTTATCTCTGTCATCAGGCATTTTTCCCGATTATTGGAAAGTGAGCTTTTTAACACCAATCCACAAGGCCGGTGATAAAAGTGATATTATTAACTATAGATGTATTAGCATTCAGTCTGTTATTCCTAAGCTTTTTGACAGACTGTTCTCATCTCACTTTTCTTGGCGTTGCAGGATGTTATTTAATGATCATCAACATGGGTTTGCTCAGGGTAGATCTACGGTGACCAACTTGCTTTTCTACCAATATGATTTGGTTTGTGCGTTGGAGAGGTCTGTGCAGGTAGATAGTATCTACACAGACCTCTCTAGGGCATTTGATAGAGTAAGTCATATTCATATTTTAAAGAAGCTTGAGGCTATGGGCCTTGGTACAATTCTGTTAAGTTTTCTTCAAAGTTTGTTGACCGGTCGTTCACAGTTAATCAGAATTAACAACTACATTTCTAACAGCATTAATGTTTTTTCAGGTGTTTCCCAGGGATCACACATTGGGCCACTCCTTCTTAATCTATTTATAAGGGATCTTAGTGATGTTATTATTCACTCAGAACATCTGGCTTTCGCTGATGACTTCAAATTATATAAGACCATTAGGTCTTCTTTGGATTCTTAATTGCTCCAAGAGGATTTAGACAATGTTAGTGTTTGGTGTGAAAGTAACTGTCTTGATCTGAATGTAAAAAAGTGTGTAAGTATGTCCTTTAGTCGATCTAATAATTTTGTTATCCATCATTACACTATCAATAATACTATCCTTCAATCTGTTGACCAGGTTAAAGACTTGGGCGTGTTGTTTGATAGAAAGCTCTCTTTTATTCCGCATATTTGGGATATTGTGAATGGGGGTATGAGAAATCTTGGTTTTATAACTAGGAATAGTGCTAATCTATCACCTCACTGCTTCAAGGTATTATACTGCTCCGTACTTTGCTCTTCACTAGAGTATGCTTCCATTGTTTGGGCTTCATACTATACTTGTCATATAGAGAGTCTTGAAGCTGTACAGAAGACATTTCTGAGAGGTCTTGCTTATCGGGCCAATATTAATATATTCCGTAACTACTTCATTGACTATAATATTATTTCCCATCACATTGCAATTACTACTCTCCAATTAAGACGTTATCATTCAGATATGTTAACAATGTATAAAATCCTAAATGGCTTGTACTGTTGTCCTACTATTTTACATGCTATAAGATTTAAACTTATCATAGAAGAGTGGACTCCCCTTTGTTTCACATTCCTTTCCACTCAGCTAACTACGGATTTTATTCTCCTCTTACGAGAACTTTGCGTTGCTATAATTCTAATGATTTGGACCCATTTGACAAAAACTTTCGTTCTTTTAAAGCCAAAGTCAAACTATTAAAGCTATGAGTATATTTTTTATGTAAGTCTTATTAGATATTTTCATTTTTTGTATTTACTATTATTTTTATTGTATATTTTTGTTATATATTTTTTTATTACCTTTGTATTGGCTCTGCCGTATATTAATGAATAAATAAATAAAAAATAATAAAAAAAAATATATATATATTGCTGCATGCTAATCAAGGCGTGGTCGTGGAAAAAAACCTATCCTATCGCACCGTTAATCTCATTAAGTCTTCTCGCAATAAACGGCGTGATTTTTTTAAAAACCTATCGTGACAAAATGGTGGAGGTGCCGTGATCTACGTCAAAAAACAAAGATCTACATCAAAAACAATTAAATTAATCTTTCCCGCAGTGTCAATTAAACTTAACAATTGATCAATGTTACAATCTACGTCGATATACTCACTAACACTAATAAAATTCAAAATCTTCAATAAAAGCAAATCGCGCATTAACTTATTTCAT
Source organism: Pissodes strobi (assembly GCA_016904865.1). Taxonomy (NCBI): domain Eukaryota; kingdom Metazoa; phylum Arthropoda; class Insecta; order Coleoptera; family Curculionidae; genus Pissodes; species Pissodes strobi. The sequence continues at coordinate 201,852 of MU182610.1, read as the reverse complement.
CGTCGTAGTTTACAAGTCGCCACCTAGTAGCAGTAGTTAAAGGCAATGAATTCATTGAAGTGGTGCATCCAAGTGCCGCCATCTAGGAACAGTGAACGCAAGCTTAGGAAAGAGATTACTGCTAGTTGAGGAAGGTTAGGTTAAGGAAGATTTGAACCTGGTCAATCTGCATATGGTACGACCGAGTACAGGTCCGTATTTGCAAGGAAAAAGACACAAAATTAAATACTGATTCATATGATAATTAAAAAACGTCAGGAAGCCATACAACAGATATGTTTAGGATAAAATAAAGGCAACAATGGAGCAGGAAGCAGGATAAACTAGTGAAGAAGACGAGGTTACGGAAAATATAATTATATATCAAACAAGAACACAAGTAAAAGAAGAAGCTAAGAGAAACTAAGAAGAACCTAAGAGGAAACTAAGACAATCACAAAAATTAGGTGAGAGGCAAATTCTCAATTGTAAATATTTGTAGTATAAAACGCAGGTGCTCATAAAAAATTATATATACAAAGCACTTAGAAAATTAACATATAAAGGAAAATAATAAATTGTATATAGTGAAACAGAAAACAACTCAACTTAAATAAACATAATATAAACCTGAGTGTTAATAAGACAGATAAAACATTTATGAGGTTAACGAACTGTATATTTGAAAACAGACAATATATATAATATAGATAGTACATAGAAGGATTTATGAAGACAAATGAAATTGGAATAAATCATGATAAGTTAAGTGTTAAACTATAGAAGACTAAATATTAGTGAGAAAACCAATAAACAATGTATGCAAAATAAATAGTTGAAGCAGATGTGAAGATATATATAGTAAAGCAGAAGGAAACCAGTTGCAAATGAAAAAGTCACAGCAAAAAAAATAGGCCTCGGAAAACTTGAGCATGGACTAAAATGGCTGACTGAGAAATTCATCAAGGAAGTCAAAGCAAAAATTTTGGTACCAAGAAGCATTAGAGCATGAAGTAGGGCGTAGTTCCCAGTTGAAATGTTATATAAGCAAACATGTTTATGTAAAGTGCGAATAAATAAAGTATTGAAGTTCACGGGCCTAAAATAATGAAGACTATTGTGAAATAGTGTAAATATCTTATTTCTTTATCATCTCTTCCCATCTGTCGTAGATCGATCCCGAGTCTCAGCTATATTCCTGCACGCTAAGCAAGACGTGGCGTTGCAGAAAAAGCCTATCGCGCCGTTAGGTCTCATTAAGTCTTCTCGCAATAAACGGTGTGATTGTTTTTAATACCAAATCGCGACAATATTAGAATAAAGTTTTACCGCTGTGTTTGTACAAAAATAATCAAAATATTATTATTTGTTGTAAAATAATTAAGTAATTGCCAAATAATATATTTAAAAGGAAAATAAAAAATTATATTAGTTATTATTGTACTAAACTAAAAAAAAACAGTAGCATGATTGAATTTGTATAGTATAATGCATAGTGTAATTATGTCGAGCCATTACAGTTTCCTATTTTCTATAAGATGATTGATATTTATCCTTCGACCTTGAAAATTCGATACTGTTGAGACCAGGTCGGTTCACAAAATAACTTGACCTAGTGTCAAGATATAAAGTTATTAATTCTAGTAGGATTAAACGTAATTCATGATACGGAATTGTTAAAATTACTGCAACATCATTCTCCATTTCCAAAATATGAATTTTAAAATTTTGTAAAGCTTTACAAATTTTTTGATGATAACGTACCTATCACTAAAGCAAAGATAAGTACTTATTATTTTTGAAAAATAATGTTCACATATTTATTTTCCTAAAAACTTGCTAGGCAGGAGATTTTTCCTTTTGATATGACATGTAAATAACGTTACAAGTTAGCATGGAATTTTTACGTTGAAATCTGAGCAACAAAACCATAAAAATATCCTAAATCTGTTATTTATAACAAAACTCAAACATTGATTTTTAGTGAGTGTTGAAATCTATTTCGATGGACGTCGAGCAATATTCACATTTGGCGAGGAATTTTACAGTCCGAAAAACCACAAAAATTTTATGACAATTCTTATATAATCACTATACTCGCTACAAAGTTTCAATTTTACTATCGGCTTCTCGTGGATTATCGCCCATGTTAAGTTTTTATATTTAAATTTATTACCTTATACCCGTAAACTGTTAGTGTCATCATAAAAATTGCAGCTGAAATAGCTATTCTGATACAATTTTATATGTCTTGTTAAGTTTTCTGTTTAAGCGCACTTAAATGTTATTTATGTTCATGCATCTTTTCTGAGTGGATATTTTACCATCGTTGCTTTTGTTTTTAGCATTAACTTGTAAAAGAACTAACCACCTTTTTCTTTCCACAGACATATATCACAATGTTTTCTTTAAAATTATAACATCTAGGGCCGTTACTTTCAACTTTGTTTAATAACTGCTAAATTAATCAATGTTTTGAATATCACACATCTATTAATTTTTACGAATGTTTAAATTGCCTAATCGAAATTCAAAGTAGTGGGCCCTAAAGTCGTTGGCATTAGATTTACTAATACCACACCTGTGTTAAAAGTCATAATAGACACTGATGTTTATAGCACGTTTTACGTGTACAGACTTAGGTCGTCATGCAAGGTGCAATGTGTGTGATATCAAATCGAAAAATATTTTTAATTCTTGGGGTAACGATCTAGGGCTGAATGAAACTCTTTTTCTACAAACGCCGAGCTTTCATCACGCCAAGAATTAAATATTTAGTATTTAGTTATTCAACTAGTCGGTCAAGATTTCCCATCCACATCTATGCTAGGCATGGGATTTTAGCATAAGATTAAGCAGCAGTATAGAGCAGAATCTCTGAAGTTTTTAAACCAATGGGCACGGTTTAATAACAAAATGGCGTCCTTAAAAACAGAAAAATCTTTCTTTTGGCATGCATATCACAAGGATTAGTATCAAATCATATTGCTAATAATACAAATCATTTACCGCAATTAATCGAAAATGCTAATGGAAGATCAGGGCAAAACAGGATAAAAGAATCTTAATTTTGAAATTAACACCACTTTAAAAAATATCAAGCAAATTGAGAAGTCATTTAAAAGAATTAGATCTGAAATTGCAATAAACTATACCTAATCCAACATTAAATATTTTTTTCGAATATCAAAACATCTCATGAAAATAATCTAAGAAAATCAATCAAGAAGATTATAAATACAAATCTTATGGCAATTATTAGTAATCTGTCTTAAATAGAATTCCTACATCATCTTTTCAACAAAAAGCTGATAAAATTATCTCAAAATTAAAAAATTTAAATGTACTAACACTTGAACAAGGCAAACAACTACTATTTTTAGTCAAACATCAACCAAATTTTATGGCTTACCTAAAATTTATAAACCAACTTTGATATTGAGACCGATAATCTAATCGATTAATGCACCAAATAGTAAATGTATGTTTTTACGCTTATGACCTTTTGTTCATTCTTCTGAATTTTTCTACTCTTAATAAATAGTTAACATTTACCACTTACCTTGAGATATTCATTTTCTAAACCATTGTTGGGGAAACACTCCAATATGTGTATTAACTTATCGTTCTTCACAGTATTGCTTGGTGATAACACCCCTTATGTCCGTAGTATGATTGAATCATAATTCAAACCCAACTAAATTTATTTCACCCCAGGTAAACAGCAATTTGTACATTTAAAGCATCGTATTTCAGTTACTCCTTAGTCCGAACCTGGATTGTCGGTATAATAGATTCCATTATATGCAACAATCACTGGAAAGCAAGTTGTCACTCCATCAAGGAACTCGTTATTAATAATTCTCAATATAATATATCTTTGTGTCCGTCAATATTGTGTAAAGAACAATATGCCAAATAAAGAAAGAACATGTTTCTACCCTCTCAAATGCATCTGCGTCCGCGCAATTTCCCGCTTTCCGCGCCGGTAGGGAAAATTATATTTTAATTTCATTTGCCATTTGCCATTTCAGTTCCTTACAAATACTCCCCCGTGAAGCATCGATCCAGTCATCGCTTTGCTTAAGTTTGGCGCCAAGAACATCTACATAGTCGTAGCTATATTTAACGCCAAGATATTTAGTAGTTTTACATTTGTTTGCACAAATATTTAGAAAATACCTGCTGCGCTCTGTGTTCCCTTTTTTCAGCACTGAATTTAGGCGTTTGTACGCATTTTCCCAAAACAGAAACGCGGTAGCGTTCCTCCTGTTGATGAAGATAAAAGAAGGTAAAATGGTGGTTGGAAAATTGTAGTTAGACCAATCTGTTCCTGTATTTAAGATTTGACTCAAATATTTGAAGTCTTATAACCCTGGTGAGGTTAAGTTGAGAGAATTGCAGAAGAAGTAAAGTAACAAGGCATTTAGTGTGAACGGAAAAGCAGTCAGTTGAAATTTTTAAATAAAGAAAGTATGATTAAATTGAGTAAAGAGGGAAGTTCATGTTGAATTCAAATAATTAAAAAGTTTTGTTAGATATTAGATATTTAGTCATAGTTAACCTAATATAAAGTATTTAGTTTTATGTGTGAAAGGATCAGTGCATGAAATTAGTTAGAAAACAGTTTATATATTGATCATATTAATTGTTAAAATCTTGCATTATTAAAGTACATAATACCGAAAAAACATATTTTAATTCACACCCTATGAATACAATCCCACCAACCTATTTTGATACAGTCCTCTAATTAAGGTGGTTAATTAAAAATTAATTACCACCCCCTCCTTTGTGGTGATAATTGATTTAAGAGCTAATTGTTAATACCGACCAACCATCATAAATAAATTTACAAGTATCTGGTATAATTTGTCCTAAACCATGAGCAGGTATGACACAGGTATACTTCAAGTCTTCCATACTCGTTTGAATACCACTTTGGAATTTTTAACATGCGATAAGTTTCCGTGTCTATGGCTACCTTTAGATAAACAAAATAATCGTGTCATAGATTACCCAATATTTTCTACCTAAGATTTATCTTGTTTCCAAATATTTAAATAGAATTTTTAATTTATTTGTATTATTGTTGCATTACTGTCATTACTGTCATGAATAATCTTACATTTTGTTATCTTTAAATCGACATTCTAAGGATATACTAAACATGATGTGATATAATCAAGAAAGAAACTTATTTATTGTTAATTTTAGTGAGTATTAAAATATTTTCCGATGGTGCTCTATAATATTGGTTTTAAAGTTCAACACAATTCGAAAATAGCATAACGACTGCTATAATCCAATAAGCTACAAAAATTATATGGCAGACTCTATTATAATCACTATATTCTGCAACAAAGTTTCGGTTTTACAACCCATTTTCCCGTGAGGTTATCGCCCATATTAACTTTTTATATTTAAATTTATTCCCACATATTTTTAAATTGTAAGTGGTCAGATTTAAGGAATCATACAAAATTGGGGTTAAAATAATTATATTCTGGTTCCATTTTGTATGACTAGTTAATTTTCTATTTGAATTAGATGATATTTCTGTTAATTTCTCTTTCCTGAGTAAATATACTTCTATTATTATTTTTTTAGAGAATCCTGTAGTTTTTGAAGTAAAAACTTATTTAGGAGCGTTCTTTACACTTTTTTCTGCGTAGTAAATATGACTGAGCCTTCACGCATCATGTGTCACGCCTGACTATTTAAGGCTCATTTGGGTAAAGTCGGCTTCAGCCAAGTGAGAGAGACAAACAGTCAGGAAGTGAAAACTTCTTTAGATCCGTTCAGCACAGTGGGTAGTGATTGAAGCTGAGTCATCACGCACCACTTGTAACACTCGGACATCCCTTATTCGAGTGAAGTCGGATTTTCATCATTTTTATCAAAAATGGCTGCGAGTGGAAAATTAAGATTTGGTCTTTCAAACCCTATTGAAATTGGCGAGAAGCTGAAAATAACGACTAATTTTTTGGACATGTATATTTTTAAAAAAGGGGTAATTTTGAGTCATTCTATGTGCCGAAAAAGTCGCGAGGATCGAAAAACTAACTGACAGTTTGATAGAGGATTCTAGGGCAAAAACTCTCTAAATGTTCTGATTTCTAGGCCAATAAAATGGAGTTTTTTATGTTATTTTTTCAAAAAGTATTTAAAATAACTGATTACTTGACGAGAATCTAGACCAAATACTGTATTAGAAGACATTCTGGAAATGATAATGTCTTATATAGGGTGGGTCAATTGAATTTAAACTTTTAGCGATTTGGCGTTTTGTCACGTCACCACTTATTATTTTATTATTAGGAAATGAAATGTTCTGGAGCAACCAAACTTTTGTACATTAAAGAGAGAGATATGAGCAGAACATACGAACAAATAGCATGGATCCGATTTAAAATATCGAACTGCTGATTTTTTTTTTATTTCAGTTTGAAAAATCTACTTTAAGCGTGCCAACTAACACATAGCTACTTCCAAGAATTCAATCTCGCATTCGTAACCGCGAAATAGTTCCAGAGCAATTTTCTGTACAAAACATGCAGAAAATGGCAAAAATATTTCCAAAGTTTTCAATAGTTTGGCAATTTTACGAGCCTTAATAGATTGCTTTGCTTTTGATGGATTATAACATACTTAAAGAAATACGTCTTCCAATATTTTGACATGACGGTAAAAATATGTAGATTTATACATCTAATTGCCTCAAAGAAAATTTAAGTCGGAAAATTGGGTCACAAAATGTGGAAATTTTTTCGTGATTAGATGCAGTTCCCGATCAGAGTTATGGCAGTTTTTTTTAAGGAACACTTGGTCGAGGTGGATGGGACACGTCCATGTCACTTTTCTGCGGTGACTTGGTAGAAGTGATCGATAGCTCCGTATTTGGAAATTTTCAGATCATTTTTATAGGATTTTGACCCAAGACCACAAAAATAGCTCCTTGTATACCTTATCCTTAGCTTCTTATCTGTATTTTTGCTGAATTAGTTACAAGGGACCTAATTTCTTTATTGAAGGATTTTTATCTGCCGGACTTGGAATAGTCACAAGGAATAGAGGTTCCACATACCTATAAAACCCTCGTTAGAAACCTAACACCTTGAATTGAGGTTTTTTTTCTGCTTTGCTTTACCTCTTCCACCCTTACTAGCTGTTTGCTAGCTTACGTGCTTGTGGTACTCATCATTTTCGCACCTTACATATATAACCAACTACACAGTGAGAAGTATTCAGTGGATACTGTTGCTGTAGCTAGATAGTTGTTGAGACCTAGGTATGTGATAGCATCAGTGTTTATTTGAGCGTCAAACCTATTTTATTAACAAATTTTTATCTTTGGTAAATCAGTAGTTGCATTCTTATTAAATAATTTGATTCGTAAGTGTAACTACGGTTTATAGATTTGATTGTTCTTATATCTGAAAGATACATTTGCTTGCTAGAGCTTTTATATTTGCAGAACTTTGTTTTTAAGCTAATATCGTAGCCATGAGTAGTGATTTGTTTATAGCAATTAGTTGTTTTTATTACACGTAAAGCCTGCGTAGTTGGTACATGTTATACTGACTCAGATAAATATCTGATATTGCGACTTAACGATTTGTGATCACGACTTGCTGGGTTTACTTAGCTTTAAGTTTTTATATCACTGTGCATATCGTATCAATATCTAATATTAGCATATTTGAATAGCTACTAGCCTTAACAGCTTACAGGTTATAGTGTATATATTTCTTTTATTTTTGAAGTCGTCTAATAATTTTGCATATGAATTACTACTTTACCTTATGCCTTGATATTTCACCTCACTTATAAGCATTTTATTTTTGCTATCATTATTTAATAATAATCAATTGCATATGATAGCTCTCTAATGATATTTTATATAGGCTGCTTGCTTGGAATTTACATACATTATTTTGTGGTTTTTACTTATTTTTAGTTTAATTCCACCTTAATTATCTTATTACCTAAACCTCCCTTAACTTTTTAAATCTTAATTTGGCTTACCTATCATTTCCTTTATTTTGAATTGTCATTCAAGTGTGCTGATATTATTTGATTGATATTCTTTACTAATTCATTTGTTAATTAATTTCATTGGGTTGATTTCACTTTTTTTGATTAATTGACATCAACTATTGTCTTATTTCACTATCTGATTTGTTGATTGATTATCTTGAACTAGTTCCACATTATTTAATGACTAGTTGGTGATATGCTTCACTAATTAAGCTGTTAATTAGTTTCATTGTACTAATTTCTCATTATTCGGTTAATAGTTAATGATTTACTTCACTAATTACGCTGATTGTTAATTTCATTGAATTTATTTTACACTAATTAATTTATTGACTCACTTTTTTTTCTTAGAATTAATTTCTACTTCATTAACTAATTGAAATACTTAATTAATCATTGGATACTGAATAACTTTAGTATAATTCAGTATTATGTTGGAAGACTGATCTCGGCGGGTTAGTTTGGGTTATTAGTAAATTATTAAATAGTTCTTTTTGCTTTTTTCTGTTTAAAATGTATAGATTTATTGCGATATAATTACTACATTATCATAAACTAACTTAGTTTATTTTGTATGTTAGCTTTCATGGTATATTTAACTTACACAGAACTTCAATAGCAGGACACCTGACCTTTATAATATTAACAACATTATTAATGAACGTGAACATTGTTTTAAAATTTAAGTTTTTATTGTTGTCTAATACCTCACTACTGACTTTCAAACGTATTCATAAATTTATTTAAGAGTGGTGCCTGGCACATTATAGGCAGTTAGTAGTTCGACTGGTAGAGAGTTGTTGACGCCCTTAACCGAATCTATCTCTCACTGAGCAGCAGGATTTGCCCACTCTCCTAAACTGTCTCTTCTCAAATAACTAGTTTCAGTTTACAAGTCTTGAACTCGTTTGTTTTTTTTTTTATTGTTCATATTATTTTAATATTATTTTATATATACCATAAACTTACTCTCTGCTATTAAACAGAGAAAGAGTGTGGCAATAGTTTTGTGGTAAGTTAAAGTTGGGAAAGTAAGGCAAGATTGGAGAATTTGAAAATTTTTCATGGTATAAGAAATTTTAGGGTAAAATTTTGCCTTAAACATCGAAGTTGTGAAAGTGATTTAAACATATAAAACACAAAATAATACTATGAATAGTTTCTACGGTAGGATCCTTGTGAAACAACGTTGAATAATAATATTAGGGATAATTAGTACACTGCTTTTAGATGTTTCAAAACAATTTAATAAGATATTTTACTCCACATATGTTTCGGCTTGATGAAGCCTTTACCAAGAGTACTTGAATACTAAAATCTAAATTGTTATACCCTACTAAACCGCCTGACGATATTTTGTTTTTATTGCACTGTCAATTAAGCGCGAATTACAAGTATTACAGATAAAGTTTTAAAAAAATTAAATAAATTTGGCTGTTAAACAATTCAGGTTAATAAGAACAATCTAGGGAGAAGATTAGTAATTAATAAAGACAAAATTAACAAAAAATTTAAATCTGGTGTTTGCAAAATAAATTATGTTAACTGTGAAGCAGTATTCGTAGGACAAACTGGTCGAAACTTAAATATTAGGATTAAAGAACACAAAAAAAATCAATTTAACATAATACCTATTAAAAAATCTGGCTTCGCAAAACATTGTATAGAAAATAACCATTTTATAGATACGAATAATGACAAACTTTTACACATCGAAACAAAAAGCGAAAGGCTGAACCTTTTGGAGTACCTAGAAATCCAAAAGTCACAAAAAACAGACGTTTTAGATATGAACGACCAACTGACCCGCTCTTTCAACACCTGCATAATTGAGAGTGCAATTAAAACAAAATACTGTCAGGCGGTTTAGTAGGGTATAACAATTTAGATTTTAGTATTCAAGTACTCTTGGTAAAGGCCTCATCAAGCCGAAACATATGTAGAGTAAAATATATTATTAAATTATTTTGAAACATCTAAAAGCAGTGTACTAATTATCGCTAGTATTATTACACAAAATAATGCTTGCATTTCATAATATATTCTCGCCTTGTTGATTTTTTTCGCATTTGTCGTGTGGTCTTAAGTACACACCCTTTTTCGATAATATTATTTCGTATAAAATAATTTATCTTGAAATTGTATCGACGAAATTTATAGTTAATACGTTTGGTAATTTTACATTTATTTCATTATATTTCGTCAGCAATATTTACTTAATAGGTTGCGCAATATTTGAGTAACACAATACCTAGAGGTTAATATTAAAATACGGACGAATTATCTAATTTGTATGAATATTCCCGTTCTATTAATAATGGTTTTATTACTCTAAAATTTTAACGATCATAAACGCGAAATCCTCGTAATGTTTGGTGGTTATAATGAAGCCTTATCGTTTTACGGTTTAATTATAGGTTTAAACTTAATCCCAGTTTAGTAAAACCCTGCTTTAGGGTCGCATCAAATATACATTGTATATAAATTATATACGTGAGAGACTTTGCAAGCGCTGACTCGAAGGTGCAGCTATTGAATGCAAGTTTGATGATGAACTATCGGGTGGCAGGCCGTATTAATAGGAAATCTTCCTTACTATAAGTAATTCAAGCTTTCTATAGGTTGAAAGGAGTTACTTTAAATTCATAAGTTATTTAACAAATTAGTTATGAACAACATGTTTGTAGTTCAAGTTTCGTAAATGCTAATGGCTCTGTACCTAGGTTTTGCGAAAATTTAGAAACGAAATATTTAGTTTGTACATTATTTGGGGAGACAGAAATTCGAAGAAACATAGATTCCTACCTTAGGGACAATTTTGGTCGGTAAGTTTTATGTTTAATCACTTTCAAACCAATTAATATATTCCTTAGGCTTATTGTAAATAATTTTATTAAGATTGTCACTCATTTTTATTTTAGGAAAATTTTCTTGTGTAAGAATATCAAGGAATCAAATGTTATTTATGTAATTTATTATTTAATTACCATGAAAACACTTTTTTGTGGTAAGTAATAGATAGTTTTATATTTCAAAATATTTAACTATTATCAACGTTTGTATTATGATACAACTCATTAACTACTTTTCATAGGAAAATTAATTAATATGAAGGAGGATTAACAATTCCAAATTTTCAAATATTCCGGTTAGAAACCTTGCTATTAGTGCTTTTAAAATATATGCTGTGGCAACGTTTCCTAAACCAATTTAGCAGACTTACGAATAGATGCGCATGACAGCCAGTAATACAGTTGAGAGCTAGGTTCGTGGATTCTTTGGTACACATTAATATAGTTATTAGGCGCCACCTAGTTAACTGAGACTAAACTAGGTAAAATTTACAATGCTATCAAATCCTGAAAAGTAATTTTAGAAAGAACTTTTCAATAAGACATAATACTTCCTCAAAATGAATACTTTATTCTTTCCCTAAGATGGATGAGATCCCTTAATATAAAAAAAAATTAATTATACAGTACAATCACATGTATAAACAAAAACTAATAAAAAAAAACGCTTACATAATATTGACTATAACTGGCAATTGTGTCAAATCCCAACTGTTAGGCAAATAACCTGTTGTATCAATCAATAGGTTACTAGACTGATAAGTTGGTATATAGTGCACAGGGTTTAAAATTCATGAATTTTATTCTGACGCAAAGATATAAAATAAGGCATGTAAAACTAGTCACTTAATATGTAGGAAACCTAAACTTTGCCAAGACAATCTTACAAAAAAGTAAATAATATTACTTACAAATCATGAAGTTGGAATTTCTAATCTTAAAATATACTCCAAATTAATATGAGTATAAGTATATATACGGTCCATGCACCTCCAAAGTACTTCAAATCATAACCTGACTTTTCCGAACATTGGTACACAACATCCAGCCGATGATAAGCAACAAAGGCATTACACAGAAATGGTGGTTCTCACCCAAAACACGCAAAAATAGATATCGCAAGGGAAAGCGATAAGTGTCTGCTGAAGCGGTACCCGTAGAGAGGACCATAAAGAACTATCTATAGGGTCTATTGCCTGGTAATAGCCAGTGCAACAAAACATCAATAGTGTCCATTCTAGAGACCTCTTCGAAATCACTAATAATTGTCAATTCCAAGGATTGTCAATATGAGAGCAACAGCAAGATAGACTCTTCACATGGAGGTGGGTTTCTCATAGCTTAACAAAAACTTTTGTAGGCAGCATTCATGACACTGGCACTGGGTCCAAATTTAAAAAATATCATAAAATAATGACCCTATTTATTTCAATCAGTCTATGAGGCCCCTAAAACAAAAAGGCTCCGCTAATAATACAGACCTCTCGACCCATCAGGATCAGGTCTTTAGCATAAAAAGAAAAGCCCGCATCTCTCATGGAACGAATTCCAACATTGTCAATGTAGCCAACTTAACTTAGTTGAAATAACGAACCCAAGCGCATAATGGAGCACCTAACGTCATAGCTCGGTTAGTCGAACTTCTGATCTAAACCATATTCGCCAAGCAGCAAGTAAATATGCCTTAAAAATCTGCAGGAAACCGTTACCTGGGAACGTGGATTCGATTGAACCTGTCTATCAAAATCATATGTGCCTAACACTTAATAAATGAAAACACGAAATTTCCTCGAAAGAGGAAAAAATAGACAGAAATAATATACCGTAACACAATTAGATAAATGATTTACAATATATAGACTCTTATGATCTCTAACTTCTTTGAGGTACATATTTCAGCGAATTGGCTTAAAATAATAAACAAAATCAATGCTACAATTGTGTCGAACAAAATGTTAAGTTTTCATTAACTTTTAGATCGAACAAAAGCTTGTGGGCATTTTCCCGAGCGATTAAACAAGAGTTCAAGCATTACAATCTAGGAAGACAACATCTAGCATATCGAATTAGACAACCAGAGCCTTCGAAAGATATTTCCGGAACTAGTCGAACGCCTACTACTCAGAAAGGGACAAAAATTAGACCTGATGTTATTATCATATCATAACTATCTAGTACATCATACTGAGACATAAATATAAATACCGAATGTATATTCAGTATCTTCCAAGCTAAAACAAGGTAGTTTATTTTATACACTGTACTGTACATATATTGGAATAATCCAAACTAAATTATGTTTGCAAATAAAAATAAATAATATAAAGCAAGCAAAGCTGTAGTATTTGTCTATGCCGGAATTTGAAAATGCTTCAATGCATAACCTACCTAAAGAAAATTTTTCAAACTTATTTAGTCATATGAATATTTATCATTACTTTAACTAATTAAACAATTTAAATAATTCAGCTCGGTGAGTAAAATAAAGAAAATAACCCTGGATGCTTTATTGTCCCTACACTTTAATATTTAACTGCTTAAGCTTAATACATACCATGTCGGTTTTTGGGTTATTACATAGATTACTATGATCTTTTCAATATGTACATTTTTATAAATACTTATATATTAAGAGGAAAACCAACCAATTTGTTACAATTTCATTCACTTTAATTAGTTGTGATTTAATTTACCAAAAACAAACTTTATGAGATACTCAAAGTGTATAGATCCGGAGCATGCTAATAATTTTACAAGTAATGGAGCTGCGCTAGGGTGCATGATAGAAGATCGAAAATTTCAACAAAAAATGGGTTAATTTCAATCTCTCTCTGACAAAATTTAAATGGAAAATAAACTTATTATGGAATATTCTTGGTGATTTCTTGATACTGGTTCACTACCTTAAGGTTTCTCTATGCTTCCTAGATGATGATGTCAGAGATGTTATCACAAGAGAATTCATTAACTTGATCGCCACTTTGAGTAGAATTTCTGCTTAAAATTTGTTTTCAACCGTGTAACGGTCCGATTTTACCAGTGTAAAATATTTTTAAATTTCTTTTTATACGCTGCATTTAGCAAAAAAAAAAGTTGTATTTTGCGGTAAGAATTAATGACAAGAGGTCAATACTCTTCGGTTAATTAATTCTAAATTTATTGATTCCATTTGCTGTCAATATGCTTAAAATTGCCGTATTCCTTAATGTAAATTAACTCTATTGTAAATATTGGTTAACGATATATTTGTATTAGCTTTTATAACACTTTGTGACTATATTTATTTTAGTTGATGTGCGAAGCACAGATCGCTTAGGCTTGATCCAATCACTAAAATAGGATATTATGGTTATTAGGACAGCTTTGCTTAATTTTTATTACATTACCGTAGAACGCCCAGCAAACCGGCTTATATTTTTAAGAATTCTGTTAATAAAACCTGCTTTTACGCTTCATTATATTCGTCAAATTCATATTTTATTTTCGGTTTAAATATTTCATGACCTGTCGGTACCGCTGCGCGCTGTTTCTTGTTTCGATTCGTAGCGAAACAAGACCTGTTTTGGATTTCGCAGGCTAATCTGAGATCTGCGTGTTTATATTTTTCGAAATTACCGGTAATTAACAGCTTTTATATAGCTAGTTACCTATTACTGCTTCTGTGCTCCTGATACAAAGCAGTAATTAGGGGGTCGTTGTACCATTGATTTTTCAGTATTTCCGGGGCGGAACCCGGAACCAAACCACCCGAAATGATGTCTGTAGTAGACACAGACGATGACGTTTCTGTTATATCCCTAGACTCGGACTCGGGGCATTCCTTGAATGAATCCCGAATCCAACTGTATTTGTGCAAATTAAAAAACCACCCGAAATGTAATAGATGTATAGAAATTATTCCATTACTAACCAGTGCAAACGCTGGTTCGAAACTAGAAATTAAAACGGCAATCGATACAGTGAAAACTCACTTGGCCAGGGACCACAAGGCCGTTTTCAAACGACCCTGTGTATCTTCCAGAATCGACACTGGTAACAAAAAGTCAATTAGCTCAGAAACATCCCCAACGCTGAAAAAGCAAAAGTTAGGGTCCGTAGACACGAATACATCGAAAGAAATTAAGCAAAAAACAGACCATCAAAAAACACTGGACGTAGGGGATGAACCATTACCACTCAAAAACAAATTTCAGCCCTTATCGGATACCGAGACCGAAGATCTCGACGATAAAAGCAGCCAAGCTTCCTGGCAAGCTTCCACCGCCCATAAAATTCGGAACAAGGTAAAACACAACCCTCCAAAAAAGGACAAAACCACCCCTAAACCTTCACAGTCCAAAAAGACACCACTGCCACCGCCAATTGTCATTAAAGGTGGAGCACAAGATCATGACATAATAAAACAAACGGTTACAGATATGCACGTAGCCGACTGTAGCCTGAAATATACTAAAAATTCGGTAATTATATATTGTGCTCTTAATAAAGACTGGGCTAACCTAAAGCGACTATTCGAAAGGGAGAAAATTGAATTTCACTCATATGCGGAGGCAAGTCAGAAGACTCACGCCTTCGTATTGAGAGGATTAGACGGAGGCTTCAAACCAGAAACCATCCGTACCCTACTGGCAGACGAACACGGTTTATCAGTCAAAACCGTGTTTGAAATGAAGAAGACGAGAGTGCCACTATATTTAGTGGTACTCGAGGCCTCGATCACCTTACGTAAACTGAACCAAGACGTCAGACTCTTATCGCATATACGTATTTCCTGGGAAAACCGACGTGCCACCAAGACAATTATGCAGTGTAAGAGATGTCAGGGGCAAGGCCATTCAATGTCCCATTGCCAAAGAAAGTGGGCCTGCTCTAAATGTGCAAGTCCACACCAAATCATAGAGTGCAATAGTAACACTGTAAGATGCGCGAACTGTTTTGGTGAGCACAGGGCAATAAGCACGCAGTGCTCAGTGTATATATACAAAATACAGCAGACACAACCATCTACCCAACAACCAAAGCAAGAATACCGGCCAGCGCCATCCCCCGCCAACCCTGCATGACAAGGAAGCCACAAAACGCCCAGAGACGCAACTGACCAATATCAGCAGCAATTCCCCGCCCTAAGAAACAAAGGATAACCGATACAACAGCAAAAGGTTAGTCAAAACAGCAGTCAAGCCATTGTAAATAGTTCAAATAAAAATTCTAATCATAATATTCAAAAATCGCAATCTAACAATCCTGCAAATCAAGTTTTAAACAATTTAAATAACTTGCAAAGCGCTGTAAATCGCATAAATAGTCTCGTGAACTTTGGCTCCTGCTGCCTCCTGGCAGAAAGACCCTCCTGATTGGTGATATTAACGCAACGCACGTTAACTGGCGTGGTTATTCCAACAGGAGTGGACGTCTGTTACACAGGTTAGTGGAACAGAATATTGACCTTGTCTATCACCAAACTCCGAATCCTACATTTTATCCCAATAACCGATTTAATCCATCATTCCTGGATATTGCTATTTCTCGAGGAATAACTAACGCTTCAGAGCTCCTAGAGCTTAATGAGCTCAACTCAGACCACCTTCCAATCAAGATTAGTCTACGTTCTAGGCTACGAGTAGTGCAGGAAACTATCCTGTCCTACAGGAATCTTGATTGGAGGGAGTTCCGAGCGAGGCTTAGCCAAGCAACAGTTATTCCAAAATAAATAGACTCTATCCCAGAACTTGAGAGCGAGGTGCAAGCTCTAGTCACAAATATCCAGCGCGTTAGAGACGCAATTTGTCCCACTGTCAGTAAACGACTGTTTACTGACACACTTCCAGATCAAATCACAAACCTAATCATTTCCCGCAACCGTATCCGGCGTAGGTGGCAAAGGACGAGGGCTCCCATAGACCGTGAGCAATTTACAGCGCTTACCGGGGAGATAAAGGCGCAAATAGCAGCATTCAGGAACGACAAATGGATGGAGTACATCAACACCATCAATGGACACGATGGCTCGCTGTGGAAGCTCGCCAGGCGTACTCGTGGAGGCACCGGTGAATTCCCCGGAATCCAATATCAAGGTGAAGTAATCACTGACAATATTGGAAAAGCGGGAGCCTTTGCGAATTACCTGGAGGGCGTCTTCAGCGAGACACCGAACTCGACACCGTTCCACGACGTCGTGGATGCTGCTGTCGAAGCCTTTACGTCTTCAAAATATCCCATCGCTCCCGAAGTCTTGAAAAGACTTCTCATTACTCCTATTGATGTCAAGAGAGTATTAGCCCGCCTGCCCGGAAACAAAGCCTCCGGTCCTGACGGTATTCCGTATGTTCTCCTCAAGAATATGCCGAATAAGACCGTCATCCATCTAATGCACATCTTAAATGCTATTTTGCGACTCCAACACTTTCCGCTTCCCTGGAAGAAAGCGGTGATAATACTGTTCCCTAAACCAGACAAAGATGCGAGGCTTACAACCTCGTACCGTCCTATTTCACTGCTCGACACATTGGGCAAAGTAGCCGAGAAGCTCATAATGCCGAGAATTAACAATGTCGTAGAAAGTCTCAGGATTTTGCCACAGGAGCAGTTCGGCTTTCGCTGCGGTCATAGCACCTCTATGCTCGCAGCGAAGGTCGCACAAGACAGGCTCAACGGCTTTAATGAACGCAAGGCAACGGCATTGTTATTGCTCGACATTGAGAAGGCATTCGACAAGGTATGGCACAATGGGCTTGTTTACAAGCTCTTCGCTATACATGGCATGCCTTTACATCTAGCATCCCTCATTGCGTCATACCTTGCGAATCGCTCCTTCTCGGTTCGCGTCCAGAGCGCTATCTCCGAGCCCAGACGCATCAAGTCTGGAGTGCCTCAAGGAACAGTATTGTCACCGCAACTATTCAGTCATTATATAGCTGACTTTCCATCTCACCCCTCAACCTCCTTTGTCCTGTACGCTGATGACACTGTGATATACTCACAATCATCAGACGTACAGGTAGCAAAGCAAAACCTCTTACATAATCTCAACCTTCTAGCCCCTTATTATAGGGACTGGAAAATCTCCTTAAATGCATCGAAGACAGAACTGGGTATATTGACAAAAAAGCGCAATATCAATCTTGCGCCTATAGTTATAGGCAATACGGTCATCACACCGAAAGACCCTGTCAAATACTTAGGGATAGTCTTCGATCGCAAACTCCTGTTCTCGAAGCACGTCGCGGCAATAAAGGCTAAGAACATACTGACGCAAAAAAGCCTGAACCCGCTCATTAGGACTAGATCCTATATGAGCCCGACAAACAAACTTACAATCTACAAGACAATCATTAGACCAACGCTTCTCTACGGGGCGCCAGTATGGTGCTCGGTAGCGAAGACACACCTTAAACACATTCAGACAATACAGAACAGATACCTGCGGGCTGCCTTCTCCCTGACATTATGGGACCGTGTGCGGGTCACCGAGTTGCATAACATGGCAAATATAGACTTTATAGACCAACACGTTAATAAATTGTGATGCAAATTCTATGACCACGGTATCAGGGGGTCAAAACTGACCGCAGTATCGCCAACATGCGATACAATCCACTACGCAGACTGACATACGGACCATTATATAAAAATACTGACTTGTTCTATCAAGAACTTCGACCGCCTTGAACGACTAACATACAGTCATACTTATAATACAACAAACGTACATAAAAATAACATGCACTAACCGATCAAACAAATACCAGAAAACAACAAACGAACAGACCTAGACAAGACACACACACAGCTAAGGTAATAGTTGAACACGAATTCGATAATTCTCCGGAATTCATCGTTGTGATCGATTTTGCGGAAAACTAGAGCCAAAGCAGACAGACCGGCGCGGGGAGGAGCCATCCGACCTGGTAACCTAGGGGGTGGAGTCTCCGTGCGCCTACTTATACCACCGGATATTAACTAACGATTAATATTCGGTGCCTATACCCACAAAACGAACTGACGGACATCACTCTTGCCGCAGCCACCGAACCGCGCGTGCTGTCCCCCCAGCAACTTCTACGTGTTCTGAG